>JAUMHF010000014.1:8269812-8342606 GCA_032359275.1 Microctenopoma steveboyesi | reverse complement strand
ACCTGTTCGACCAGGTGAAGTGTTGTATATTGTGTGTGTGTAAATTATTGAATTGTTCTAATGTATTCTATAAATCTGACTAATCCTACCATTTATTATTAAGACATTCACTTGTTCATATTTAGTTTTGGACAGAATGAAAAGGGCTGAGTTCACAGATCGGAGATTTACAGTATATCTTAGTATACTATTTTCAAATTGTGCATATCTGTATTGATAGAGATTGTTGTAATTCTCGCATGTTGCTGATAAATATCACAAGCGTTTTATGATTCATAGTTTTTTTGCTTTGTAAAACTTTTATCATCTTTCTCTAGTGGGCTGTGAGGAATGCACACTGAAAAAGAACAGCGTTTTCTCGAGGGATCGTCCAATTTATCAGTGCATGGGCTGCTGCTTCTCTAGAGCATACCCAACACCTCTTAAAGCCATGAGGACAATGACAATCCCAAAGAACATCACCTCAGAGGCAACATGCTGTGTTGCAAAGCACAGCTATGAGGTACTATTGCATGTATCAGTAAACTTTACTTTAAACTGTAGAGGTGGCTATAGTGACATTCAAGTGAGCCTTTAATGGCAATTTAGAGAATAATATTTAGTGATGGTTTAAATGTGTCCATGGATCTTAGTTGTCATCACCTTTGTTGCTTACAATTATTATTTTTATACTATAATTTTTGCTAGTACACCACTATACTTAAAAGAAAAGTATAGCATTATATTTTACTTCATTAAATTAATCTAATAGTTTTAGTAGTTAATTTCAAAATAAAGATTTACAGAAACACATAATATCGCAAATTACACTGCATGCATTGTTGCAGGGGAAAGGATACATAATCCTCTAGCTCAGTTATTCTAATGCTGTCACTAATGATTTGTTTTAATGTTGTCACATTTAGTCAAAATTGTTAAGATGTGCAACCCCTCACGTTACTAAAATAAATGTTTACATTTACCTTGTGGTGTAGACTGACTGTGACATGTGTTTTTTCTTTTAGGCAGAGGTGGCCGGCATAAGGGTGAAAAATCACACAGACTGCCACTGCAGCACCTGCTATTTTCATAAGATATAACGGACGGGAATTGGAGACCATTCTTGTTTTTGTGTAGCCAGATAATATTTTTGTAGCAATTCTGTGTCTGTGTAATTTGTCTAATTTTTGCCTTGCTAGATGTGTATGACAAATTGTAGATTGAAAAGCAATTAAAAAGTGCACCCATACTGTATGTGGCCTTTACATGAACATACCTTACATTATAAGTGCAAGTGCATGCATTATGGTATGTGTGTGTGGGAGTAGTTTTGGGAGAGTTTTTTGAGTCCCTTTAAGCAAATGCATCTGCTAAAATTAATGTGATGTAACACACTTGTGAAATTTTGAGGTTATTAACACTACACTACAAGTACACATCACCAACATCTGCTATCACTGTTTGTTATATGCAAATAAATGTACCCATCATGTGAGTCTAAAACAAAAATACACTAACAGTCAAAAGTCTAGACACACATAGGCTTTACAATCTTTTCCATGAAAAGATGCATTTGCTTCAGCTGTGTTACTATCATTGCAAAAAGGTTTTATAATGATCATATACATTAGCAAACATAATGTGATATTTGAAGATAATACTAATGTTTGATAATTACAGGCCTCTGTATGTTTATGTAAATACTCCTTTAAAAGACGGTCTCTATATACAATTGTCATTTTGTAACAATAGTAACATTTTTTTTTACACTCCACACTGTGTGTAGTGTATTCTTCACTGAATTATAGGTTAGAATTTGATGTTGAATTTTAACAATAACCCTATTTCAAAAACATAGGGCTTTCTGTCCAAACCTTTGACTGTTTATGGTCTTCATTTTCTAGAAACATAATCCAGAAACTATAGATTTTCCACACAGTTGATCATCACTAGCACTAATATATAGTAATATGGAGCTATATTATGTAAGCTATAATATGCCCTGTATTATGTTATGCATGTAACTTGCTGTTAGTCACTGCTCAAGTATCCCAAAACAAGTCACACTGAACCAAGGCTGTTGTGAGACTGTGGTTTGTCCTTGATGGTGCTCACTGCTGATGATTATAGCTGTCCTGCAGTATCTTTGCATGGATTAGATGATTTATCATGCAGGCGAAATCCAGTCATAGTGATATTGTCTGATGAGCAAACATCTCACGTCCGGCCTGTGTGCAGAGTGACTTTGTGTCACTGTAAAGTCATGCATGCTTTGTTGACATCAGGGTTAAGTGTAGGGTATGTGGAACTCACCGTGTGCTCTCCCCTCCCCCCTGCGTGCGCGTGCGTGTGCTAGTCTGGCAGCGTAACATCTGTGCGTACGCGGTCGTGATTGTTGTGAAGATGGCGGAGGGGGAGACAGAGAAGGAATATGACACACGAAAAGCTATTGAGGAGCTCCGAGAGAGGTTCCAGGGTCTGACCGCAGCGTTGAAAGAGAGCTCACAGTCTCCACTGGAAGCCTCTCTGCATTTCTGCCAGGAGTTTTGCCAGGTTAGCCCGTTCTCCTCCTGCCCATCCAGGGCAGCCTGCAGCCCCTCTGGCTTCCTGGCCGAGGATGCGCGTCTACGTTTGCTACAACAATGTAGCAAAGGAGCTAGCTGCCGAGCTAGCTGCCTGGCATTTGAAGATGAGGAAAAAAACTCCCCAGTAGTTTTCAGCCATTCTCTCAAAGATGTTAGTCTGTGGCGTGCACTTATTTGCAACGTCTCGCCGTCCATGCGCCGAGAAGTCCCACCAGTGTGTGCGCACAGTGCATGCATTACTCGTATTTTCCAGGCCAGATGGCTAATAGCAGATGAATGTTGCTAGCTGGTATGCAGGGTCCCCCTGTCCTGTGCAGTGGTCATGCTGTGCAAAAAATGGATAGCAACGTTAGCGAGATTTTACAGAGCGATTGCACTGATATGCACTGAAGTGAATGGTTGAATCTGCTGTAGAGAACATAATTCAGGCGTTTTAACAGTGCGATTGTTTAGGTTTTAGCTTGGTTTGAAAATTTGGTTGTTTTTGTGAAGCTGTTTTATTGTACCGAAAGATCAATGATCTTTTCAAGGTGCTAGCCCAGGCCTTTTGAACTAATTAATCCAGCTAACGACATATATGGAAATGGTTATAATCGCCATATAGCCAGCACCGGAAAAAAGATGTGGAATAAATTTTAGTGTTACAGTAGTCGATCTGCCTGCATCTGGTTGAAACGGTGATTTAAAAGGAAAAGTGAGGCAGTGGTCACTGACTCCATTACACATCCTCCTCATTAATTTGCCCTGACCGCGTAAATATCATGCGAGCTCACCATTTACCTGCAAAGCAGCAAATATAACGGTCACTGCACCAAATTAATGTTGGATTATTGTTCATTTTTTGTTGCTCCACATTATCTAAGCGGAGCGTAGAAAGTCATTCAATGCAAAAGTTATTTTAGGGGAAAAAAACAGGCGGATCTCGTACTATGCAGTTAAATTTGGACGGAGATGTGTGTGTGTGTGTGTGTGTGTGTGTGTGTGTATATGTATATATATATATATATATAACTGATGCAGCAGTCATTATCAGCAATTTATTCACCTCTGAGTGTTTTATGTGAAAGAAATTAAAGGATTTATCACTGAAGCAGGTTACTCTAGCAGAGGGAGCAAGCATGAGCGTGAGGAGATTAAAACTTAACTTTGGTGCTGCTGTTGTCTTAAGCACTTGGTTCAAATATGCAATCAGTTAATAACAACTGTAAATATTTATTTATTTAATTTAGTGTTCTTCAAATTTTGTAATTCATGTATTGTTTTAGGTAACCCTGAAGCCAAATTCAGTTTGGCCTGTATTATTGACAAAGGAACATCACTAAGCTTTATGTGTTTATATGTAATTACATCTATACAGCTACAGATGCATGCAGTATTTTTTTGACATATTAACAAATACTTGACTGCAGCTTACTAATATTTCCTTTATGTTTAGTCTGATAGTTAGTTTTTAATGTTGTTTGAGTTGAAGAAAAATCAGTTACAAGTTAAAGTGACATTTTCACATTTATTGTCTCATCCAACCTGCACTTTACATTAACTGACAACTTCTTTCAGCACTAAAAAATGATGTTTAATATGCATGTTAAAAAGCTAAACTTTATTCTAACACTTATATTTTAATGTTTTTCCAGGTCCTTGTGGAACATGCCGGACGTTGGAAAACTGATGAGGATCCACTGCCTTTGCTGGAGGTCTACACTGTGGCCATCCTCAGCTTTGCTAAGGCAGCCTCCTGTCTCTCCTCCGAATGTGAAAACGTGCCACTCCTACTTGAAAAGTTAGCACTGTGAGTACCAACTCTGACATGGATGTCACTGAGTTTTCAAATGTATTGTACTTGTTCTAAAGTCTTACGAACCATCTCTGTTTAACATTAAATGTAAAGCACATTTCACGTTAATGTATTAAACATAAAGATGAAAGTGTAGGTTGAAAAAGCATCTCCGTTAAGTTTTCACACACACTGAAAATGTAATGGTGATGTTGTTTAGTGACACAGTGACAAAAAATGAGGTATACATTTTGGATATAGGCATACTTTAAGTTAGCATTCTGTTTGCTACTGGTATAGTTTTTTCTGCGAGCAGCTACGTTCGACAGGCATGCTCTGATCAGTTTAGATATTAAATGAAAGATAATAGATAATATTTGACAGTATTAAAACAAACAAATCCAAGTTTGTAAATAGTCTGCAAACAGTCAGCTAATTACCCAATGTTTTGAAATAGTTATAAAGACAAAGTCCTTGAGGCTGTAATACAGAGTAAAAATGTAGGCTACCTTATGTGAAGCTTCGATAAATCTGGGATGAGCCGCACAATGCGGTGTGCACATTTGTAGCACATATACAAAAATAAGGGAATCAAAGTCAGCTGTAACCTATTTTAAAGTAAATTACAAAAACTAATTTGTAGCATTCAGGCTGTATTATTATTAGTGCATTATCAATACAACATATAAAATACACACCAGACTTTTTAAAAACGCTAAACTCAGACCATGGACACTTTTTGTGAATTGTATTATGGTTATTTGTGAAGTGTTTGCACATCCTTGACCTAAATGCCGCTTTAACAAATGACTGTGTTGCATTCACAGGAGCTGTGCGGAGCTGCTGCTCTTACTGCCCCAGCACGTTCCCGGTGCCTTATGGGAGGAGTTTCAGTCCTCCATGAAGGTCAATATCCCGATGGTTGTTACTGGAATCTTTTTAGTGAATCTTTGCAAAAATAAGCAATTAAAATGTTGCTGAGGTGTTTGTTTTGGTATTGGGGTGGCAGTAGCTCAGTATTGGGTGGTGAACACTGTGAACCCCAAGGTCAGTGTTTGATTCCCAGTTCCTCCTGGCTACATGTGGTGTCCTTGGACAACACACCAAAAGCCCATAGTAGCAGTGACATGTGCTGTCTGGCACCTGTCCAATAACAATGTCCTCAAGGGGATGAATAAAGTATGTAATTATTATTATTTAATTAGTATAATTTCTATGGTTAAACTCAGGATTAGTAATAAAAACTTATGTGAGGAAATGAATGGAGTCTGTGGGTTTACATGTACAATCAGAACTAAATCTCCTTTAGTGCTGACTCAAATTGTGTAACTATTTTAGTTCTTGAATCTATATTAACATATATATTTGTTTTGTGTTGCAGTTGGCACACAGCCTTTTGCAAGAAAGTGGGAGCACACAGCTTTGCCTGCTCTCAGTTCTGGCGCAGCAGGATGGCGTCTGGTCTAACACAACACTAAGCAGCATCTTGTCAAACCAAATCTCTCAGATTGAGCAAGGTTAGTCCTCGCTGTATATTGATTTTGGAGAGGCATCACATTAACATGTACAGTTGTAATTGTTTTCTGTTTTTTAAAATTTTGTCTTTTTGTGTCTCTTTATTAGTTCACGAGTACCTCGAGCTGGAAGGTCCTACACTTCTTAACATGCGAATAAAACACCTTATTAAATTGGACAGTGTTGACAAAGCTGCAGTCCTTGCAAAGGTGTGTGCAGAGTATCCAGGATATGAAGGAAAAGGCAACTTCAAACAAACTTACTTGCTGTGTATCTGCATGACGAAAAGTCAGGAGCAGCTCATGGAAGAGGTAAGAAATGACACACAGCAACACAGTTTGTTGTAGACACTAAGTCATCAAACTTAACAAGTGAACAAGCCTATGCAGTTAAACAAATTGATCAGTATTCCTAAGGCACTCCTTTGTTGAAATGTTTTATCTTGACATAATGTAATTAAAATATAATAATATATTACACAAATCAATAAAACAAACTATTATTTTCAAAACTAAAACTTAATAGGACAAAACTCACTATTTGTTAGTATTTAATTGATTTAATGACCAATATGTTAAATGTGACTGATTTTGGTTATATCTAAATTTCTCCCTTGAAGATTGCATCAATAGACTGCAAAGATGCTCTTGAAATGATCTGCAACTTGGAGTCAGAGGGAGATGAGAAAGGAGCTCTCTGCTTATGTTCTGCTTTTCTCAAGCGACAGCTTCTCCAAGGAGATGTTTACTGTGCTTGGTAAGTGTTTGATTCAGATAAATAGTCTGAAAACCACAATACACTTACTCTTCATGGCTGTCTATGAAGAGAGGTTTTAATGTATTCTTTTCAAACTGAAGCATGTACACAAAGTTACTTCATATTTATTATATAAATGTTTTATTTACATATAAATGAGTATTTTAGTTATTTTAATTATAATATAATTACATTTATTTAAAATTATAATAATACATTTAATTATTATATATATATATACTAATTATTTTTGTATCTTTTTAGTATGTCATGTATTTCTATTAGTGTATTTCTATTAGCCAGCAAAAATAAATCATTTGCTTTTTTCCAGCTATTTTTAGATGTGAGATTTAGCATTTTGTTTTTATAACATTATATTGAATATTATATTTTTGGGTTTTGGTCAGACAAAACAAGATGTTGCAGCTTTGGATTTAGAAAATTGTGATGGAAATGTGTTTTTTCCTGATGTTACATGGATTAAATAAAATATCTATAAAGTATTTAAGATTTTAAAAAGTTTGTGATGTTGTTCCAGGGAACTTACACTGTTTTGGAGTAAGCTACTCATGCGTTTAGAGTCATCTGCTGATGCTTTTCTTGGACACAGCAAAGAGATGGCGCTTCTCTGCAGAAGTGTTTGTCACCTTCTGTTCTTCATCAAAGTGATCCAAAATGAGGTAAGAAAAACTGTCTATTCTGATACCCGAATAATTAGGCAATATACAAATAATTAGACTTTTTAATTTCTATAGGTTGGAGAGGTAGGACTTCCAGTGTGTGTGGAAATGTGCATTCAAGCTCTGAAAATGACCTCCAGTGACCATAAGGACAGCAAGTCTACCATCTGCAAAACAATTTCCTGCCTCTTGCCAACTGATCTTGAGGTTAAACGTGCATGCCAGCTGACGGAGTTTCTCCTCCAGCCTACTGTTGACTCGTATTATGCTGTGGAGTCACTGTACAATGAACCTGACCAAAAGCCTGAGGAGGATGGGAGTCTACCAGTGCCCAATTCTTTACGCTGTGAGTTACTGCTGGCCTTGAAGACACAGTGGCCTTTTGATCCTGAGTTCTGGGACTGGAAAACACTGAAACGTAACTGCTTGGCACTGATGGGTGAGGAGGCAGCTATTGTGTCATCTATTGACACACTCAATGACACAGATGAACAGGAAGTGGAAAGTGCTCTTGGCAAGCTCCCTGAATATAGAGACTTCGAGGATTTTCTGTTAACCACTACAAATGAACTCAATGAAATCACAGACGAAAGAGAGAAAAACAGAGAGGCAAAAAAACTACGAGAGCAGGGATTTGTGTCTGCACGGTTCAGAAATTGGAGAGCCTACATGCAGTATTGTGTTTTGTGTGACAAGGAATTCTTGGGTCACAGAATAGTTCGACACGCTCAGAAGCATTTCAAAGATGGAGTGTATCTTTGTCCAATTTGCGCTGACAGTTTTGAAAGTAGGGAAGTTCTAGAGCCACATGTAGCAACACACGTAAAGCAATCTTGTAAAGAAAGACTAGCTGCAATGAAAGCTGCAAAGAAGGTAACCAAACCACCTCAGTCCCCCAAAAGTCCATCAAAAAATGTTAAAGTTGTTGCCAAGACAAACATGGGCCCAGTTAAAATTGAATCTCAAATTGGTGAGCAGTTAGCTTCTCCAGTTAAGCCAGAACAAGCTACATCTGACACTCAGATTAGTCAAGACTGTTTCTGTCCTGTTAAAAACTGTTCGAAGGCTTTTAAGTTTTTCCGTAACCTAATGGCTCATGTCAGATCTCACAAGGATGATGAAGAGGCCATGAGGTTTTTAGAAATTCAAAAACAGAAAGTGGTGTGCCAGTACTGCAGACGGCAGTTTGTTAATGTCAGACATCTTAATGATCATTTGCAGATGCACTGTGGCAGCAAACCATACATCTGCATACAATTGGATTGCAAGGCCAACTTTAACTCCAATTCTGAGCTACTTATGCATCGAAAAACACATACAGAATTCAAGGCCCAGTGCATGTTCCCTAACTGTGGCCAAGTTTTTAGTGAGGCCTATTTGTTGTATGATCACGAGGCTCAGCATTACCTTACATACACCTGTCAGACTGATAACTGCGGCAAAATATTCTACTCACAGTCTCAATTCTTGTCTCACCAAGAGAATCATAGCACAAATGATGTAGTAAACAATGTTCCCACCACAAATCAAACCCTTAACGTAACTCAAAATATAGGGCCGCTGCATGGGAGCCCCTCAAGCAAGGAAGACACTTGCTCTGCAGTTACTTGTGTTGAAAAAATGAATACAGATGTTTATATGAAGGAAGCATCACAGGCAAACACATCACCATGTAGATCACCAGAGGCTGCTAAAGAGCCTGTTCCACTTAGAGTAAAACATTCAATCGAAAGCATGCTGAATTCAGTGGGAGAGCCTGAAATAAGATACCCAGAAAAATGCTACACTCCACTGACAAACACCGCTCCAGCACTAGATAATGCATCGGTACCACCTGAGGATCCACAGGCCCAAGAAAGTGTGGCTGCGAAAGGTGAAATTTCTCCAGTATATTCTGCTCCCAGTGTAACAACCCCTGTAACAAGTCAGCAGGCTGAGGAGCACAATGTAGAAGATAAGGAATTTCCAAAAGTGATACCACAAATAATTTCTGCGAGTCAAATTAAAGCAGAAATTCCTTGCTCATTACAAGGATATCCTTCCAGCACGCCTGCTGTTGGTGCTGGCAGTGAAGAGAACCTGCATTGCTGCCCATATAATGACTGTACAAGGGCATACAGTACAAACAAGAGTCTGTCTAGGCATGTGAAAAAGCAGCATCCTGAGATATTTGAAGACTGGAAGTTGGCAAAGAAATATAACAAAGTGGCAAAAATTACAGCAAAAAAGGCACCAAGTGGACCCGTTTCACCAAATCAGTCTCAGAACCAGGCAAACAGGCTGTCAAATCAGCCAGGAATGCTATGCAACAAACCTGGGATACCACAAATGGATTACCCAATGGGATGTTCAACCTCACCTGCCCATTGTTATCCAGGATCGATGGAGCCTGTGCCTATTACTCCAATGGTGAACCCCACATTGTACCCATCGTGGGGTAACCTAAATAGTTCTGGAGGAATGATGCAGTCAGACACGTCCCAATCGTGGTCTTCACCTCCCATGAATAACTGCTATCCAGATGCCTTTAACATGAATGAGTACCCCGCCCGCAGCTATCCTCATTGGCAGGCAGACCCTTATCAAACTACAGCATCTCTCCCATCTGATAGAGATCATTCAGTGGCAGCTATACATGGTCCCTCCATTTCACATACACCTTCAGATTCCAGTTTGATGTCTCAGTATGTGTCAAGTTCTCTGATGCTTGACAATGGAGGACAAATGCATAATGGAGGGCATCAGTATGGACTTGTGCATCCTGGGGTTAGTGGAGAAGGTGCAGATGTGAGAAAAAGTAGTGCAAATATGACAGGAGCATTGGATAATGGAAACAGTATCTCAACTATTGACAGCCTCTCTGAAGGAAGTTACCAGCCTCCGTATGCTCAAAGTGAAAATTCATGTCTCACGCAAGGCTCATCAGCTGATATTCCCGTAAAATGTTTGAGCCCAGAGGCCCATGTTGCAATAAAGACCACAACTGAAATCATTAAAACAGAGAATGTGTCGACACCTGGTTATGATCAGAGGGACAATCCTGCGGATGCTATGCTTAGTCCACCTAGTGTCATTAACACAGATTTACCTTATGATGAGGACTGTCCTAATGCTGACTGTGAGGCTAATCCCACAGAGGAAAAGAGCAGTGACCCGGAAATACAAAAAGGGAAACGCAGCAGGTTGAGCAAGCGAACTAAATGGCCGGCAATCTTTAAGGATGGCAAAGTTATTTGCAGGAGATGCTTCAGAGAGTTCACTAGCACCAAATCCCTCGGAGGTCACCTGTCTAAACGCTCACAGTGCAGGCCTCTAGATGAGATAGACCTGACAGCTGATCTGCCAACATCATTTCTTGATTTCCTCAATGACCCGCATGTCCCTGACACTAATGGAGCAATTTATAACATGTCAAATGGGGATTTCTCACAGGAATCTTGTAGTTTGACCACTTTGACTTCATCTGTGATGTTAAAACAGGAGCCCCAAAATACAAATATAACAGACTATTCAAACTCCTTCTCAGGTTCCCCTGAAAACCAAAAACAGAAGGCAGTAGAATTGGCTAATCCAGCCCTCACTGTACCACATCAAGAGGATCACCTGATGGAAATTTCGCATGCCTTTCAAAGGTTGGATTTAATTGAGGCTGCACAGGAAAAAATGCGGAGTGCTCTGTCCTTAGAGCAAAATGACAGTCTTTGTGATAAAGCCCCTGACACTGAAAAAGGTAAAATACTCCCTAAAAGTGACAAGCCCCCTGAAAAGGTACCTAAACCTTTTAAATGTGACCAGGATGATTGTGAGTACTCATTCATGACAAAGGAAGCATTGTTCAAACACCTGTGCAAAATGCATGATTACTCTAATGAAATGATAGAAGAACTAAAAAGAACACCATCCAAGCTGTCTCCTTATCCTTGTCAGATTTGCCCGAAAACCTTCACCAGGACAACAGGGTTGAGAATTCACTATGAAAAAGTCCATCGATTATCAAAAGTAGAAATGCAGAAGCTAAAGATTAGTGCTCGAAACAGGCGTGCATTTAGACTTAACAAAGAGGATGCTTTAATTAGCCGAGTAAACGCTGATGCCAGCACAAGTCACACAGCAAGATCTGCACCTATACCACCTGCCATAAAACAAGAACCAATTGATATTGCAATTGCAACTCAAACAGACAACGAGAACGCTTTAGAGGTTCCCCAGATCACTTCACCAGGACATGCAGTAAAAGAGGGATTTGTAGGTGACGTATCAACTGTTACACAACTACTATCGCCTCAACTCTATTTGAGTGACAGGCCATTTGATGACGTGACACCAGCTCCTGAACAAACCCCAGAGCAACCTAAAGTGGCTGGTGTAACCCAGAGTCCAGATGTAAACCAGAAATCTAATTTGAAAGAGAAACTTAGTCTGGTTTGCAAAACAAAGGAGCAAGGACGATCTGACGCATCACTACAAAAAGTAGAAGAGCCCAAAACTCCTACTGCTTCTGCTTCGTCCTCCCCAGAGAAACCCAGCAGCTCGAAAAACACACCCACAAAGGATGAATCCCAGAGGAAAGAGAAACTTCAAAGAAGGTTGAGCCTCAAAATGTGTGACACAGATAATGCCTACAGTCCATATAGACCATACCGCTGTGTTCATGAAGGATGCACTGCAGCATTCACCATTCAGCACAATTTGATTCTACACTACAGGGCCATGCATCAGGCATCCCTGCCTGCAAGTAAGCCTGAGACAGAGACTGAAAAGACTGATGTTACAAACGGACAAAATGGCAATCAAGAAATGGTAAAAGATAGTGAAGTCAGGTGTCAAGTGAAAGACTGTTCAAGGGTGTTCATGGGAATCACAAGGTTAGTGCAGCATTACCTCTTACTTCATAAGTTCACCCGTGACAAAGCTACTGCTATGATGGCTAGCATGTCTATAGGGACTTTCAACTGTGACAGGCCAGAATGTGGTCTCCCTTTCAACTCTGTGGAAAAATACATTGAGCATATTAAGAATTACCACAAAGAAATTGCCATCTCTGAGAGTGGCTCAGTTGACCCAACTTTTAGGTGTGAGTATGGGGGATGTGACCGCGTTTACACTACAAAATCAAATCTCCTCCGTCACCTGATCAAAAAGCATGATTATGTTTATGATCCCAAAACAAGTGATGGAAGAAGGACAAAATCTGTAGGCCTCTTCCCAGGTGTTAACAATGGGAAAGAGAATGTTGAAAACAAATTCAAAGTGAAGAAGAAAAACACTAAGAAGAAAGACGTAAAGTCTATTGAACATTGGACTAGTTTTGGAAAACCTACACTAAAGTCCCACGAGGAGGCATCAGCCATGTGCACAAAGAAGTCTGCCCTGCAGTACCCATGTATGATCGTAGGCTGTGATGCAGTAGAGAGGGCTGAAAGAAATATATTCAAGCATTACACCACTCACGGCCTGACAGAAAGATACATTGAAGACCAGAGAAGTCAGTTCATTTTCTGCAAAAAATACTCACGCTCCAGACTCAGAGATGCAGAGAAATCTGAGGGTGCATCAGGCTCATCCTCTGAGGAGACAGAACCAGAAGAAGGTGCAAAGGCAAGTGACCAGAAGATGGACATGATGGTGGATAGAATGGGCCAAGAAGACAGTAAGCTATCCAGCGACGACAGTGCAGAATCACAAGCTTCCACTGGGACAGAAGGAGGTGCTAAAAGAGGCCGTCCCAGAAAACCTGCACAGCCTACACCAGCTTGTCTAGAGAGGATGCAGACACTTAGGACCCGTGCGACTGTTAACAGCTCAAGAGAGAACTCAAATCCTGGAACCCCTTTAGCTCAAGAACAACGTGACGACGCGGTTTCGCCAGGGGCTTTCAAACCTTTAGGACTTGAGGACTCATTCCTTAAGTTCTTGGAAACTTCAGAGTCAACCCACTCTTCCAAACGCAAATTAAATGACAAATCTAGTGCTGACCTACCGTCCAAAAGGCAACTAACTCAAAAACAAAAATTTGCTATGAAAAATAAAATAACTGATGAATTTAGAGACTGTGAAAATCTTGTAGACTTCAGAAATCCCCTAAATCTCAAATCGGTGAGCAATGTTAAGATTGTCATAGATAAAACATTTTCAGACGGTGCTGATCTTCTGCTAAAGCAGCTACAAGACATGAGGCCCATAGTCATAATAAAAAAGTGGCTTTATAGCGGATCATAGCTTAATATTTTGTTTTTAACTCAATCTCACTCAGGATTTGAGAAGTTATGCTGCAGAATGGTTTGTTTGATAATGCATCAGATTTCCAACTGTTAACAGTAATGGTCACAGTAACAATGAAATGGCCTATTTTGTACTTAATAAAAAAATGTCTTGGATGATTTTAAGTATGTATGTTAGTTATGATAACCAGGTAATCTATAGGGCATAGATTTTAGAGTCATGTTTGTATTTATGCTTAGTACTGAAGATGTTTTTTTTTCTTTTGCTAAATGGAGACTTTTAAAGAAAAACTATGTTTTTATATATCCCTATGGGATTTCAAGTTCCGTTTGTATTTATTTTATCCTTTTTCAACACTAGTAGACCTATCTGTAATATTTACATGTCTTCCACAAAGTGTTCAATAAAATGTTACTGGTTCTTTTTGTAAGGTATTGTCTGCAGCGCTGGTGTTTTTTTTTCCTTTGATTACTGTAGTTTACACAGCTTGGTTTATAGTAGAGGTTTCTAACTGTGTCGATATCCTACTTATAATTTGCTAAGGAAATACTATAAATCTGTGTAATTAGAAACTATTTGCAGCTGTGGTAAAGTATTCAAACTTAATAATCACATGAAGATTCAAGTATTTCCCTAAAAATATTCAACTACTTTTAGTAGTATCATTTCAGCTTTTCAGTATGTGCTGTAAAATCTAACCTACAAAAGTACTTCACTAACAAAACAATGTATTTGAAATAGTGTTGAACATGATGCTGGTGATAATGTAGGTCTGTTCTGGATTTACTTGACAAACCTTTAAAGATCAACATGAATTTAGAACAATTTAATAGTAAATAAATTAATTATAAAAAATATGGTTAGAAAAATTGTAGAAAATTATGTGCAACAAATACAGCATGGTTGCTGATTGTAACTATTTTATGTACTGACAGGTGGTTAATCCACTTCTCTTTTTTACTTTGTTTTTTATTAAAAGTCTACATATGTAAAATAAGAGGAACATTTTCCTCTGAATTTTAGTTGATTAAACGTATACATATTAGCACATTAAATAAAGCTAATTGTGTTGCAAGTATAGTACTGTAAAAATAAATGTGTGACAACTGGGGTATCAAGGCACTCTCAACTCAGAACACTGCAAACCGAAGTTTTAAAACCATGTATGACTACAGGTATAGTCCCTTATTTGTGAGACCTAAATATTTAGAGTTAAATAACATTTTTTAATGCTAATACTATTATTTCAATACTACATATTATAACATGCAGGAATCTTCCCATACCATTGTTGTAAGATGATACAAAATGCTTAGCATAAACTACAGAAATTAAAAAAACAGAGGCAGAATACTGATTCCTTATAAAAGAGGCAATTAACAAAATTGAAAGTAACACAGGGCATACTGACTGCTGCGATGAAAGCCTCATTGAGGACAGTGCACTGTCTCTTTCTCTCATTGCCATGTTCCAGTCATTTTCCACTTTGTAGCCTCCCTGTATTTTAGAAAATATACAAACAGAAGATTAAAACATGTAACCAATCAATAAATAACTTGTCTAACTGACATTGTTATATCAAGCAATATTTATCATTGTTATGTTAGAGCATCCTAACTATTAGTGATGTAGTGGTCAATATTTTATCTGACGGTGGACAGTAAGGGGACAAGACTGGTTGATTCCTACAATGTAGATAAACATTCATCCTTATGTCTTTAGTGTGATAGTTACAGCAAATATATTTCCATGCACACTAGCAAGGTAACTCCATGGTAGAGGTTTATCAAGGGAAAATGTTCATGCAATGAGTTCTCTGTGTGTTGAACAAATTCTGTTTGGCAAAGAAAAAGTCTGATTCTTTGGCTGAAAAGATCCACTCAACTGCAACAACAACTTTGTACGTGACATATAAAAACCATAAAACAAAAATGAGTAAATAAAAATTCTATTTAGCTTTCTGAATTCACTCCCATCAAGATGTTCTGCTGTATGTTCTGCTTTAATTTATTTCTTTAGTAATGTGATTGGTATGCTAGTAAGAAATATTAATATTTGGCATATTCAAACAAGTGTTTAGAAATGAAACAGTGTGCAAAATAGCACTGATAAATCAATAATTTTAAAAATGTATAAATTAAAAAATAAAAGCTGCATTCGAAACTTGGTCAAGAAGATTAAAATGTCTGGAAATAATTTGGTAGAACTTTGGCATGCCTACTTTTAGAAAATTAATATTTACTTAAACTTAAAAAGAGTAGCTAAAAGCACGCCACAACATGAAAAGCTAAGTTTCAGACCTATGCCCAGTAGGATAACATTGTGTACACTGGACGTACAAGTCATTAAACTTATATAAACAACACCTGTTATTAAGCTAACTTTACATTACTCTGAGTGAGGCTAGCTCAAGCTAGTGTTAGCTAGCTAACTAATTTACTTTACTTTACTTGGCAGATTGTAATGTAACATGAAGAGAAATGTAAAGATCTAATTACTTACACCTGGATTTCATGGCCACTTCCTAAATAAAATCTGAATTCGAACTTCTCTTATTTTATTAAATTAGTTCTTTCTGTCTCAAGTCTCCAGCAGCAGCAGTCTTCATAGGTAATAAGCCACTCGCGAGTCCAAGACACTGACCCCTGATGGTCATTCGGAGTAATGACCCGAGGCTTGACAACACTATCATGATACTATGAGATTATATTTTAACCTATTTGACTGCTAGTTGCACTAAAACTAACATTTAAAACTAGCAGAGTTTAGATATTAATGTAGTAAAATAAAACGACCCCCATAAGACAAACAGACAACAATAATAATAAATAATAAAATAATGTAATTGCGATTTTTTAGAAGTCTGTTTAATTTCAATACACCATTCTTTGCATGTATATTAACATGTGTTAATATTAGAAGTACAACGATGTACATTTAATTGACAACAGAGATTTTGTACCTTTAAATTAAACCAAGTAAAGTTGTCATATTAAGGACCATCTTTGTACCTTACGGGGTACCTCTGGGTGTAAAAAAGGATACCCTTATATTTCTGTGTGTAGAGTCCCTACTTTTTATACTTGGTATTATACTAAGGATTTCACAATCTAGACCATATAATTGGGAGAGAAAGATGTAAATGTGTGCCTTGGATTTCTCCTTACAGATTAATGTTTCGCATTTATAGTTTTATCAGTAATCTGACATTGCATTGTACATATCATAATAATTTCACCCCATTTCATGTGAAACACTTGAGTCATGTGGAGGTAAAATCATAAACTCACCATCTCCTGCGTGGCCCTGCAGCGTCATGCCTCTGCCCCCTGCTGTCGCCTGTTTTCCCAGCTCGATCGGATCTATTTGGCTCTGGTGGAACCTGCCACAACGCGGGGAACCGGGGTTGGGTGTGTTCAAGATCAGCTTTGTTAACGAACGCCCAGCACAATTAAAACTGGAGAGATGAATAATGTTAATACAATAAATTAAGAGTAAAACGTGGAAGAATACATCTGCTTTTTAAACCCTTGGTATGACACGCAATATACGTTTAAGAGAAACGTTACAAAAGCGAAACTTTTTTCTTTTTTGGGGGGGCAGCTGAACACAACCGTTTCCGGAAACGTCATGTTGGCGGGAAGTAGGTGCAACGTGAAACGCAAGCTTCTTTTTAAAGTGAAGTATTTCACAGTTATCAGGACTCCAGCGTAGAAAGACTAATAGAAGTCTATTTTAGATGTGACTGAGATGTCTACTTCGTCCGTATCAAAGGTAACTGGGTACTTGGGTTGACGTTGGGTTGTATGTTTTGTGTCATACATGTGAACGGTTGTGTTTGTTGTTGACTGACAGTGGTTGTGACTAATGGCCTTTGATATTTCAGGGCTGCTTTGTTTTCAAGCCAAGTGCTAAGAAGAAAAAGACGCAGAGTTTGGGTGATTTAACGTTGTTATGTCCATCTTAGCTCTTTAAGTCTTAGTAAGTTGCCTGGCGACTTGCTAATTTCTGACATTTCTCCACAGAGGATTACTTTACCGACGGCTGTCAAGGCGCTGAAAACGGCGAAGTACGATTCAAACTGTGTCAGGATCTATGGGATAAAATTAAAACAGACACCGAGGTAAGAACATATTTGAACAGCAGAACTGCACTTGTATAACTATTTTATATTTATATTGTTTGCTTTGTTGTTTTGAATTTATTGTGTTGTTATACGACTTTATTATCAGGGAGACAGGAAGTAAACAGTAGCCTTAAAATATTGACTCAGAAACGGTGTGCATATTTTAAATATGTGTTTAACATTTCTTTTTTTACTACTTGTAAGGTTTTACAGGATGAACTCAACCGAAAAATCTTGTACAGCTTGCTGGACTTCACGAGAAAGTGCTCGTCCACTCATCAACAAAATGACTGGGCATTACAGATGAGGGCCAGTGAGATTCCCACAGCGGCCCTTGTGCTTGGTATGTAGGCGATGAGACTAACATTTGACATTTAATGATTTGCTGTCCTAACATCAGCCAGTTCAGAATATAATAGAAGCTAAATATGTTTTAAGGGCTTCTTTTTCTTCTCATACTATCTGATATAGTATCCCCCCTTTAGTCCTTTTTGTTTTGCCTTGATGTCATCCATAGGTGTGAACGTCCCAGATCATGACATGACCTTCCAGAGTCTCTCTGAACTGCTCCAGCAGTCTGTCACTCCTCACGTTGCCTCTTTACAGGCCAAAGAGTGCGGCGGTAAAAAAAAAAGATTAGTAGTGAAAATAAGTAGGCAATATTTTTTAGATACATACATAACTTTTTCAACTTTCACTAATATGGTTCTGTTTTATTTTTAGCATTGAAGCATCTGATGAAGAGAGTTCTGGAGAGGTTAATGGATACAGTTGTGGCTGTGGATGATGATGAAGAGGAAGAAGCTGAGCAGACTAATGTTCAACTGCACAAGAGTGTGCACTGCTCGCTTAGTACACTCTGTGACTGGTACAACACAAAGGTGAGGGGCTTAAATATTGTAGGTGCATATGATTTCACATTGTGTACATCAAATAGTATGAGTCTGTTCTGTTCCCAATGCATTTTTCCTGATTTCTTTAGAAATCCAACTCTGGTACACCTGGAAAAAAGCGTAGTTCTCCTGCCAAAGATGAACAGCAGCAGCCTCCCGTTGTAATTATTTTCAAAGATTTAGAGGCTTTCAACCCAAGAGTTCTCCAAGACTTCATACTCATCTGCAGGTAACAAGGAAATGTTTCTGTCTTATGTAGTGTGTATGCACCAGAACCACGCATATCCATAATCATGTAACACATTTAAACTCTGTTTGGCAAATAAGACAAAGCCTGAAACTGGCTGCTGTGGTTAAAACTGATTGGAAAAACTTGTGTGTCAGCAGCTTTTAAGTATTCAAATAATATGAAATATCATTTTCAGTTAGTATTGAAGTAAAATGTCATTTGTTGTTTGACTATTCAATATAGTCAAATATAGTATATATATAATTCAATTCAATTACAACAGAATGTAATCACAAATCTGCATAAAAGTTTTTCCTTTTCCACAGTCGGTATATTGACCGTCTTCCACTGATGTTCATCTTTGGCATTGCTACATCACCCAGCACCATCCAGCACATGCTGCCGCACTCTGTGTCCTCACTGCTTTGTATAGAGCTCTTCCAGTCCCTGTCCTGCTCACAACACCTGGCCACAGTCATAGACAAGGTACTTTCACTATCTAACACGGGAAAGAATAAAAGCAATTGATCTAAATTTGACTAAATACAGTATATTGGAGAAGTTGTATGTATTTATTTTTTTTTTCTGTTTTTTCCAGTTGATCCTGACAAGTCACTTCCCTTTTAAGCTCAACAGTAAAGTGATGCAGGTGCTGATGAGCATCTTCCTCTACCACGATTTCTCAGTCAGAAACTTCATCAAAGGCGTGCAGGTACAGAGGAGCTTCTAAATACTTTACATTAGCTCCCTGGCTGTCTCTTTATCTGAGCATATAGAACATATCAGATATTCATCTGTACAACTAAGTAAGTGCTCTGTCTTCGTGCAGCTGGCTTTGCTAGAGCACTTTCACTCCCAGCCTCTTAGTGTACTGTGCTGTAGGAAGAAGGAAGCTCTGCTTAATGTGATGCAGCTCAGTCACTGCAACTTGGAGAGGGTCAAACAGCTACTGTCCTTCAAGAGGTACATTTGGTTTTCACAGAGAATCATCTCATATTTCTAATTCTATTTGTTTGTTTTCAGAAATGGAATATAGTATTCATAATCATGTTTTCATTAGTGAGTAATCATCTGAAAGTAAGAATCACTGGACATTGGCTCTTGAGGGAATTTCCCATTTTCGTGTTGACATTTCTGCCTGAGTTCAGTGATAAAGTTTCTTAAGCAACCTCGGCATTTCACAAACTGCGACCATGGAGGGGTGGCAGATACTGATATAGGTGAAATCTACAACCTCACCACTAGATGTCACTAAGTGTTTAAGATTTGTTGTGATATAATGCATGGAATTAGACTGTTGTAAGTTTACTTTTGTAGAATTCCCGTGTGACTTGTGTTTTTTTTCCAGGTATGTGGGGAAACAAGATCCCCAGGAACAGGCAAATCTGTTAAAGGATGACGGTCATTTAAAGGTAATTTTGTTGTTTAACCTCATTATCTGTGCTGGGGGATAACAAATGCAGTATAATCAGCACAAGTTACTATCTCTGGTAGGAGGTTTGTAGGAAGCTGATAAAGGACCTTCACAAATACCACAAGAATTATTATCCCATCCTGAGATGCCTTCACACTCTCACCTCCTCATTACCTCGATACCCACTTGGAAAACAGGTAATTGTAATTTGCCTTTTACTTTATTCTAAGTGGGTATTAAATTTACCTTTTACGTGACACTAATACTGTGTATTACAGATCAGGGAGCTCCATTTAACGTGCCTTGAGAAGGATGTATGGGAGAATGAGGATTACCAGTCTGCCATGAAGCTTCTGAAGTAGGCATGAATAATTATGTCTTTAAAACGTAATTGAAGTCATTCACTGAATCCACCAATATACAGCGTGTTCTTCTACAAGTCTACATTTGTATTTACTTACATTGCACCAGATGAATATACACACGAAAGAACCATTCATTTGTAGTAAAAACAAAAAGGGCTTTTGATAAGTGCCAACAGTGCGGGGTTAGAGGTGCTGCTGTGCTTTTCAGTTGAAAGCCTCTGTGGTTTTTCATCCAGGATGCTGGCGAAAGATGAGTTGATCACTTTGCTCCAGAGGTGTGCAGAGATTCTGCAGCCTGTTAAATCAAAGAAGATAAAGAATGCTCTTGTCCAGCTAAACGAGCTGCTCACCAAATTTAAGCAACTGGACAGTAAGTGCTGTTTATAATTTTCTTCTGTGATCATTCATCTTGGAGGATGAATATTGAATTATGTGCAATAAGCATACACCACTTTTAAATGAACCATTCTTGTGTTTTGTGTTGTTTTTAGTAGCGGCTTCTACTGAAACTGTCTCCACTGAGGAAGAGAGTATCACATCTCCCATGAAAAATCTCCAGAAGAAAACAGATCTCTTCCAGCTGCAGAAGGTAAGTCGTTAGCATGTTTTATGATGAACATTATAATCACTGAAGGGATTCTCCCTGTTGTTGTGTAGTGAAGTACTGCTACCGAAATGATTTGCCTGTTGATCTTGTGTATTTTAGAGTTTGTTAGAGATGAACGAATCTCGAAGATCCAAGAAGCTGAGTCCATTTGAGTTCCTGCGAAACGAAGCCATTGAGTTTATTGACGGCTTAGTGAAGTAAGACAGACTTGCAATAATAAAAATATTTATACAATTAAGAGTAGCATTTTTTTATTCGGCTAACTGTCTCCCTCCCAGGACTCACTTGTCTTCCCCAGAATCTCAAACACTGCATGAAGTCTGTTACTACAGTTCGTCTGCTGCAGTTAGACGTCACCTCAATGCTACACCTCGCACCTGTATTCAGGCTGCTCTCAGCAGTCCCTACTATTATCTTCAGGTACATATGCCTCATATTATTAGTATTATAAGCATTTAACTATTTCAGCAATGTGTAAAATGTACTCATGCTGGGCTACAACAGCTTTTTTTTAACATTGCAGTGTTATTTAAACATTGTTGTTGACTTTTACTTTTCAGAATGACAGCCTGAAGACAGAAGATGGCTCAGTCTCTAATGCTGCTCCTGATATATGCATCGCTTATAAGCTACATTTGGAGTGTGGACGGCTGATCAACCTCTACGACTGGCTAGAAGTGAGTCTATATACTTATTACTCTGTGGGCTAATTTTCCAAAGCCTGAAGATGAATGTAACAGATGTGGGGGCTAGACACTGACTAAATGTGCTGGTTTTCAGGCCTATGTGACTGTGGTTTCTGCAGCTGAGGGTAATGATCCAGATTCTGATAGTTTTGGGAAAGTGGATGATATCAAACAGTATCCTTTCATAAATTGTTTTTGTTTTTAATACAGTGAAAATACACATTTTAGGTTCATCTTGCAGGTAATTTCAGACAATCTGAATTACAATAAGACAGTAGATATTGACCAGATTCAGTGTTTGCTCCTTTGACGTGTGAAATTAAGCTCCTATGTTGAGAAAATTACATGATACATGAAGTGGTTTAAACATTGTCCATTTCACTTTTAATCTCAAGTGTTGTTCCTTAACTTTACCTCCAGTGCGCGTTTCATCCGTGCCGTGTCAGAACTAGAATTTTTGGGCTTCATCAAATCCACCAAGCAGAAGACGGACCACGTGGCTCGACTCACCTGGGGAGGCTGCTGAAAGCATTTATATGCAAACTGAATTTAAATTTAGATTTTGTAATGTGCTTTTTTGCCCCTCTAATAAAAGATGATTGTCTAAATAGTCCTGATTTGTACCTCTGCTGTCTGTGACATGGCACATGTTAAGAAGTATTGGTATTCTGCACTTAAATGGTTTCAGCTTTCAGGGGTCAGGAGGTGGGTGCTTGTTTGCAAAATACCATAGTAAGTAATTCTAAACAACTGTCTCCGATATCACTTTATAATTAAAGATTGGACTTTTTGTGAATTTGGCTTCAATTAAGCCAAATATTAAATCTCACAGTTAACAGTTGATAAATGTCCCACATACACCAAAACAATTCTTTATTCCTAAAAGGTTTGTCTTCCAATAGGTACATTGGTTTCAAAGTGATACTAGCCAAACAAGGGTCAAAATAAATAAAACATTGTTAATAAAAAAAAAAGCCCACATGCTCAATTAAAAACAATGAACAGAAGACAAACTGCAAATATGCTCTCTGTTCAGCTGTATTTCTTGCACTTGCTTTCAAACCGACCAGCAAACCTCGTGTAAAACTACACTGCTTTATTGTATTTACATGTAACAAACAAGTGACAAAGCCTGGAATGCTGGGAATCATTACAAAAGAGCGATAATGGTAGATACACTTACATCAGGAGGAACTTAGGCCACTGGTATTGATAGGGTCCATTGATTTACATTAGGAAGCACCTAGTTGCTTATAACAGAGTGATAACAACTTACAACAGCTTCATATAAACCTTTGCCCAAAGACTGAAATATGGCACAGTAAGAAAAGTTTCATTTAAACTAGCTAAACTGATTCTCTTACAATGATGACCTTTTTTTGTTTCTTGACAGATCACATAATAGCTTTCAGCAAGAGAACGCCGTCTTTTCTGTGCCACACTCAGGAAACATCTGGAGGATAGTGAGATAAAATAAAATACAAAAAAAGACATTACTTTAAACTTCAAAGACAGAACCTCGAGCTTACATCCAAGACTGGATGCCAGTAATAGGAATGTGGTATTAATTTAGGATGAGATGAAACTCACAGCTTGCAGGTTGCTCTCCAAATCGCCGCATTAACTGATCATGTGTGAATTTCACAAAGGTATCGTATTGTTCTGAAATTCACAAAGAATCATGGTTAGCCTTTCCCCACATTGTAAAAACGGAAACAGAAATAATGATGGAAGTGATGAACAGCATTGGAAATCACTCGATATCCATAATGAGATGTGTCATTTAATCTTTGACCAAAGCAGTGTACGACAGTTTCTCCAGCTCTGGACCTAATAACTTGTAAAATTAGCACTAGGCTAGTTGGTAATGTAAACATTACCTTATTATGCGATTGGCTGAGTTTCTTCATACCTGTGGTAAGCGTTATTAACAACACAAAATATCCTCGCACAAAGTGTACTAACCTGCCAATTTCGAAGTCATGGTCTCCTCGTATTCCTCCCGCACCTTCTCTTCCCTTTCTTTCAGCAGTCGTTCGCAGATCATTCCAACTTGTCTGAGAGTGAATAATGGCTGTTCTTTCCTACTGGGAGAAACGCCGCCAGAGGATGTTCCTGTTCCAAAGGGAGAAAAAGTAAGAATCGGGGCATGTGTGGTGTTTGTCATTGCATGAATAAATGTAACGGATATTCTTAAACCACAAGCTGACTTGACAGTTAAATAGCTAACCTGGCATACTGGAAACATTCAAAGACGAGTGGGAAGGGGAATCTGGAGAATAGCAGCATTCTGACGGTTGGTAGCTTCCATCTAGGTGTTTCCTCTTCTGAATGCGTGTGTACTCTTGCTTGATGTTGTTGAGGATTTGTTCTAGTGGGACAAAAGGCGACAAAACAGACAAAAAGATGTCTTTCACATAGGGACAAAACAGCTGCCACGAGAGGAACTACTAGTCAAGCGACATTGCATAAGCATGCTTGTTTTCTCTTTCTATAGACAACGTGTGATCTCAAGTGCCTGGCTGGTCGTGAAGCAGGCCAACTTGGCCGACTCAAGTAACATTACCTGCACTAAGTCTTGACGACGATTCCCCAAATGGCGAGGGCTCCATGCTGAGATATTTCCTAGGGGATGCGGATGTGGACGATGGGGCTACGGGGATGCATCTTCGTCTTTTAGGTGAAGCAGGACTCATCAGCGGATCGAAATCCATGGTCCTCTTCAATGTGGCTCCACACGCCATGACTTCAGTTTGTAAAAGGGAGAGAAGGGGTGCAAAATACCGAAACAAGACAACAATAGGCGATAACATTAATTATTTAAGAAACTGCCAACATTGGCCACTGTTTACCATGAAACGACAAGTCAATTTACTTTTCCAGTGAATACACCGAAGCATACTGCGCACTCCAGGTTTTACATGTCCGCTAACTAGCTAGTGTTAGCTGCGCTTGCTAGCAAGTGATCAAAAAGAAAACAAAGCTAACGTTAGCTCTTAGGCTACCATTTGTAGGACTGTGCTTTCCGGAGTCCGTTTGAGAAAAAGCTTACTTACCTCCTGGGCAAACTTGGTCTATTTAAAAACGACCAGCGTTGAAAAATGTGTGTTCTAAAAGAAAGTTGCTTCCCAAAAGTTGTAGTGATGATCAGCCAGCTGCGGGCCAAGTACAGCTGTAGCTAGCTAACGCAACTTAGCTGCTTGTTTTTCATATGAGGCTTCAGTTCAGTCGGCTTCTCCGGCTTGTGACGTCACGGGTGAAATACAATGCAATGCATTCTGGGTTATGAAGTGAAATATGACAAGGTAGACTTTTCTAGTTATTTCGTACACTATAAAAATGAACGAATTAAATAGAAAATAATCACAATACACTCTTCACAACAAATAATAAAGCTTTTCATGCCATGCATCATGAAAGGTTTCTCGGGAATAATAAAGACAGTATTTTATTATTTCCACAGGGGGCAGTGCTATACAAAAAACACTGACTTCAGTTTATAAACAAGCGACGTCCAAAATGTCTTTAGGGTCATAAGATAATTAATTATGTTCACTGGCATTTCTCAATGGTATTTTTCATTTTTCTTAACATCTTTGTCTCTTAATGTTGCAGGGAGACACAACATACTGTGCCGCAAACCTAAAAGGAACAGACAAAACATATACACACACACACACGTGTGCTCAGTTTTTAATCTTAAACAGGAAATCAACACATTTCTTATGGATTTTTAAATTAGCCACAGGTCCTGATCGGATGTTTTGCGGAAACCTCACTCTTTATTTTAAGAAAGACACCATGTACTTTGTCAAACATTTTTAACATAATAAAAAAAGTCATATTATTCTTTTAGGAAGCACAGTAGACACTTAACAGAAATATGGCAGTACAAATTCTCACAAAATTCTGTAACTGTTTTATAAGCACACGTGTAAGCAGTCAAATAACAAAATATGTTTTTATTTAATCAAAAAGGCAATAACATTTCAAAGTGTGGCTTGTAATTATACTTCACAGAGCACAGTAAAATAAATAAAAGTACAATTTAATTTAAATAAATAAAACAATCTCCACAGATCACAATACTATGATGTGATAAAAAATTCAATAGTTTATTTGAAATCAGGTACTAATCTTACAAGCAATGTGTTTGTCATTTTGCATTTTGCACACCTTGCATTACTGCCACAATACTGCAATGGCAGACCATAGGCTAATGTGAGAAAATCAGAAGAACAAAATCAAATGTCATTAATTTTAAAGCTTAAAAATGTTTTGCACAAGCAAACTAAATGTGATGAAGCATGTTGTGCTGCATCTAAGTCATATTTTGGCACATTTTACAGTTACAGATCAGTGTACTAGAAGGATCGGGCTATTCTACAGTATCTTTACATCAGAGTTGTTCCAGGGCAGGGCAGCTCATCTCTCTTATCTTTTAAACTGACTCTGCAGTAGAAGTCTCTGTCACTCCAGAGACCGTAACCTGGGCTACTTTTAATTGAGTCTTTCCACAGCTAGCACCATCTTTCCCCGCCCCACGTACTGTGCCTCTCACACTCCTGGTGTTCCAATCAATGTCTGCACTGCTGTCCAGACTCTGCATCACTCCCTGGTACATGTGGCAGATGTTGAGGAAGGCCCGGCGCAGATCCTTGCTCCTCATGGCATAAATGACTGGGTTTACAGTGGAGTTGAGCAAGCAGAGCATGCTGCAAAACGCAAACACGGTTTTGATGAAGTCATTCACCTTACCGAAGAGGTCGTACACCATGATGGCTAGAAGTGGACCCCAGCATATAATAAGGGCCACCAGGATCAAGACCAGGGTTTTAGCAAGGCGGAGGTCCATACGGGCCTGGTCGGGCCTCACTGTCTGTACTTTGGTCCCTTCTGCAGTGTAAACAATCATACTCCTCTGGGAGCTGCGGCTGAGCATGCGGACAGCGTGATTGTGGGATTTCCAGAGGATGAACATGTAGGCATAGATTATGAACAGTAGCAAGATGCTTGTCATTCCAATCCAGAACATCAGGTACCTCTGGTCGATTAGAGGGAAAATGTCAGAGCAGACAGAGTTGAGACGCTTACAGTTCCAGCCCAACAGTGGCAGCAGTGAGATGACAATTGAGATTGTCCACATCACGCTGAAGGCAATGACTGCTTTGGTCTTCGTGATGATGCGTTTGTATGCCATTGGCCTGTGGATGGAGATGTAACGGTCAATTGCAGTGAGAAACAGACTTCCTACAGAGGCAGTGAAAGAGGCAATGACGCCGGCCAGCTTGAAGAGGAAAATATTAGGGCTGTCTTTCCTGTGGAGAATGTGGAAGTCCAGGAAGCTGTAGACAAAAATGATGCTTCCTATCAAATCAGCCACAGCTAGACTGCCTATGAAGTGGTATGAGGGTCGAGATCGAAGCATCTGGGAGTGAAGGATCACACACAGCACCATGAGATTCTCCAGCACTGTAAATGTACCCAGGGTGAGTGCCAAGATGGCGATGGCAAGCTGCTGACCAGGACTCAGAATCATAAAACATTCAAGATTGTCCACAGAGTTTTCCCCGCACTGTGCTGCTCCTCCACTCTCCACAGGCGTGCCGTTACCAGGCAGAAAAGCTGATATGTTGGTCGGGTAAATGGGAGCGAGGCCGCTGTAAATGGCCTCCTTATTCCCAGGGATAAGTCCAGACAAGGAGTTGCTAATTGAGGCAGAGTGAGATTTTTCAAAGTGGAACCCATTCCTGATTAGAGTTGAGTCAATGGAGGAGTCGTCATAGCTGGCGTCGTTGGAGCTAAGATACTGGACACCTGTTGCTAAAGTGCTCATTGTGGCACCTGCTATCCTGTCCAAAGCCAAATTCATGGCTGGTTGTATCTGTGCAGATGCTCAGTGGGTGTTTGTGTGGTGAATCAGCATTAGAGACGCGCAAAACGGCATCTATTAGGAAACAAAGCATAATGAATTGATTAAAAATTAATAACTGCATTATGGTACATTAAAAGTGAAGTTCCATCAATGGTTGTTAAGTATCAAGATGGAAAAATTAAATCTGTTCCTGGTAGGGGGAATTTGTGTATCTGCCAGCTGACTTCTGAGCAGATGCACCCCAGACAATAGTGGGAAACTGAACAGTTGATGACAAATCTGTGCAGCCTCCGGGGAAATCTGCATTAAGTATGTAGGACACCCAGGGTTTCTTATTAATTAAAGCCGGTCATTAGGAATTGAGATGTTTTTTTTCCCATAATCACCTGATTATTTAGGCGTCAAGGGAAAAAGATGTGCACATATCCGTAAAATAACCTGTTTCAAAGTATATGCCTGTAATAATTATTACTATTATTTTAATTATAATTATTCATGTTTATGTGTACACGATGGACTGGAACTAAGATTTTCATTTTATGAAAGGCAGAGCAGTGTCAAATAAACATGACCCGACCCATTTTGAGTTAGGATTGAAATTATTAAATAATAAATTTCATTTTATCTCAATAGGTAAGAATCAATTCATACATTCCGGTAATTATTGGTTCAATAACATTATTAAAAATAATTTAAATGTGAATACACGAGAAAAAACATAAATTAATTATCCTACGTAAAATTATTTTCAGAAAGGAAAAACACATACCTTCTCAGAACAAACATTATGGACCATCCACGACAAAAAAAAACCCCAACAATACAAAACAAACAAACAAACAAAAAGCAATTGCTGGCTAAACTGGGAGTGAACCAGTCTGTTGTTGTCCCCACGCTTTATGAACACTTGAAGTGACTCCGATAAAACTGTAGCAGCGTGTTGCTGTCCGGTGGATTAGATGTTGTTGTTGTCTTGATGATCTACCAGGGGAATCATCCCGTCTTCACGCCCCAGACAGTGTTAATATCACCTACAGCAGAGCCGGGCTACTCGTGCGGGCAGCCGGTGTGTGTTCATGGAGGTGGGCGGGTAACAGTTAAAGGGCTCCGCATTGTGCAGCTGGTCACGTGGTCTGAGGTGTTCGAGCGCAGGAAGCGCATCTCCGAGCGTCATCCACACCTAAAAGTAAAGCAGCAAAACAGCTGCTGCAGGAAAGATATGGCTTTACATCAACACTGGCATGTTTTATGTAAGTGGAAACCCTTCTGCATTTGTCCCAAACCGGGTTTGCTGTTGAAGTTGACAAACTACAGGAATGACTAAGTCAGTGATGGAGGTGTTTCACCATGTCCTGTTTTATGGGCTATGGATAAGGAAAACTCAATGTAAAAAAAGTACAAAACGTCCTTCATTTACTCTTAATATAGAAGTATTAAATATTCCCCAGAATAGTCCGAAATGAATTTCTCACCTTATCTTAGATTTGCCTCAGCTGGTTGGACGTCTTCACACTGAATCTTTTCTGCGTAGAACAACACATATGTGCTTTATTGCTGTTAGCATTATCATTTGAAATACTTTTTGTATAATGTATTAAAACCATAAAACCAATTTGAGCTACAGTAGCTACAGTAATGAACCTGCTGTTTACAGCAATAATAACCCAGTGATATAGAATATACATTATACTATTATCATATAATGTATCATTTACGCATGAAGAGTGTGTTTGCGTTACATTTAGTTCAACAAATTCATTGCATGCAGCATAGTAGTTTTATCCTGTGAATTATACAGTAATCTCTTGCTGATAATGAAATAAACAACAAACGCAGCATAATTTTTTTTCAAAAGCAAACATGTATTATTAGTATCCTCCACTGTTTATCTATTTATTTAATGCAGTTGGGGGTTACATGCACACACTATTAAGAGTCCTTTTCCTGTCCTGTGCAGCTGCGTAATTATTTCCACTATGCACTCCTAGCGGAGCCATCTCCCAAATTACATGTATCTTCTTGTGCAAAATACAGGACATTTGGCAATGCATGAGGGGAACATCATGGGAAAACAATGAAAGGCATTGGACATCATGCCAGTGCCTCCAGTTTTGGCATAACAGAAGAGGCTGAGGAGTCATCTGACTAATTACTGAACACTTGTTATGCTGCGCTGGAAGCAGGCTCAAGCTGCAATTGATCACTTGTGGCAGAACAGTATATCCAACATGTCCTTTTCATGAAGACAGTTTATTCAGATCGACAGGCAGTGTGAAAGAAACATCTTATTAATGACCAGTGACTGTGGAGTTCATCGTCTATTTGACTGTCCTTTAGTGTTTTCTTTTTAATCAGGATAAAGTTTTACTGTGGTTTTGGCTTGAATACAGCATCTATCCACTCTCAAAGCAGTGGGCAGAGTATTGCAGTCCATCATAATAATTATCATCATTAATTCAGTGTCATTCTCACCAAAGTGACAGTGACAGAATGAGCGATTTCCTTTAAGACAGAGCTGTCTGTTGTGACAAAAGGCCTCTGTAGAACTGACACTGCAACTTGTGCAAGTTCAGTTTTTCTAACTCCTCTTCCACCACAGTGTGTCGTGCAGCGATGAGAGACTGGTAATGCAGTGCAATTGTTATTTGAGTTACTATTGATTATGAATTCACTCACTGACCACAGGTACTCAAAGTCATGTACAAGCAAAACTAACAAATCAAGAGATGTGCTGAACACATTAAGTACATACGTATTTTTATTTATACTGCCAGATACATTTTGGAGTTGGGAATATAGTGGTTACACAGCGTGTTGTGAAATGAGACTGTAAAACATGCTGTCTGTCTCTAACGTCTTTGTGTCGAGGGGTATGCTGGGCAGGGGAAAAGGAGGGAGTGAGGAGGAAAAGATGCTTTAAATACAGCAGGGGAGGAGGTTGTAGCTGAACTGTGACAGCTCTTAACCGTTTCCTAATCTGCCTCTTATATATTCTGTCTCTGCCCAGCTGGGGACACTTCATATTGTAGCGAAGGTGGCGCCACATGAAACAGAGTTGATATCAAATCAGTTTAGCAAGGATATAAATTCCAAATATGATGTTTACTAAATAAAATGTATTTTCTTTTCCCATGCACAGAGGAGCTGTATGCATCATCATCTATCATTAGTCATCAGCTGTCTGCATCCTCAGTTTTCACTTCATCAAGTAATTACATGCGTCAACTTGGCTTCATTAGGCAAATGAAAGGTGTCTGTTGATCCATTTTCCAAAGACTTGTAACTGAACAAACAACTCAACACTCAGGAAGCGCCATCAGAGAAATAACTTCGGAGTTTCCTGTTATGTTTCTCTCCTGCTTCAGATTCTCTGCACAGATCTTTCTCGCGGGGACAGCACAGCAGAAAATCTAAAAAAGTTGTCACTTGCTGCCTTCTGTAACTGATTTTCTCCTTGGTCTTTCTGTTACTGATTTTCCATTTCAGTATTGCAGGATTTTCTCCCTGCAGAATGTACAGACTAAAATCCTAATGGTCAGCGGGTACAATCCCCTTCATGCACCATTTAGCCATATAAAGACCATTTTCATCTCGGGAGAACACTGTGGTAATCACAGACACTTAGCTGGTGCTTCAGTGGATGCTCACTTGCGCAAACACTATGCAAATGAATGCTACAGGCAGCAGATGAATTACTCATAGTAGTTTAAATCAGGGCTTTCACAGCTCAGCTCAACTGTTTCTCTCTGTGTTATTCCTGTAAGTTTCCATAAAGAAGAACAAAGTGATTGTTATAGAAGCCGTCCTCACGAGAATGTATTCATGAGAGGTTTGTGAAACTCCAGCCAGAGCCAAATGCAATCTGGAATCACCTCGCAGTGCCACCGTCTAACGCAGAGCCAGAGAATAATTCATTTGTCCTACACCCAGCTGCAGAGCTTCACAGACTGACGAGAAACCCAAATGGATCCGACTGCCGTGACAACAGCAGTCACTCTACCTGTAAACACAGGGTCCTTTTTCTGTCAGGAAGAAGAGCAGTTGTGAAATTTAATTTATTTTTAGCTGTTCACATATTTTTTACCGATACTGGTTTCCTGAATATGTGTGGCTTTCCTAAACCTTCAGTATTTATTGAACATAAATGTGAGTCAGTGATGTGAACTGTCATGTTCTTAAGCTTTATTCACATGGCAAAACTGTGAGCAAAAAATGTCTGTGTCCAATATTATTAATTATTTGCTACACTTATACGATCAGACAAAAACACTGAGCAAATACAAAATAGTGTTTTTACATAAGTTTTTAATTTATTAAGTAAAAACGGCTTCCAAAACCTGTCTGGCCCTATGTGAAACCTACCGAAACCTAAACCTAATATGTTATTCAATGTAAATAATAATATACTGTATTTGTCCATGCAGTCTGCTTAAATAATTAAATCAAATAACAGACAAACCACAAGGTCCTTTTTATTGGAGAAGTTATAGCTTGGGAATGTAAAATAAATAAATAAATAAATGCACAACCTGAATACACGAACATAGCTGTGTTGCTTGGAAAGACGTCACAGTTTGAGCTTGTGCCTTTATGAAAACGTTTTATACCCACCACTCTATTATTCCCCCACATTCTCATTCTGCTCACTCCGTGGTGCTTATTCCCTCATTACTGTAGAGTGCATCCAGCAAACAAATTTTCTCTCACATCCCAGAAAAGTTCTATCATCAGGAGACACTTTGTATATTAGCTTTTAGCAAGATGAAGACGCTGCAATTTATTTCCCCGTTTCTTGGCCGGTGCAGAAATAACCATTTTTGTTCTAGGAAATCCATATAAAACTTTTTTCTTATTTCATATGTGAGAAATTTCAACAGTGTGTGTATATACTGCAGGGGAGAAATACATGGAAGAATCGAACACTGTCAGCAGCATCAGTCATTTGTGGTGAGCAATGAAAAGCAGGTCGAGCTGGTCTTTCTTCTTCCGTCAAACGCACATGAAGCAGCATTGTCTGTTTTTTCTTTTTATCAAAGTCTCCTCACATTTAGACCTATAAATCTGTGTGGTTAATTTAGATTCATACGTCCAGGCAGTTACATTGAAACCCTTTCATTGAATGCTTGTACAGTCCTTTGGACAAACCACAGGAGACGGAATAAGGTCTGAGGGTCATGATGATCATATCACATAGACTGTATAGCCAGGCCTTTTTAATAATAGGCTGACAGATGACATTTCAGCTCCCACTGGGAAGTCTTAGGTCTTACTTGAGTCAAACATACCCAAACCAGATCTTGTAAGTACCTCATACACACAACCAGCACTAGAGAAATTGTACTAGTGATTTGTTGTTCTTCTTTGGTTAGCGTGTTGAAAAATGTGAATTTTGTTGCCTTAAAACCAGAATAAACCTCTGTAAGAAGTGACCATAGAGACACTGAAAAATAATAGCACATAAAGACAGATAATGTTCTAATCCCTGTCAGGTAGAGCTCACATCTCCCCCTCTCAAAGCAATCACAGCCATCTGGGCTGGAAAATAGATCGATGGCTACAGAGCATAAACAACCCAGCTGGCAGCCAGCCAGCAGTCATCATACTGAACTTGGCGAATGGAGATGATTCCTTCGGTTTGCTCCTATAACCCCGCACTTTTTATCACTTTATCACTTCACAGCTTGTGTCCTCATTGACGTCAGGCTTACATGTATGTGGCTAGGACCTAAAATCAGCTGCGGATATTACTCACTGAGACAGGCCTATTACAGAACCGGAAGCAGTGTATAGTGTAAATGTATATGTCTTAGAAATCAGTTTAACTTATTTTCTTCTCAAGACTTTATCTCTTCACCTCCACAAATGCAACATATTCCTACACATACAGTCTGTAATTGTATGTATTTTATATGCATTTCTCAACCTTGTGGAAAGGAGACCTCTGATGGTCGTAGCTATTATGAGGAAGTCAGACCACATAGTTTAAAGAGTTGCTGTAGTCCACATATGAAGGAAGCCGCTGGTCTCCGATTTCAAACTGAAGTAGCTTCTTTTGTTTCACAACCTTAGCTGTGTGTTTATTACTGTAACCATGACCACTAAAGTCCTCTAACCCTAACAAAGTATTAGTTTCAATCCAAACCATGATTTGTCCCTCTGACTGGGGCCTTCGATAACCGTGACGTCCTTTGGGTCAATTCAGGAGCAAGGGACAAATGGCCCAAATAGAGGACTTGTTGTCTTACACCAGTGGTATTTTAAGAGCAGTGGATATATGTGTCATGTTTAGATTATGTCAAGAATTCAAGACTTCAAGAAGTATTCATCATCATTATGCGTTACACAAAACATTTAATTTAGGCAAATAAGAAATTAATTAGAGCCACATGAGTCTACCACTACATCAGAATTGTTGTTATCCTTAAAGTCCGACTGCTTTTTCTTGATAGTGTGCACCAGTTGTTCTGTTGTTCCATAAGCCATTTTGTGCCTCCAGCCATAATTATGCAGAACGTGAGAAGCTCAGTGACACGCTGGGTGGCTTTATTCTGTACATTATTTGTATGCAACATAGGACTTCATTTCTGTCAGTGGTTCCTTTTTCTTTTAGTTCTCTAGAGCTTGAATTCTTCTCACACATTTTTTAGAGATACATTAAAGTGACAGATCTAATTATTATGCTCGCCATTGTGTGAGACTTGTGGTCAGCACCCAAGGTCGTGGTGACTTGCTGCTTTAAAAATCTGCTCAGAGAAAAGTTAATGCCAATAGGTCAGTGGCAACTGCTTTGAAAAACGGTTATGAATCAGGCTGAGTAGTTGGCATTGATATCATTCACATTTTGATTTCTTTACATACACTATACACTATGGACAGTTCACACTGGTAAAATTCAGCAACTTTGTTGGTGCGAACATAGCTCAAAAGTCCAGTGTATACATTTTTACTGACTGCTTTGCGTTCGCGTGTTTGAGGTTCCACAACTCTATTCCACAAATCTATTTGTTGAAGATGTCCATTGTTAAAACAGACATGATAAAGATGATATCCCTCCTTTTTCAGTGCAGCTTTGGTTTAATTTTTTAAACATTTAAAAGATAGATTAAGCAGCTTTGAGTAATGAGAAAGAGATGCTATCAGATGCTATTGCCTCTGCCTTACAGAGTGTTTTAGCTTCTTTTGTTTTGTCTCTGTTAGTCACAGCTGTTTTTATAAAACTTTCTCTAACCCTACTGTACACTAACAAAGGGCATACTATATCACTGCTAACACATTTGCCATATCAGCCTTATGAGCCCCTCTGACATTAAGATTAGTTGTATCTCGATGCCAAAGAAGTAGCCAAAATGTGCATTATTGCAGATTTAATCACACTGTTCTTCAGTCTCTTTCGTCATGTGATTAATGTCTGTTGACGCCATACGTCAGTGAGACGGCATTAGTTTAACCCGTTCTCTTGGGTTCGCCTCAGTTCAAACCTGATCAGTCTCTCTCAAATACACGTTTGTGGATGAGGTCAAAGGTCATGACCACCAGAGTCGAGAGTTCATTGTTAAGTTTTGATTGATTAATGACGTGTCACACAGCGACACCTGTTCCCGCAATGAAATCAGCACATTATTCATTTTATTTCTGATCTTTCGCATTTCAGAATCACTCACTGTGACGCGTTCGCAGTTTCCTGTGAAAAGCACGAATGTGTCTGTGTTCATGTGTGACAGTTAGTGTGAGGAGGTCTGTGGCATCAGAGAAGGTGTCTTAATTTTGATTTATGGGCTCTGGGAGCTTGGAAGACACATTGTATAATTATATTAATAAATCTAATGGTTTGAATGTTAATCAATAGAAGATGTGAAGTCTTAATCTAAACTAAGCATGTTTGTGTCTGATTACTGCCCAAACAGTCAGTGCATTCAGTTTTTATGTTGAAAATACAACTAATTTTTTTAATATGGGGGTGATAATATCATACATATCTCCATTTTGACTTTTCATGTTATTTCTGCTCACATGAACAATGCTTTGTTTGAATTTAAATGTAATTTAATGGATTCCCGGAGAGTTTTCTGTTTCGTGGCAGCAAAATATAAACCTGGAGGAAACCAGCGACACCCCCAAAATGAATACGCCTATCTTGTTGTCCTAAAAAAACACAGTCACAGTGGTGCTGCAAAGAGATAAACACAGGGAGCGGCAAACAGTGGCAGGAGGTTGGATGCTGGTGTTTGAAGGCATTAATGTTTTTTTCTCTCTGTCTCCCTTTTGTTTTGTGAGTTATTTTATTATTATCAGAAAATCAAGGCAGTTTGCAAAAATGCAGCCCATTGCCAGAATAACGAAAATGAAAACGTTAAACAAGGTTGTTTGATTCCCAGCCACTACCACTATTAGATGTTTATTCTGAGGGTCACTCTAGGTTCATTAAATGATCATTAAAATTAAAAGCATTAATGACTGAGATAGGAGGTTGATAGTTGTGCTGCCTAAATAGAAATAATTCATCTTTTAATAGAACCAGGTTCACTAAATTCTGTGACAATTTCCTGATGGTTGTGGGCTCCCTTTGAAATGTAAAAGCTACACCCATTACTCCACCCTAATCCTGCTCAGTCTCTCTGCACAGTTACCACCGTGTGTAATTGTTACATGATTATTGCATTATCCAAAATGCAGCAGCACATCTTATTTCCAACTTCCAAAATAGTCCCACCCCTGATCATAACTCTGCCTGCATCAGATTCAAAGCACCTTTCTACCTGAGCAAGCCCACTCCTCTCTCTGACTTAGATTTGTCGCTTGCTTTGTGCCTTGTGTAACGTCGGATAAAAGTATTTACTGGTATACAGTGGTAAAAATGAATTAGTAACTGTATCGATGGCATGTGAAGGAGAAATGAGCTGATCATACATGTGCTAACAATAGAACACAAAGCTGGACACACTTTGTGTTTATTATTTTGTGGGTAAAACAACTATTACTGAGCTACTCTGGGAGCAATGATCAGTTATGCTCAAAAACAGGAAACATTTTCTATAATAGACTCGATGTCTGAAACTGCTGCCTTCCATTTTAATCAGACTGTAAACAGCATCCGGTGGTGACTAACCCCATCCTCATATCCTCTACGATGATTGTCTGATAGTTTAAGGCTGAGTTAATCGTGATCAAATATCTTTTAGGTGAATCCTGGGTGTACAATGAAGTAACCTGTAGTCTAATTATCACTGCATTCATAATATTAAACTGTAAAGTTGATCTATTGCAAATGATATGGCATTATTAACAATTTGAAACTATACTGATGAATTCCCTAACTTATAGTTACAGAGCTGCGTCATACCTGTGATTCCACCGTGTGTTAAAATTTAAATTTATATGCTTAAGGTCATTAAATTAACTTGTTTATGCCATACTTATAACATTACATAAAATCAGTACGGCAGAGTGCCTGTCTGATAAGTGTTGCTCATTAATATCACTTGAATAAACAACGTGGTGCAGAATAATAATTAGGTGAAGTTCTAAGTTGAAATGTGGTATCACTCACTCAGACACCAGAAAGTGTTTGATATCCATCAAACACCAAACAAATGGCAAACACAATGGATTAGATACAGTATCTTCTGTAAAAGGCAGAAGATACTGTCACATTATCTCACTTCAAGTATTTGGTCTGCATGTGTCATTCACGCGCGTTAAGTCTCGGCTTCAAAAATAAAACCTATGGCCTCGTAGAAGGCATGAAAAAGAGCATATTACAAGTTCAATCAAATCTTTGTAGAGCAAAATTAATCTCAGCAAGAGAAACTGATAAGCTATAAGTATCAGGCCGAGAGACCCCTGATGTGTACTAAAGATCTCCACCTGCAGTCTCATCTGGTGTTTGAAGTAGGCTCCACTCTTTCTCAACTCTGGATAAAAACAGGCTACTCATTTCCCTCTGTTTCCAGTCTTTGTGCTAAGCTATGCTAACCAGCTGCTACATTAACAGTACGGAGATGAGAGTGGTATCATTCTTTTGTTGGCGAGAAAGCATCAAAACCGTATTATTTCATATAAAAAAGTCTCCCAGAGTTTAAGTTTCAGACAAGAGCAGGTATTAAATGGGAATCATTAAAAAGTTTGTTGTAATGTTCTCACTTCCCTAAAAAAGAAAGTTGGATGAGAAGACTTCTGGCAGGATTTCTGAACAAATGTGTTTTTCTTTCAAAGCACAAACATCAAAGAATGAGAATAACATTAGGACCCTACAAATGTGAAGTACTTAGAAGTGAGAACATGCATCAAAGCTGGGCTCCTTTAACCCTTCAACAGAACCCAGCCGTCACAAATACAGCACGGCACGGTGCCTGTTGTAGTAGAACAAATCCAGTTGGGTTTCATTTTTTTTTCAATGCTTATCATTATTCATGCACAACAGGTCACAAGAGTCTGAAAGGAATATTAAGTATGTCCATTATTCAGGAGTAACTATGAATCTAAGAGAGCCATGGCAATCACATTAGCCAATAAACACAGAGGACAAGGAAGACGCCTACGAGTTCCCGTGGGAGCTCTTCCAATTAACACTCAAGCTTTCTCCCTGACGGCTTGGAGGAGACAGAGCGAGAGAGATAGTGCTCAGACATACGCGGACAGGAAATGCATTATCTTATAGATGTCATTGCATGTGTTCTATATGAACTGAGGTACTTAGGTGTACTCAATGCACTGAAGGCAGAGTGGATTTAATCCTCTAATACAGTTTACGCTCATTAGGACAGAATCAGGTCAACAATTATTGAATGCTTTTAAACTTTTTATGGATTTTCATGGTCTACAGAGGATTAGTCCTATGCTGTCATCCCTTAACTTTTCAGCCACAGTCAATATATACTGTCAAACTATCTGTGAAAAGGTCCACAATGATGCAGCAGTTTCTCTTCTGACCCTTTTGTCTTCTCATGCCTTTTGACTATTACAGAGAAACATCAATCCCTGCTTGAGCTCCCCATCCTCCCTGTAGATTTTGACCTCTTAGTTTCCCAGCATCACCATAATCTTATGTTTCTGCCCGTGGCAATTATCAAGCGCAGGAGGATCCCCTAAAGAGAGAAGGAGGAGGTGTTCCCTTCCTCCTTTGGAATAGAAAGCTGAAAATAAGACTGCCGCAAAGGAACTCACCCAGTGAATTTTGAAGACCACAAATTATGCTTTGTGTTTCAAGGAGGGTATCAACCTTTCAAATGCAACACGTGAAACTTGACTACATGAAAATCAGGCTCAATTGTGGTCTGCTTCATACAGTGTGTAGTGTTTTAGATGGAACAATTGTCTTCAAAAGCAGCTCTGTTACCGCTTACTGACTAGTGTGAAAAGAGGTGTTACCCACCTTTCTTATAGCATGCCAAATTAAAACAATAAAAAGCACCCAGCAACATCTCAGTATGGTAACATTGGGTAACATCTGCTTTTTGCAGACCCTGGTTCCTCTGTGATTCGAGGGGATATTTGTGCTCCCACTGTTTGACGCACTCCCCACAAAGGCTGAAGTTATTGCAGGAGACAGCAGCCTTTTCAGCGCTGTCAAACAAAGAAAGGGCAGGGCTGCCTCTGAAGCAGAGAGGGCAGTTGCGTGGACTTCTTGGGAAGACGGGGTAGAAAAAAACTCATTCTGAAGATAACAAAAAAACAAAGAACACAGAACTGTGTGTCCTGTTCAAAAAGCAATCTGGGCTTTGTATTTTTTGTCATTAGTGATATTTTGATGTTTTTGCACTTGCTAAGCATCACAGTGATATTTATTTTCAAGTTTATTTTGTGTTCCTCCCTTCATCTGCACCACAATAATAGCTTTCATTGCTTTTTTCGCAAACATCACAAACAAATCATTTACTGTCTGCTGCAACCACAGATGAGGAATGTGTCACTGTTTGTGTGCTAAAGGATTTTACCTACTGGGGTGATGTAGGAAGAACAAATGTAAAAGCTTAATTAGCTTAAAAGATTAATTAGACATGAGATAAAACAGTAATATGCTATTTTAATTTCAATGACTAAAAGTATAAGTATTTATAGCAATAGTTTGCATTTACAATTTGCAAGTATAAGCTTTGACAGAGTGCAAAAGGAATGTATACAAGGTTTTTTATAACCAAGCTTGATGAAGGTAAGTTCAATCATAAACCATCATGCATCAGAAAAACAAAGTCTGCCCACTGTAATCCCACCCCCACTCCATCCCCTGAAGAAGCAGGAGGACTTGATCAGCTGAGGTGTTAATGTATTCCAGCTTGGAAAACGCAGAGCCAAACTGCGTGCACTGATGTGACATTAATGACAGAACAGGATTGTCAAGCTGCACATGCACACACACATTTCTGAGGCCTGCAGGGGATAATTTCTTACTACAAGTGGCTTGCTGTTCAATGCTGAACACTGAAGGCTGCATTTCCGGGGTACTCGGCTGAATTTGGTTTGATAGTGATGCTGACAGGACAGAGCAAGCATGACTGACACATTGTCAGTTACCTTCAGTCATCTGGAACCTCATGTTTAAAATCAGGCTCATCAACAAATTGGCAGGATTTCAACTAGAGTTTAAATTAATATGGAAGCCTTTTGGAGCCAGGTAACAAAAAAAAGGAAAAATAAAATAACCAAGATGATTTGTTTTGCAAAGCTTTTACACAAAAAGTTCATAAGATGTCTCAGTTATATTTTACATAAAACACATTTTTATATAATATATATATAAAATAGATTTTGTGATTAGTATTTTAATCATATTTCTATATGATTTAAACTGTACACTTATTCCAGGCAGAAGTGAACCTGCATTTGTTGTTTCTTCAGCATTTTAAAATCATAGTAGCTTTTTTACCGTTTGTGCCACTGAGAAAAAAAAAGAGATTCTGTTCTTTTTGGCGATATTTGTGGCGTTACAAAGCATGTGTTCGCAGCCGTGCTATGAAAATGAAAGTAAGTTGCTCACGCTCACACACTTACTCCAGTTGTTAGACTTCATATTGAACTTTCAAATGTACATTTTGCCTCAATTAATAGTGTCTAAAATGTTGATACACATTTTTTGTTGCTGTCTGTTATTACAGCCTGTTATGGCCCCTTACAGTCCACCAAAAGCACTATAAGATGAAATTGTACTCTTAAAAAAGGGATTTTATGACATTTGTACAGCTAAAACAACAAAATTATTCAAAAATGTCTGTCCTTTGTTTCTACGTTTCAAAGGTTTACTTATTTTAAATAATGATGGACTGAAAAAATATATTGTCAAAAAACAAATAAATTATAACTATAGTTGTTCTGGAAAATAGACCACATGCGTATAATCATAACAACTGTAAAAAATAAATGTACTGTATTTGATACATGTCTGTTTTTTTAATGTTATAATTTAACGTGATTTACGTATAAATCACGATGTGTGTCAGCGTAAAATGGATTTATGCAGGGACAAAGCATGTGTTAGAAAGCCAGCTGACTGGGACAGGAAATGAGAGATCTATGTTCACCCTCTAGAATATAAATGTGTGTGTACGTCTGTGAATATAGATCCAGATGTCCTTCATTGTCTAATGTAACTAGGTTAGCAGGTTCCCTTTAGCTTCGAGTCCTCCTCAGAACAGAGAACACCTGGCATTGCATCTTTCTCTTCTGCCTCCTCCTAAAAACAGAACCGCTTACGTTCATGAAAAAAAAGTTATTTGTTAATTTATTTTTAAATGTTTAGTAGGACTATTTTTGTATTGGCACATGTGGACTTCCATAGCGTATGAGAGAAGAGGCACAAACACATTAATATGTAGACCACATTCTTGCTATGTTCACAAACAGACACACACAAGAATATTCTGTTGTTTGTTTTATCAGAGACAGGCCAGCCACGCTGGGGTGTCCTGCTGCTGAGACGCCGTCATGCATATATCATAACTCATGCATCACTTTTGCTTCGTGGGATGGCTTGTGGCTTAACCTAAAATATCTGTGTTGCCTGAAATGTTGAGTGCCTGTTAACATATGTGTCATGAACTCGGACCAGACAGAGGTTTTATTTGCTGAATCATGTGGATGCAATCACTATTACATTAATTTCTAGTGACTGTTGGTCCTCTCAGGCTGGTGTGGATTAATCATCAATCAGACTGTCTCTAAGCAATGTACCATTTAAAAAACATTTTTGACTAAATATAATATTATTAAACAACACGTACAGATATATTTTATTTCTTCATATTTAGAAGCTCAGATCCACATGAGTCCAAGAACATGTGTAATCATGTGAAATCAAACACATGCTTCTAGGGCAAATCCGTGAATAGACAATGGGGTGATAGGGGGGTGTCTCCCTTCAATGTCACTTAATTGACACACAATAGGGAGTGTCAGCGTCACTGGTGGGGCGTAAAGTTAGCTGACAGACAGGCCATGTCAGGAGGCAGTCTTATTGTCAGCTTGCTGAGCACTAGTTCAACATGTCTCCTCCTGTGACTGACAACCGCCCCCAATTAACCTCCTACAGAAATAAAGACAGAAAACACATACATGTACACCTGCTCTCTCTCCCACACACATTCTCGCTAGCTGTGACGCCTTGTCTTTTTAAATTATCATTCATTTAACGCTTACGGAACCTGATCCTCTGAGAAGTAAAACACAGTTTGTTTTTCTGTGATGTGTCTGTACAGCTAGAGGCAATACACTAATAATAAAATAATACTAAATTCTCAGAGTTTACGAGTTGTTCTCAAATCAATAAACTGTTCAGGTAAATCACGGAAGCCCTGGAATATTCATTTATTTTTGCGCTTGGTCAAATTAAGTTAGCTCCATGTGGAAAAGCAGTTTTTTCCCATAGTGCGTCCCTCTGGGTCCCTCTAGTGTGCTGAGGTGAGAAAGTGAAAGTCTCAGTCTCCACCTACAGTCAGCACATCCCAGAACACTGACAAAGGGCATTTAATTTATCTTGAATAACAATGGGGCAGCATGATTTTCAAAAAATGTGAATTGATTGAAACTATATGTTTTCTGACCTGTTTGTGTGTGTCTATGCTCTCCACCCAATCTTTGCACTGGTGGGTTTCTTGTCTCAAACCTGATAGCATTTACATACAGTCCGATGAAGGCCTTATAGTTTTCTAGTTTTCATGTGGAGCTTTGACATAGTGTGATCCCGGCCAGAAGATGGCGATCCAGGCCTGTGGAAAACAAAACTATTTGTTCTCACTGTTTGTTAGATTTCATGTGAACATTTACAGCAGCAGGATAATGCTTCCAGTGCCTTAATTTTTTTAAGGTTTGAAATGAAACAGCCTATAACCCGTTTTTAAAAAAAAAAAAAAAAAAAGCTTGACCTTCACAGATACTTCCAAATGTTTTTTTTTTTCTAATAAAGTAACCTACTTCCGGTATGAACGCAGTAGCCCCGCCCATTTTGCATTGTCTGCTCTGGAAACGTAAATACGAAGGAGAGATATGTTGTTCAATAGATGATCTTCGTACAGCACCAAAGTTACAGGTTTACGTGGCTGACTGTATGTTTATTCTGCAAGTAAATCATCATTCATGTGATTAAGTTACTGATTTCGGTCACGTCTGCTAACGCCAAGTGCAGACAGGAGAGGCCGACAGGCCACATGGACAAACGACAGCAGATGAAAGACACCCTCCAGCTGTGCATAGACAGTCGTAAAGACGAGCTGCACAGTTTGAGCCGAGACATTTGGAGTTGTCCCGAACTCGCCGGTAATGAGACACATGCGCACGACAGACTGGTGCAGTTCTTTTCTCAGGATCACACATGGACGGTGCAAAGTCACTACCACCTGCCGACCGCTTTTCGGGCAAGCTGGGGCCCGGTCAGTGTCCGCGAGGGCGACGCGGTGGTCCACGTGGCCTTCCTGTGCGAGTATGACGCGCTGCCGGGGATCGGACATGCCTGCGGGCACAACCTGATCGCTGAAGTGGGAGCAGCGGCCGCCGTGGGGCTGAAAGCTGCTGTAGAAAAGCACGGCGAGCTGCCTGTCCCGGTGAAGGTAAGAGCAGGGCAACGCAGGGTCACTTCAAGAGGAAAAGGTGGTAGCAGACCAAACGTGGCTCCATTACTTCAGCCAGTAAGACAGAAAATGTGAAAGAAACAATCACTAAAAGTCTGATAATTTCTCACAAACACACTCAAAGAGAAACGTGACAATCACACAGCTATGAAAGCACCAAACCACCATAAAAAGGCACAATGATCTGGGTCATTGCTCTTATGAGGTATGGAGGCCCAGGTGCCCTTTGGCCAAAAATAACAATGATGCATAATTTATTATTGCCAAGAACCAGTCACTTAAATTTCAATCTTAAGACAGACAGCATCTATTTAGATGTTTTGGTTAGTTTAAACTGTCTCTGTTTTTAGTCATGACTGGAGGAAAAACCTGCTATTGAGGTAAAAAGCAACGAGCAGGTAGTAAATCTTGATATTGTGAGAGTTTCACCTCTGAGCCATAAAAACCCTTGTTGAACAACCAGTAAGACAGAGACACACAGTCATTTATTAGGTAAATGACTGAATTGAACACTTTGTATGGCAGATAACTGTTCTGGGAACACCTGCGGAGGAGGACATGGGGGGAAAGATTGAACTGATCAAAGCTGGGGCCTTTGCTGACGTTGACCTCGTCTTAATGGCTCATCCAGCTCATCAGGATGTCCCGTACCTGCCGTGTGTCGCACTCGATGAGTAAGTTCCTGTTCACATTTCGTGACTTATTGTCTGACAAATCTCAACCCTCTGTGTTATTGTTTCGCAGGGTGTCAGTGAAGTACTATGGGAGGGCATCTCATGCCGCTGCGTTCCCCTGGAAGGGAGTGAATGCCCTGGATGCTGCCGTGTTAGCCTACAACAACATCTCTGTGCTCAGGCAGCAGCTCAGACCGGAGTGGAGGTTTCACGGTGAGCAGCGGACAGAGACGGTCATGGTGTCAGTTTAGGGTTAGGGGTAGGGTTAGCATCAGATACACTTGGTGTAATAGTTCAAGGCTATCGATGGGTTCTTTCTATATGTCATCTTTCCAGGTATCATCAAACATGGAGGGGTGAAGCCCAACATTATCCCTGCCTACACTGAGTTGGAGTTTTATCTGCGCACCCCACTGGTTAAGGATCTTGGTGACCTGAAGGCCAAAGCTGAGGCTTGCTTCAGGGCAGCTGCTGTGGCAACTGGTTGCCAAGTAATTAGCTCAACTAAGATGTTGTCTTCCATTTGCTTCCCCGCAGGCTGGAGACATTGTGCTCCAGATGTGTAGATTAACAGTAAAGTATAAAACAAATAGTGCATGTTGATATATTGTTTCGGAGCAACGCACTGTTGGAGGTGACCGCTTTTATGCAACATTACCATTTTTAACATATTCGTGCAATTGTGCTACAAGTGCTATGCTGCTGTTACATAATGTGCTGGTAGCTTCAGGCTGTTTTTCTCCTACATCTGCACTTGCTTCAGGCAGATTAAACTCTCATAACGAAGCATGCACAGCGTTTCATATATATACAATATTGTATATTGCGGTAACCTCTTAATGTTATGTCACATCTTTGTATTTTAAGAACAAGGGAACACTTGTGTTTTGTTTAGGTGGAGATAACCTACCCATCGCACGCCTACTATAACATTTTGCCTAATGTCACACTGGCAAGGCTGTATGAAATGAATGGGAAAATGTTAGGGATTCAGTTTCTAGAGCAACCGACCAACTTCTCTGGTAGGTGGAAAAAAAACAGACAATTTGTCCTCTCTCTTGTCTGTGGAAATAAATTGCAACATAAAAGAACTGTGATCTATTTTTTTTTCACAGATTGTCTTTTTGTTGTTTACTAAATGAACACAGAATCATTTTCACTGTGAATGTATAATCATCTGGCAGGTTCCACAGACTTTGGCAATGTATCAGTCATAGTCCCTGGTATCCATCCTTTCTTCTACATCAGCACAGACGCGATGAACCACACTGAAGAATACGCCGAAGCAGCAGGTATGCCAGTGTGTGTCTGGAAGGAACAGCTGTTGTTTTGTTTGTTTTTTTTAAATTGCCCTATGATCAGACTTTTTTTAAGCCATCATCTTATTCCAGATCAGTTGATTTGCTTATTTACTCTAAGCTTTATATTCCTCCTCTGGTCTCTCCTGTGCCAGGAGCTGAAACGGCCCAGTTGTACACCCTGAGGACGGCCAAAGCCCTGGCTATGACAGCTGTGGATGTGGTGTGCTGCCCAGATCTGCTGAGGCAAGTGAGAGAGGACTTCAGTCTGGCCAAACTGAAACAGGAGAAATTACTAAAAGGCAACAATGTGGCTTCAACACATCTATAAATACAACAGCTTTATTAATTATAGTGAGTAATAATAATACTATTAAATATATCAAATATATTCTCTTAGGACATTTCTGGCAGTTACAATTGAATCCTAATGATTTAGTTTTGGGCTACCATGAGGTTGACATGGGGTTCTTGCTAAAATGTCTTAGCAACTATGGGATGGATTGCTGTTAAATTTGATTTATATGAATCAAATATGGTAATTCTGCTCTAGTGCCATTATCGTTGTCTTAATTATTTTGGTGTAGGACAAAATATTGACTAAAATAATCACATTTACAGTACACAAGTAAACTACTCCTTTTTCATAAAGAGGCACAGCTTAAAAAAACTGAAATGTGTTATTCTAACCTTAACTTCTTTGTAATTATGAGCAATCTGATGTCCTCAAACTCAACATTTTTATTTAAATTGGATGCTTTTGTTCATATTTCACAATGCACAAGGTTTTTGGGTTTAGTTGGACAAGAATAAAGATGTGTAAAAATAGAAACATTGTTCATTTAATTCATATATATCTTTTTACATCATATGCGAACAGTTCATGGTATTACAGATTTGCAGTTGAAGCGATTCTGCTCAGTCTGTGCCAGTGAGAGAAGAGACATCCTGGAACTGCAGTTGCAATCTAGAGTCTAATAACTGTGAAAGCTTGTCCTCCAGCAATGTTTAAATAGACTGTGTGAGAGTGAGGAAAATAGGATAAACATTTAGCACGTTTAGGCTTAAGGTGTCATAGTGCTTCGGCTGACATGAAATATGTGGTCACAAATTTGACTGTTTTTTTTTTTTTTTTTCAAGTTGATTTTAATCGATGTCTGCAGAAAAGCAATTTTCAGCAATGCATCTCTAACCATTACTATTTGCACGAGCTAAATATATTACATGGAGATTTAAACTGTACAGTATTATGGGTTTTGTTGTTCAGCACCTAAGCTCTGCTCAGATCATTTTCACATTTTCAGAAAACAAAACATTTATTAGACATTTTCTCACATAGAACATCTTTCCAGGGTTAAATTAAACCTGCACTTTTGGTTAATAAACTTTTCAAATCACCAAAATATATTTTAAGTATAAAGTTGTTTTAAGCTGAAAGGATGATAAAACTAAGAGCTAAAAAGTCACAGTGAATCTCAGAGCCTCACAACACCAAACACAGGACATGAGCTTGAGTTGTATTAAAAGAGAAAAAAAAGATATAAAGACAATAAAATGTCTAGATCATAATTAGTGTTTGGGATTTACTAAACATGTAATATATTTTTACATTTCTAATTTTAAAAACTGCGTTGATCTGCTTTTTTACTGTGTTTGTCAAATTACAAATGCAGTAATTACCTTAAAGCTAAAGTATGCAACTTTCTTAAAATCAATTTTATTACAGACATACTTATGCTCCATAATTAATCTCTAATCTCTAATTTGGCAATGTGCTGGTGACACAGGCTCACAGAAACACCTGGCAGTGGTGCAGAAATATTTGCTTCTAAAAGTATTTTTCTTTCCAACCAGTCAGCAGTTCACTGGAATTGATTCTTGAGTGTTATGCTAGCAGCAGCTCAAGTTGCATATTGTAGCTTTAAAAAAATAATTGCACGGATAAAAAGATCACAATAGAATATAAAACAGACTGAATCATATTGACGTGCTGCGAAAGCAACAACTGAACTTAAGAATAATTTAATAACTAATTGTTGTTCACTATGAAGTTACCATCAGCAGCTGGCTAGCTTAGTTTAACACAGTGACTGGAAATGGAAGAAAACAAAAGGTGACAAAGTCTTAACAGCATCTCCAGAGGTCATTATTTATCTATTTGTTTACAATGTAAAAAAAGAGTCAAAAAAATCAACAAAGGAAGGATATGAACCAGATAATATCAGTGGAGGGCTAGAAAAAGTCTTGTAAATATCAAATCCCTTAGCCTCATTTTTACACTAAACTGACGAGATGTAAGTTTGGGCAGAGCGAGGTAACCTCTGTACCCCTGTTTCTAGTCTTTGTGCTAAAGCTAACAGCTGCTGATAAGCCTTACTGTATATTAACCAAACAGATATTAATCTTTTAATCTAAGTCTCCACATGAAAGTGTATAAAGGCATGTCCCAAGATGTCAAACCATTCCTAAACAGTTCAAGCTTGTTGTTGATTGTCCTTAAGTGAATGGCGTTGATCTGTCCGTATGCTGGGGATGCCCGAAATCACTTTTCAGTTCAGTTTTATGGTAAAAATGTTCCTGTTAACACTGTAACTGAGTTAAACTGCGCAGTAACACGTGCATAAAGTTTCCAGGTGCCAACTATATCCGAACGTCTTTCCGTCAACAGCACTATAGTTACAACATGAAACCACACAGATCTGATGGAGTGACGAAGCCAGTGATGAAGACTGTCCTGTTGGTCAGCAGCTCGTTCTTAAGCGACTGTGCCAAGAAGGCAGTGGTCACTAATCTGCCAGTGGTCCCCTGCGTCTTATAAGCAGTATTGTCCGTCAGAAAATGCATCAATACAATGTCACTTTTCTCCGGGTCTCATTGTGGATAATAGATTGTTGCGCTTATGTGTCCCACGTTACAAGTAAATGGACCAGTAGATGATGTTAAAGAGGATATACGCTCCAGGAAAGACAACCCTTGAGTACTTGTCTATGGCATGCGTATCTATCCAAATGTTCACGTAGCCTCTGGAAGGTTTCACCTGTCTTGCAATCTGGGGGTCGTTCAGTGCCACCTGGGCCAACATTCGCTCCTGCCGGCCCCCATTTTCCGGCATCCCGTAATTACCTGTAGTGTTGGCATCCATGGACCCATAGCCAGTGATCTGGGGGTCGACCATCATCTCATCTGGGTTGCCAATACCACAGGTACATGGAAGCTAGAGAGGAAAGTATGAAGAAAGGAATCTGAAAATAATCTGATTATGGAAAACTCTACTTTCTGTAAAGTCACAAAGCAACTACAACAAGCACATAAATAATGTAATTATAAATCATTCGCTCATGCTGGGCCTTTCAATAATTTTGTAATGAAACATTTATTACAGGATGTTTGTGTAGGAAATATTCCCCAGGGTACATGGGGGCAATTTGGCTCCATATGCCGCAGCATTTGGCAGATGAAGAAAAGCGATACAGCAAAAACTGGAGTCCCCAAAATACGGTAATATGCCACAGCCTGAGAGCAGCTTTAAATGGAGCCAATTTAGAAAATATTTATCTGTTTAATGAAAATGTCCATTAATTATTAATTCTTGTTTCTACCAGAAACATTTGAATGTGGAACATATTTTCATATAAAAATCAGGTCAGCCTTGCCTGTGTTAACTTGGAGAGAGAGAGAGAGTTTCTTTGACCTTCTTTCGGTTGTCTCCTTTTTTATTTTGAACGAGAAAATCATTATTAAAAGCTATTCATTTGTCGACTACAATGTTGCAGAATTGGCAGCTTGAATTCCACCTCCTGTGTGTTTGGACAAGAAAATTAACCCCAAGTTGCTCCCGATGTGTGTACCTTCTAAGCTGTTTGTATGAAAGTGCCTGCTCAATGACTGAACATGTTACGGGATGCAACAACAACAACAACAACGGAGGTTTAATCCACAGCACTTGACCGTCAGACTCTCAGAGAATAAAACGGTTCTGCCACCCCTCCCACCAAAAGTCATTTAATGATTAACATTCATTAGCAAAAGAGTGTAAACATCCACAGAGAAAATAATACTTACTCTCTCCCTCAGCTTCCGCTCTTTCCTCTCTTGTACGGTGGAGAGGTAGTTGACCGCTGCATATTCTATCACCGACAAGAACACAAAGACAAAACTGACCCAGAGGTAAATGTCCACAGCCTTGATGTAGGAGACCCGCGGCATGGAGGCGTTGACCCCAGTTATAATGGTGGACATGGTGAGCACTGTGGTGATGCCTGGAGGGAAAACATTCACATTCCTGCTTTAATGTACTGTTTTACTGGGTTGTATGAGACATGATGCTAAATAACTGAGAAAGAGCTTTGTGCAGTGATGATATGTATTTTTTATATCATTGTCCCACTTTCCCACGACAGCTTCAGCTGTAGCACAAAAGAATATTTTTGACAAATATAAACAACTGTACTCTGCTACAGAATTAAAATTTCAAAAGTTTAGCCACTTTAAGCAGCAGCACTAACTTGTCTGTCTGAAAAAAAACCCACATGCAACCTCTGTCAGGGCACTGGAAGAATATATATTACCTTAGTCACAAGCCAAACAAAGTACTATAGCTGCAACTAACAACTTACTGAATCATTAATCTGGTAATTATTTTCTAATATAAAATTTTTAAATAATCACAATTTCATCCAATAAATATAAAAATATATATTTCTTCAAACACCACTATAACAATTATGCTCATTTAGAATATTTCTAGATGCTTTATAATTCAAAACGTCTCTCTTGATGGAATCAACAGCAACACAATGTTCCCCAGTATCCATCCTTTAAGAACAAACCTACATTTTCCAATCTAAGTGATCTTTTATAGGTGCAACGTTTCTTCGAGGCAGAATTGTTTCTGAGAGGTAGAATCTATCCTACCTAGTGGCACCCTGGCGGGGACAGCCCTGCGGTCAATCCAGAAGGACACCCAGGACAGCATGACCATTAGAGTAGCTGGGAAGTAAGTCTGCAGCAGGAAGAAGAAGATGTGGCGCCTCAGGGTGAAGTGAATGTACAATCGATTGTACCAGCCTGTGAAATAAAGAAATATCACTGTTACACACATAATATCACACGTTAGTGGCTGGTGCACTGAACAAACACTTGAAGCTGAGGTTCCCAGCTATTCTGGCAGAAAAAGATAGGACACAAAATCCTTTTCATGCTTCACGTTGCTCTTGTGAGCTCCAAAGGGACATGTGGTTGGGAGACGGCTGCAGGGCTTTTACAGTGGCTTTCCAGCAGCGTACAAGTGGTTGGCAGTTGTTTGATTCATTTCGTTTCGCTGTGAGGATTAAATATCAGCACATTCTTCTTGGCGTGACGTTTGAGGTACACCAATTTCATGTAAGGAACACTCAACCCTCTCGTCGGAAAATGCTTTCAAAACAAAATGCGATTTATTAAAGTTAAAACTAATTTGTGAATTCGTTTTTACACACGGTGGTCACATGGTTCATTTGCATAATCAGTTTGCTTCATTATTATGTGTTGTGAATTACTGTACCTGTGCTGCTGTAGAAAGCCAGCTTGGTGGTGGTGTGGAATTTCTGGATCAGGAACTGGGACAGAGATATTCTGTCGTCTGTGTTCAGTGACTCATTACCTTTCTTCCAGTACAGCATCAGGTCATCATCCGTGTACGCATCTGGTTAAAAATATGTAGAAGTAATTAACAAAGAGCGGCATTAGTATTGTAGGATGTATTGACGGTGGAGACGCCACACAGAGTACATGGGAGTGGTGGACAACTGTGTAGACTGGTGTGAGCAAAACCATCTCCAGCTCAACATCAGTAAGATGGTGGTGGACCTCTGTGCTGTGGTTTGCTGGGGCAGCAGCTTGAAGGTAACTGACACTAACAGACTGGACAAATGAATCAGGAGGGCTGGTTCTGTTTTTGGTGTGGAGCTGGACCCTCTACACGTTGTAGGACGCTCTCCAAACTCCTCTCAATCATGGACAATCTCTCCCACCCCCTACACGTTCAGCCAGAGACTTATTAAAGTGCTCCACTGAACGCCACAGGAAATCATTTCTTCCTGTGGCCATCAAACTCTTTATTTCCTCCCTTGCCTCCCTCTGTAAAGGGGAGAGGGGAGAACAACAACTTTAGCGATTGATGTTATCGAGTTTTTGTTTTTTGTTCGTATACATTTGTTGTTTTTGTGTTTATATTCGTTGGTGCCAATTATGGTTGTGGGTCTTCTAATCTTTCTGAAATGAGAGCGGCTGTATCTAGGCAAAACAATTTCCCTCTGGGACTAATAAAGTGTTTTTTAATCTTGAATCTTGAATTATGAACATGGGTGCATGCTAATATGAACAAAAGGTGTGACAAAGATAAAACGTTACAAGACTGTGAGTCTAAAGCCTTGCTGGAGACTCCAGTGTCCATTGTACAAATGATTATTTCAGTCACTGAGCCTCAACAGCAGTGGAGCTATGGGGTTGGTGAAAGAGGAGAAGGTCATTAAAATTAAAGCTACTGGCTCTTTGAAGGACGGATGTGCTAAGAATCTTTCATGCCATGAGATCTCATAAAATATTTGTTCAGCAAATTTGATATTGTAGTCGGAGCAGGGTGCAAGAGGAAATCTATATGGGCTTTCTCCAGAATCAGTTCAGTCCAGAATGTTCGAATGGAGGAGAAAACACAGGTGACTTGCTGACGTATATTTCCATCTTTCGATCAATCCACTCACAGCTTTCAATTTCCAGTGAGCAGGTTTGGGTGTCCAGAGGGAAGCGGCTGAGGTCCATGTTGCACATGGCAGTGACTGTGACTCTAAGTAAAGAAAGAAAACAGTTTTATACAGTCATAGTTAAAATCATTGGTTAGTCTCAAGTTCTCTCTTGGTTCTTATATTATCTTCTTGTAGTGTTGTTTCACTTTTTCCCTCTACCCCACTTGATCTTTCTTCAAATAACTGTATGCCATGTCATAAATAATCCTCTGATTAGCTCAACACTCCCACATTTGTCTGCTACACTTTTTCATTAACTTTCTTTTATCAATAAACTGCTTTCAGAAGCCTTTTTTTCGAGATTATAAAGGAGACTCTGTGAGTTAGTACTTCTTGACTGAGCAGGCTGCTGTGTACCGGAGACTGTAGAGGACGTTGCCATCAGGATAAACCCTCAGCATGACATTATCGGTGGTGGTGTCGTGGATGAAGGAGCGCTTTGAATGGACGAAAAACATGTCAGGAACCCAAATCTTCTTCACCAGGCGACTGTCAAAGGTCATACTCTGGTTGGTGGTGCTTGGGAACGCGAGTCTCTCATCCTTCCAATAGTGACGTAGGTACAGTGTCATAGTGAAGTCCTATAGAAATAAAAAAGACACGAGTCTTTACTATTAATGTATTAATTTATTGCAGTCTGCACAATCCTACTACAGCTATTAACTATAGCTGATATGTTATTGTGTGAGAAAGTATTAGATAGTTGAAACTATTATGTTTTATGTACATTTGTACGTTTGTTGCTGGTCAAATTGCAGTTAAAGTTATATATGCACATATACAGTTAGCTACTTAATTCAGTGTTTCCCAAGCTAGAGATCCAACAAAAAGAATGTGGGAAAACTGAAAAGGTTGTGAATTGATTCATGGGAGAGGAGAAAAACGAATAATTCTCTCCTTGCAACTACCCAAAACTTTTAGAAAAAAGTACAATATGCTCCACTGAAACATAGTAGTGTATTACTAATCATAATAATAATTTGATCTTAAGTACAGTACTAAACACTACTTTATATTTATTTCTAAACTATAATGAAAGGTTTAAAGCCTCAACAATAAATCTGGTTCACACTTACCATATCCACCTCAGAGATAGTATCCAGGCTTTCAACCTGAACGTCTACTCCGACAGGAATTGGAGGACCTAAAGTAACACACTGATGTCATTTCTCTTAATAGATGGTTTAAAATATAATGAATATCACAAATGTAAAGCAACTGTTTAGGCCAGGACTGTGTTGGTCTGGATGGGGATTTCTGACCTATATCAGCCTTTCTACGCTGCATCATCACCATCATCATCATCCAGTGCTACACAAATTTAATTAGGTCACAGTAACAGATCAAAGTTGAGGCAGGGGCGGATGAAATCCAGCTCTCGTTTCCATTTCCAGCTAAGATGCACCTGATGGTGGAATTCATACACGAAACCATCCAGCATGGGGTCACTATGTCTGTTTTCAGCAGCAGATTGCCGTGTGATTAAAAGAGGTCTGATAAAAATGGCACATGTCCCTTACTTTTAGGTAAAAGCCCTAATGGCTCATTTTTTTAGTTAAATATAGCTCTTGTTTGGTCATTTGCCCCAAAAACACAAAAACCAACTAAAACGATTATAAATATATACTGTATTCCATTTCTATCTCATGATAATACAAATAAAGCCTGAGCACCTTTATCTCAGTATAATCCCTACAGTCCAAAAAGCTGCCATCAAATCCCTGTAATATACTGTGATGCTAAGGACATGTATTAACACTCTTGTGATGTAAAGAACTGAGCTGCAATTGGAAACTGTAGCACAGCTTGTGCATGGTGTCATCAAGGTCTGCAAGAGCTTAATACTTATAGGACTAAACCAATGATCACTGTGCAGATCTTATCCCACTGCACTTCCTGTAGCTTCCTGACTAAGTTACAAATATTCACCCAACATGTCTGAGTTATATAAACAAAATGCTGTCATTTTCTGACCTCCAAATGCCGGTCTCATGGTGAAATCGTGATCATCTATTCTCAGGAGCTGCTCAGATTTTGTCATTGGAGATTTTGTCATGTCTGGACTTCGTTTGTAAATTGGACTGAAAAGACATTTGGTTACAATGAGACCTCATGTAAATACATATATATACATATAATACAGCCTCTTTAATATTAAAGATAGGTAGCACAAGGATTAACTTTGGAAATGCTTTATTAGAAGACTTTTACCTTCCAGATTTGTGACCTCCACCCCCGTCCATTCTCCCATCCATTCTGGTCTCTCTTCGCGACCTATTAATTAAGAGCAGAAATAAATAAATAAATAAATGTGAACATCTGTCACATATGGCAACAGCACAACAATACACAAAGTAGTAGAGTAGTGGCGGCTGCTGGGATTTTGTCTTCCTCAGTTTCACTTTTACAATCCAACGTAGTCATTTTGAGAAAAATAGAATTAAATTAAAATCGTAAAACTTCTTTGTGTCTTAAAGATTCTTTATGTGATATTTCATACTGAATTGTTTGACAATCAGTCAAGTCAGTGGTTGTCATTTCTGACAAAAACTGTCACCTTTACTGCATATATCAGAATACTGACTGTATGAGATGGCCAGACCCACTATAAACCCATGACAGTATAACATGGCTTTTCCCTATTAAAGACTGGTTATACATATTTAAGCCACTGGCCCTTTGCATATTTTATATCAGTGACATAACATATAGGGTGAAACATGTTGCCCTTCTCTGGCCATCTGGAGTATTTACTGGTTGCACTTTCTCCATTTGGTCAGTGTAATATGTTCTAAAAAACACAAGGGTTTTGCACATAATATAAATATAATATATAAAAATAATACATAAAAATGTTTTTGTCACATTTAGTAGTCTGCAAGGCTAATTGATTAATTAAAAAATAATCTGCAGATTAATCTGTAATGAAAATAATCATTAATTTTTAAAGTGGGGCGTCGATATCAAGCCAAAATCTCCACGGGTTTAAAGCAGCTACAACAGCTTCTTTGATTTGTTTTGATGTTTCTCACTTCCGGAGATGTAATACATGAAGGTACATCACACGCACACATTTTATCCACAAATCACACAAAAGAGCATTTCCTCATCACATCCTATTTGGAGGACGCCAGCTTTTTGCTGGTGTCACTTTTCAAGAGGCCTGTCTCTGTATACTTGTCTTGTAAGCAGCAATTTCAGGTCACGAGTAGAGAGAGAGAGAAAGAGAGAGAAAGAGAAAGAGAGAGAAAGATGAATTCCAAAAACCCTAAAATGGATTAATAGAGTAGAGCATGCTGTGACAGACAGGGCCAAATCCCTGTGACAACCACAGACATGCATTTCGGAAACATGATAGAGGAAGCAAGTAAAAGATGAACGAACTGCACAAAAGGAGAAAAGAAACCACAACAGTATAAATTTGAACTAGAAAAAAAAGAGGTTTCTCCGGGTGCTAGCTGCAGTGTTGTTGTGGGCAATGGGTGCTACTCATCTGCATCCATCCAGCAGCTGGTTCCTAATCCTCTTGGCAGAAATGCCTCTCCAATCCTCTCTCTGCCTGCCTACGCTACACAGCAGACTGCCTGCTCTGTGTGGCTTGACGGTGTTTCTGCTGTTTCCTGCATGCACTGCATCGCTGCAGGGGCTGCATCAGGGTTAATGGGCCAGATTTCTGCAGAGGTCACTCTGGACACATTAATATGCTACATTACAAGGGCGAAAAACAATAACGACTACAGTCGGACATGAGAGTTCACAGACTGGCTGGATGTGCAGTTAATGCATTTAACTTTTCGGTTATTTTATGTCATGAAAATGTGTTGTTTTTCTATCCAGGTGACCATTAGAACTTATCCTTAAAACCTAATGAGTGTTTTCTCCTCACATGTTTTCACATGTAGGGCTCTGCTCCTACACGGACCCCCTCCCCCTCTCATCGTCTTTGCTCTTCCTTTTTCAAAGCAGCGAGAGAAAACATTTTAAGTAATATAGTGAGAACTCCCACAGCCCACGCTGGCAGCATCCAGCCGCTTTTGCGATTTCACACTCGCGCTGGAGAGGAGGAGCGGAGCGATGAGAAACAGGGGGGAAGACGAGGAGTTAGACTTCTGCTTGAGTGTACGAGATTTCCCCCTCCGTGCTAGACATTGAATCTAAGATTTACATTTGATTTGTATTCACAGACTGTGTGTGTCAGCAGAGACAAGACTGATGTGAGAGGACTTTGAACCAGTACATGGGCGGAAAAAAGTGGTGCATATAGTTGATAACAAGACGCTGGTGTTTAGAGATTACAGCACAGCTTTGAGCCACTTGTGCTTTCTGTATTTTGCAGGTTTCCCTCAGATGATTGCAATTGTGCTCCTTTCATAATTAATGATCCTCTTCACCACCTTAGGGCTGAGACGATTACTTTGAATGATTGTAATTTCATGGAGGATTGTTTAGGTTTGAAAAGGCAGCTTTAACCCCGTTATCACATATCTCCTCAGTAAGATCAGACCTGCTCCGCCGCGTGATGTTCTGTAGTTTCTCGTTATGTTGAACCGTAATGTAATGCAATGTGTGCCATGTCAAATACACTTAATTCCCTCAAATGGATAATGAGCATGTGATGTCTGCTCTATAAATAACAACAGTTAAAGCATGAAAAGTGATACTGTACCTAAAGACAGAGGATTATGATTTGACAGGGTTTGTTGAATATATTAAGCTGATGCAAATCGTTCACCACTGATGGCATTATGAGCCATACAGCACTGTACTTTGCCTGCTTGGAAAAATCTTATCATCTTCACCAGAGATTAATACAGCAACACTATCTCACTCAGAGGCTGCAGGATGCAGCTGAACCATGTGGTTATTTCTCCAAGAGAAGTAGCTTTGTAGATTTGAACACTACATTGGTTGGATATGAATAAAGTCAAGTGTTGCTTTTGGTGGCTGATTCATCAATCAGTCCATGGCCAGAATTAATCTCAACCTTTTATATAGACTGTAGATTAATAATCTAAGCAATTTTAGAAGCAAAATGCAAAAAGATCATGTGCGATCATACTCTTTATGCCACAAAACCCTTTGTAACCATTTTTAATTTGTGGTTTGGGAGATTTGGTTGTAGACATCGCTGGAGATAGAATTTACAAATGGCATTTATCACTTAACAATTATAGTTAATAAATGTATTAATAATTTATTAACTGTATATTAATTTAATGTAATAAATGATAAACGATAATAAGTAGTTACACACGTGTGTTATTTCTCTTCCCTGCAGCTGCATATTGTTCTGACTACATTATAAACAATCTTAATGTGTTTCATTTGTTTTGGACTATAAATAATACAAATTCTAACAATTTCTACATAAAACACATGAAGTTTTTTGCATCCATATTCACAATTCTGTTAGTAGCACTGTCCAGTCAGTTTGAAGCTAAATTTGGAGAATATTCCTTTGATTCATGCTTTTCAGAGTTGAATGTTTGCAGTTTTTTTTATGAATCTAAATAATTTTATCGGCCTTGTGAATACATAAACCTTAATAGAGTTTGTAAAATAAATTCACACCGCAATTAGGCCAGTCTGTGTCTCTACTTCCTGCACTATACAGCAGTGATTAAACTTTTAACAAACACAGTTTGGTCCTTTTAAATCACTTCTAGAAGCAGTTCAATCTATGATTCACAGATCTAGTTCAGTTGTGACTAAAACATTTAATCCAATGAATACAATAGATGCTTTAACAAGGCAGCAATTAGCTTAAATAATGATTTGAAAATGACATTGACCACAACTGCTGCTGAAGGGGGACACACTCATTAATTGGCTTGCAACAGTTGTGGAGCATGAGAACACAGCATTCACCAGTAGTACATAAATAGATGTGGGGATTTAGGTCTCCCTCTCTCTCCCCTCTCCAATCTGCCATCTGAATAACTCTGTTCTCAGAGGGGTGGGGTGAGGGGGCAGCACAGGTGATACAGGAAAAACAGGATAACTAAAAACTACAAGAACATAATAAAAAGTCCTGATGTGAAGAAGACTTTTAACACAAATTGCAGATTTTGCATTAAATTTTCATTTAAGATCACAAATCTAAAAAAAAAAGAAATGCACACAGTAATGATTGTCTTTGTTATCTGTGTTACTCTCTTGTCATTACCTGCTTTGTTTGTAGGTTTCCAGCTTGTGACCCCTTGGCTGAGACATCCTCCCAGCTGCTCCTGCGAGCCAAACACAGAAGAGGACAAGAACAGTGTCCACCTGCATGATTCACATTCCCCAGAGGACGGACCTCTCCTGTCAGTCAGAATCTACTCCCCTGCAGGGTAAGCAGCACCCTGCCTCCCTGAGACATTCCCCTTCCCCGCTCCGGAGTCAATCAGGGGGAGAAAAACAGCAACAGCAGCAGCTACACTGGGCTATTCTACTGTCTGAGTGGAAAACATCCTATGGTGCTTAATCTCCACAGTGGGAAAAGCAATTTTGACTAAACCCATAAATCCTTGAGCGTCAGATGGTACAGATTTGATCCCTCCAGCGGCGGATGTGCCTCCCTCTCTCTGTGCTCTGCTATGCTCAGATATCCTGCACTCTGATGTGCTCTACACTCCACTTTGCACCGCCCAGAAACACAAATTCTCTCAGCGATGCAGCGTGCTCATTTGTAAGGTCGACAGTTTAGAGATACCGACACACAGGCACTGAGGGGACGCTATGCGTGTGATGTGAGAGGCTGGAGTCTTATATCTGGCACCTCCAAAATGTTTTGACATTAAGCCAAAATTTGGCAAAGCTGAATTTCAGTGATTTTGTAAGATTTCATTTAGGATCATACAGTTTTTTTTGTGCCTGTGGTGGTATCTTCCACTGCTTTTCTCAGGGGACCGTGTTTTGAGAATATTTTGGGATGCTCTAGAAATGATTATGCAGTACATACACACAACATTGTTCTCAGAATATAAACTTGCAAACATAAAATATTTAAATATTTAGTGAATAAAACTATTGAATTTTTTTACTTTTTAACAATAATCTTGTTGCGAAATGATGAATGCAAAAGACAAAACACGTGCAACCGTGTCCCATAAGTCAACCCCATCACCACGCTCTCATCAGCCTCCCTAAATGGGTGCTTTTCCGGTGAGGCGAGGCACTGGAGGCTTCACTGCTATTTGTCTGTGAAGGCGGGCAGTCCATTTGAACAAGCCAATCAAAATTTTTCAGCACTGACGCCATCATCCAGGCATGTGTCCCTTTTTTAGCAGACTGAAAAGTTGGATTATAAGATCATGAATATGGGTTAGCTCCATGGACGTAAATCTGAACATTGGTGTGAGTAATGTTAGGAATTGTTTGTGTTTCAGATTCGTGAATCCTTCCTTACACCTGTCCTGCTGACCGAGCAAACACAACAGCTGTCAACGGCAGTAAATAATGAAACAGAAAACAAAAATCAGGTAAATGTCTCCTTTCTCATTATAATAATTATTTCCACACATGCATGTTTTTGTTAAACTGAATTACAGAAAAATATGATTTAAGTATTACTTTAGAATCATACACATCTAACATGTAAAGGACTTACTTAAACTGATTAGATTTTTAAACTGATTAGATTTGTTTTATTTTTGGGCCAACATAAATGTTTTTAAAAATAAATACAGATGTGATTATTTAGCCTCTGACAAAAAAAATCAATTTTATCAGACATGTAGCATGACATTTACGATTGATAAATGACCCTGTCAGTGTTCTGTTGTGGTTAAATTATGTAATGTGAGACTGACAAATTCTATTTTGCAATTTCGATGGCTACTCATCAGCTGACAGATAATGGTGAGTACCTCCAGCTGAATATTAACCTGTGCATCAGAGTTTTTCTGTGCAAATCATCCCTTTAACCAATTAAAAATAATACTGGAGGTTTTACTGCACTACACTTGTCATTGTTGAACATGGTGGAAGCAAAGTGATGGTCTGGGCCTGTTTTGGTGGTGGTAAAAGAGGGGATTTGTAAAGGGTAAAACAAGATCTTGAACTACTTTTTACTTCTACAGCAAACACTTAGACCTACTTTGCAGATTAGGATTTTAGAAAAACCATATGATCATCTTAGAATATATGACAGATTACTGTAGATTAAACTGCTCAACATTATGTAAGTAGACAGCATTATCACCACATCCACTAGCTACAAGATTAAAATATTAAAATACTGTTTCTTGACACATCACTGATAACAATGAAATAGTATACCGTATACAAATATACTTATTTTTAACTGATACTCAGCTTGCTGTTAATATTTAGCCTAATATCTGCTCTTACTTTAATCAAATGTTTAGAAATGTAAGATAATGTTTATGCTGTCTCCTGTTGTGGCCATTTTTACCCAATTGACTTAACCTAGGTCACAGAAAATGCATCGCTGTGTATAGGTTATTCTTTAATCTGCTGTTTCAGTCACATGGTAAAAATACTTTTGTACTGTATCTTCATGTTAAGGATTTTATTGCATAAACTAGTTGAATGTCAAATTATTAGTGTTTGCCAAAATTAATAAAAATGTTCTCTTTTTAACAATTTTTAAAATCACTGTGAATTGTACAGTCATGAAGTTATATAGAACCTAGACGAGATATCAAACTGAATGCCAGGGAAAGAATAAAAATTTTAAATAAATATACCACCTTTTTACACATATTTAAAAATAAAGATTTGGGGCAGGAGTCATTAGGTATTTATTATAGAATATGAACATCACAATCATAATCAATATTCAGATTAAGACTTTGTAAAACATGTTTTACAGAGTCCCAATGACCCTCTTCTGCACTGTTTTTTTTCCCGCACTGGTTCCGCACACCACTAGTTCTACGTGATTCTACGTCACGCTCTTGAGATAACCAATCAACAGTCGGTTTTAGAGTATCCAGTCATTTCTGCCCAGAAATTAGTCTGTCAGACAAATAGGCGTACTCTCTTTTCGGGTTATACACTGTTCGCGGAAACGTCAGATGCAAATCTGTGCTATGTTTAAGTATTAGATTTAGCAGCTGATCGTTGTGCTGGGCCCGACTGGACACACGACCCGTTAATCCCTGTGATCAAGGCGGGATTTGTGCCTGAGAGGCTATAATCAGGGTTAAAATAAACCTTACAGTTGGAGTAACCTCATTGGTTTACACACTCCTGGCGGGGCTTTGTAAAGTTTACTCGCTACAGCGAAAAAGGTGTTTACTATGTAGTGTTGGATAATAAGAAACCGAACGCGATCGGGTATGTAAATGATACCGAGAACATTAACAGACAAGCGAGGACGCATATCGGTGACAATAGAGTGAAAAGGTGGTTAGTTTGGAACTGTCGGCAGCGCCAGGCTAAAGGGAAGCGCGCTAACGTTACTTAGCTGCCGTTAGCTGTTCGCGAGCGGCGCTCCGTCTCAAAATGAGCCTTACACGGGAGATTAAACGTAAGTATTGCTTTACCATCACTGGTGTTTGCATGTTGACGCACATTTGCAGTCCCCGTTCGTTTGGATTATTTACTCTGTGGATATATTGCGTTTGAACGTGTGATTCTTCCGCAGAGCTCCAGAAAGCAAAGGGCAAAGCCCAGAGCAGTAACAACTTAAAAGAGGAAGCTAATATCTGTAATCAGCTCGGGGAGCTACTGTCCAGAAGTGGTAAGAACCTTCTCATGGCCAGCATCGTAAAATTAAGGGTTTAAGTGTGTAATAATAGGATTTTAAGTGGAGGCCATTATTGTGATCGTGATCGGTTGGACATTTCCAAACAGATCGAATATGTCAATAAATTCTGCTCACACTACTACCCCAGTAATTTGGTAGACCTTTTACACCAGTCTCTAATGTCAAGTCTGCAACAACGACATTTTCTTTCTAACAAAGAAGAAGTTACAGTGCAGTTTCTGTCTCTCCTGCATATTATCCTTTCTCCTCACTCGCTGTGAAAGTTGAAGGTTTCCATCCTGTATAATCCTTGTGTTTCAGGTGATTATGAGGCTGCCATCAGGGAACACCAGCAGGAGCTGTCTCTCTCTGAGGTGCTGAATGATGTGATCGGACGAGCTGTGGCCAATCGTAAGATAGGAGAGTGCTACGCAGAGATGGGAAACATTGAGGCTGCTTTAAAAGTCAGTAGATTGTGCTGCGGTCTTCAGACACCTGCCTTGTCTATGGAGAATCTTCTTTGTATTTGTATTACTATATATTTGCTATATTCGTCCACCATATCATCCTGTGTGGGTTTGTTGTGGTTTCTCCTCCAGCACCAGCGATGCCACCTGAATCTGGCTCGCTCTGTCAGAGATCACGCAGAGGAACAAAGGGCTCTGGCCACTATTGGTCGAACTTACCTATTCCGTTATGAGTCAGACCAATCACGAAACAGTTTAGAGCAAGCTCAGGATGCTTTCAGGCAGAGTCTGGCCATTGTTGATGATCGTCTAGAAGGTGAGTGTTTGGCTTGTGGGTGTATTGAATTTGAGTAGCGAGCCTATAGTTTGTAAGTTTTTGCTTGTTTGTCTTACCGTTTTGAATTTTCCTTTATTCCAGGAACAGTGCCAGAGAGAGAGATCAGTGAAATGAAGGCCCGTCTGTTCCTCAATCTTGGTCTGGTTTGTGACCATCTGGGGGACCCAAAACGCTGCAGCGAGTTTATCAGACGAAGTGTCTTTATTGCTGAGTATGAACATGTTCAACTATATTTTATCATAATATAAGGACTCAGAGGGATAGATGCATATAAATATGTACATTTAGTACAGGGAAGTGCATTAATTGTACTTTATTCAAGACTTTATGCTTACTATAACACACATTCTGTTTTCCTTTGTGTAAAGAAAGAGCCAGCTACTGGAGGATCTCTATCGTGCTAACTTCAACCTGGGCAACATCTACTTCCGTAACGGTCAACACTCCAATGCTGTGCGCAGCTTGGAACAAGCCAAAGAGTGCGCCAGAAAGATCAAAGAGAAGTTCAGTGAGAGCGAGTGTTTTCACTGCATCAGCAAAGTACGAACACATTCCTGGGAAAATTAGAGCAACTGGTTGGTTACAGTTTCTGCATTTTGTAATGTCTGCAACATTTATCTATAGGTGCAGCTATCTTTGGGTGATTTTGTAGCAGCTAGACGATCTCTGAAGAAAGCTCTCAAGCTGGGATCACAGCAGCCACTGGACAAGGAGGCAGTGAAGAAAGCTTTCAAATATGGTGCCAAAGCTGGTTTTGATTCACTCAATCTCAAAGTTTTTCCTGAAAGTTGAAAACAACAGTTGAATTGATGGTGTGAATTGTTATTCTAATTTTGTAGCGGACAAGGGCTGTAAGTTAGAGGAAGAACTGGGCGAAGATCAGGGCAAAAGACTCAGCCCTCATCAGGCTGTGGAGCTGGCAGAGCAGCTCGGGGACCTCTATTGTAAGGTTGGCTGCTATAGCAAAGCTCTGGACGCCTATCAAGCTCAGGTATTTAACAGATTATATTTTACTTTGATTCATTTCAGGCCAGACCATACCCACTGAATTATATATTGTAAATCTGTTTTGCAGCTAAAGGGTGCTGAAGCGATGGGAAAACCTGCCAGAGAGCTGGCTGTCATTCACGTGTCCCTAGCTGCTACCTACACAGACTTGAGGCAGCACAGCAGAGCAGTGGAGCACTACAGACAGGAGCTGGCTTTACGGCAGGGCAGCTCCAGTGAGGTATACACAAACCGCAGGTGTTTTTACTCTGCATTAGCTTAAACTGTCGTGTGGTCAGGGGATTTGATGAAAATCTCACATAGTTGCCTTCAAGTTTACATACATAAAAAAAATAAAGCTTTATGATTCAAGAAATCCTGAATCTCGATCCATTGCTCGTGTGTGAAGGTGTAACTTACCAGTTGTATGCGTCTTCTCTCAGGAGTGCAGCACCTGGCTGAACATTGCAGCTGCTCAGGAGGAGAGCGGCTGTGCCTCTGAAGATGTAGAGAGCAGCTACACTGCAGCCTTACGGTGCGCCGAGGAGTCTGGCCAGGCCAGGCTACAGGTGAGGCTGAGGTAGCAGCTAAAAGTTACTCATAAAACGGAAGAAAATCTGAAAGCAATTCTGACTGAAAAAATATGTCTCACCTTTCATATTCAGCAGTTAAGCTGTAAATATACTTCCATGTTTGTAAAATACTAGAGGAAGAGTTTTTCCACTTTGCGTTGCACAGAAACGAGTTCTGAGGCTCTGGCTGGTGTCTCAGAGACGAAGTGGCTCCCTCAATGCTGATGAGACAGAAGCAAAGCTGCAGGAGCTGTGTGCCGCTGAGGGCTGGAGTCCAGATGGGAGTGATGGTGAGGAGGATGAAGAGGAGGAGATGGACAATAGTGAACCTCTGGATGACAGTGATGTCATCCTGTCAGAGTCAGGTACATGGACTATAACTGGCATCATGTCTATGTGACGTCTTGAGACAAATTCTTTGTATATTTCTCAGACAACAATTCTGCGTTTGTCTTTATGCATTTCTCTAGATGATGATTTGGAGGGTTATGACAAGATGGTATCAGGACGGAGGAAGGCAGGAAGGGTGAGTCATATGTCAGCTGGCACTCATCTCATCTTTGTATCCCATGGCTTACATCTTCAGTGTCTTACCATCTGGCCTTTTTGTTCGATTTCCCCGCTTTAGTGGAATAAGAGGAACGAGAAGGGTGAGACGTCGTTGCACAGAGCCTGCATAGATGGAAACCTGAAGCAGGTCCAATATCTTGTGGAGCAGGTGAGAAAAGCAGTGTTTACAGTATTTCATGAAACATTTCTAAGGATGTAAAAGGAGATTCTGGATTGGATGACAATTAGCATTTTCCTGCTTGTCTTTGTGTCAGGGTCACCCAGTGAATCCTAGAGACTACTGTGGCTGGACTCCTCTGCACGAGGCCTGTAACCACGGTCACTACGGTAACTAAGATTAAATGCACACTGATCTGACACATGGATGTGCCATACAACAAGGACTCTAAACCAGTTGAAACTGATTCAGTTAGTTGTGCTTGTGTGATGTCCCAGAAGTTGACCTGATGGTAAACCGTGATGATTTTGTGTTTTCCGAAACTCTTTCAACGCCTCTCATTTCTCCCTCATCCAGACATTGTGGCTGTGTTGGTGGAGCGCGGGGCAAACGTCAACGATCCCGGTGGTCCATTATGTGAAGGAGTGACTCCTCTTCATGATGCTCTCGCTTGTGGCAATTTCAAAGTTGCAAGACTCTTAGTGGAACGTGGGGCTTCTGTCACACAACGCAACTCCAGGGTATCTTTCTAGTTGCTGATGATTTTTAATATATTATTTACTACTATAATTCTTTAAAACAGGCTAAAACTATTTACCGAAACCAAGGCTGCAGTTATTGCTGAAGTAGGTTTTTGGACTCACTAACGTATGCGTTGTGTGTGTGTGTGTCCGTGTCCGTGTCCGATTCATGTTTTTTATCGTCGTCAGGGAAACACAGCCTTAGATACCCTGCGTCAGTGGCAAAGGACATACAGCAGAGAGCTGGACCAGGACACCAGGCAGGAGTGTATCACTACAGAGAAATTGCTGAGGAAGGCGTTGACAGGGGGAGGTGAGACTCACGATTACTTTCTAACTTTATTAATCTCATTTAGAAATGTCTTTTAAATATCCTCTCACACTTTTCCCTTTTGCCCCATCTAACACAGTGCCCGCTGCTCCGGCCCCAGCGAAACTGTTTGAGGCCCTGCAGGACAGCCAGCTGTTTGATGCTGAGGCCTCAGAGCCGCTGGCGTCCTCTGGAGGAGACTGCTCCTCCAGCCGGGACTGGCGTCAAAACAGCAGCAACTCAGAAGTGAAAGCAATACCTGCCAGTTCCAGAAGGTGGCAGAGCAACGTTTCAACCCAGCGGCACAGAGCCAGAGAAACAGAAGCTGCTATTCTCTATGGGGTAATATCTGCTGAATTATTTCTGTATGGATAGAAATACAACACCTTTCATTCTGAGAACGGATTCGTATTTGTTGGATTATACGGAGTTGCTTAGATCTGCAGTCGCACATGATTTGTTTGTTTTTATGCTCCTAGAGCGACAGAAGTTGCTCAGATGACAGCGACTCTGACTGCCCCGTCAGTCCTCTACGTCCTGTTCGCCCTAGACCCAGTTTTCCCGAAGCCCCAAGCCTTAAGGAAGTTCCCTCAAACAAAGACGCCAACTTCATCCCCAACTCAGGTCGAGAAGGTATCAGAGACACTGCTGCGCCACCTGTCTTTACGCGAGAGGAGTACCACAGTGCCATTCGAGGCTTGGGCAGCTCAAAAACTCTTCTCCAGGGTCTGTCACAACCTCAGTTATCCAGCACTCCCGCTGTTTTATCCAGTAATAAATCAGCTCTGGTTCCTGAGGAGGAGTACCTGGCTGACGACTGGCTGGAGGACGATATGGGGGAAGTTCAGCCGAAGAAGAAGAGAAGGATTCGCGTGGAGGACACTGACTCGTTTCCATCAGCCAGAAGTCAGAACAGGCAGTTTAACTCGGACACAAGCTGCAGAGGTAATGATCCGTTTTTGATCTTATTTTCATTTCTAAGCAGATTTACACTCATTATATGCTGCTTCTTTCAGGTTCCGCAGTTTCCTCTTCCTCCAGTGGGAGTCTCTCGGTGAAAAGAAATGGGTCCGTGAAACCTCACCAGGTCAAAATGACTCAGATGCCTGGGATGGTCCGGTTAGGCAGACGAGAAGTCAGCAGGTCACATAGCCCCACCATTACAGACGACGACAACATGAGGCCTGAGACCCCACCGCCGCACATACACGTTCAGGTCTGAGAATAGTCAAAGACAAAAGTCTAAAAGAAGATTTGGCAGATGTTCATACATCAGCAAATCTAGGAACATCATTTGACATTGATAGATGTGGCTGTAACTGAAAGAGAGAGAGAGAGGGGTTCATTACTCAGGATGTTGTTTTAATTTATTTCAGCCTCCATCTCAAACACATGCAGCCCCCATGCCCACATCACTGCCTCCACCAATCAGAATGAGGGTCAGGGTTCAGGAAGATGTTTTCCTCATCCCAGTCCCACAGAGGTTGGTGTGTGTATAAAGTGTATATTTAAAATAATTAAAGGGTGCCATGATTTTTTGATTTTATCAAATATTATTGTCAGCATGGTGGTTATTGAACATTTTACTTCCTATGAATGTTTATAATTAAATTTCTTTTCTTTCATGTGCTCACGTCCATCCCTTTTCGCTCCAGTGAGTCCGACCCCTGCACTGTGTCATGGCTGTGTGAGCAGGCAGCTCAGCGTTACTACCAGAAATGCGGCCTCCTGCCTCGCCTCTCCCTGCAGAAGGAAGGTGCTCTTCTGTCCGCACAGGACCTGCTGCTGGCTGTCCTCCACACTAATGAAGAGGTGAACACATACAGTCCTACACGTACTGTAGTTGTACTTTTCATCAGGACAGAAAAATAAATTTGTGCTATGGTGCAGGTTTTGGCTGAAGTGTGCTCCTGGGACCTCCCACCTCTCCCTGAACGTTACAAGAAAGCCTGTCAGAGCCTGGCAGTGGGTGAGAAACACATTTACACTCTGAACACGGACCTACAGATTTTGAACAAAGTTACGAAGCAAAGTGTGTATTTATTGCCCTGTAGATGAGAACAAGCACGTCACCCGGCTGTTCGAGGTGCAGGATGGGAGCTCCTGCGTGTCGCTCTGTGGTCTGAGCTTGACGCCTTCTTCTCTCAACCCGCTGCTCCGTGCCCTTAAACTTCAGGCCAGCCTCACAGAGCTGCGGATTTCTGGCAACCGCCTCCAAGACGAGCTTCTCCCAGATCTAGTTGCCGCAATGATCACCATGCCTCGACTAAGGCTCCTGGACATTTCTGCCAATCACCTTACAGCGGAAGGTCTGGAGAAGGCAGTGAATGCTTTAAAGGGACAGAATCATCCTGCGTTCCCAGTAAAGACCTAATTTCCCCCTGTCATCATCAGTGTTTCTTTTCTGATTTCACGTTGCTGGGCAGCCTTTGCTAAAATTGTGGCCACAGTATTGATCCAGACTATGTTGAAATGTAAAAAACATTAAGATAATTATAACCTAAATGACACCTGCACTTATTTTTAATACAGCCATTGTTTTGCAACAGAAACTGCCACAAACTTGCCGCCAACACAAATGCAAAGCGAGACAGATGCTTTATCATTTTGTCTCGCATAGAGAAAGTAGATATCGGCACTATGTGCAAAAGAATTGTAGGGTAACAAATTGCCTTTAGAGATTAATGCTGCGTCTTTTCAATGCTCCAAATAACCCAGATTAATTCTAGTATCACTAGTATTTTATTGCGTTACTGGCAGTAAACAGATATGATCTCACATATTCAGTCGGTCAGTTGTCAGACTGCTGTGAAAGGTCACACTTTGTTCTTTTACCTGCTGCAAACATGCAAATGTTTTGTGGCACCACGTTGTTTGTGTAACTACTCACTGAAACCACAGACCCTCCTTGAGTTTCAAATTAGTCATCTCACACACACCGTGCACATTTTTCCTTCCCACCAGAAAATGATGGTCCACCTCATCTGAAAGTGTTTAACTAGAGACTACTTCCTTATGCATTATTCTGTTTGTGGTGGTTTTCTCTCCTAGAGCCTGGAGGAGCTCGACATCAGCGTTAACCCGCTAGGTGACAACGTGTCCGAGTCACTGTCCTGTCTGCTGTCCTGCTGCCCTCTGTTATCCAAGTTGTCTCTCCAGGCCTGTAGCCTCACTACTAATTTCCTGCAGAAGCATCGCCTGCTCCTGGCCAGCGCTCTGACAGGTGACGGACCAAAACTCACACACAGAGTGTGAAAGAAGTTTTCTTTGCATCTCATTCATGTGAACTAAATATGTGACTGGAAAGAAATGGGTCATGTGATGGGCTGGACCGTGTCGCGTTCACCTGGATAGGAAGTCGTTTAGGTTTTGCATTAATTGGTTCAACGGTAGTGTCCTCTGGTTAAATAATCCTGTCTCGGGAATCGGAAAGCACGATTTACCTGGTCGAGTCGTTTTGCTGTAGAATGTGTCTACCTTAAACATGGGAGCCAGCTTGATGAAGCTTCAGCCAATCAGGAGTGACACTAGTCGCACCTTGTGACATGTCTGAAAGCCAAACAAAATCACACAGAAATTAAATTAAGTTCTTCCTTTATATGCAAATACAGTACGTATAATATATTTTAATTTGGTTGTTCAGAGTAAATTAATAACTTAAAATCTTTGATCTTTTAGGCACAGGTCACCTGAAATCAGTGTGTTTATCCCACAATGCACTGGGATCCACAGGGTTTGAGCTGGTGCTGAAGACTCTGCCTCTTCACTGTCTCACACATCTAGACCTGTCTGCTGTTCGCAGGGGTCCAGCAGATTTCCTGGCCCTGGAACCCCTCAACAAAGTCCTATCACAGGTGCACGAATACATAATTCATGTTCTGTAAAAAAACCTGCACCAGCACTACAGTCCAAACAAAGTCCAACCTTGTCTTCCCTCACAGGGCGACTGTTCACTGACGCACCTGAGTCTGTCAGGAAACGGGTTGACTGACAGCAGTGTAGCCTCGTTGGCCAGGTGCGTGAGTTACATGAAGTAAACACAGATTCACTGATGAAATAACTACATTGGCAGAACCAATACATATTTTCCTGTGTCTGTGTCTGAGTACTTTTTGAAATTTCCCCGTCAGGAGCCTGGCTTTATGTTCATCCGTGGTGAGTTTAAACTTGTCAGGAAACCCGTCTGTCACCTCAGCAGGACTTCACAGCATCCTAATCTCTCTGAGAGATGCTGGTCGACCTTTGACCCATCTAAACCTTCAAGGTATGTACTGTATTCATGTTGTTCCATCAGTGTAGTTTAAGAATCTCATTTCCAATCCTGTTAACCATTTGATTTTTAAGAAAAACTTGAGAACTACAAGTCTTATGCACCAGGGTTTGGGCGGGGTCATCCGAGTCTTCCTGACGCATCCTCTGTCATCCATCAGATCGGATGGTGTAGTGTCTGTGAAATGCTTCCTTCAGGTCTCCGCAGATGTTCCATGGGTTTTTCTGACCTTTTGCTTTACTAGAAAGAACAGTCAAAGACTCTTAAAAAGTCTTTAAGTTGCCAGGCTGTGTGTCAGATGATTGTCATACTGAAAGATGAATTGGAGTCTTGCATCATCTGTGTATTTGGCTGCTGTTTTTTCTCAGTAGTAGTTTGCCAGTGTCCAGTTGTTGGTTAAGGAGGCAGAGTTTGTGGAATGTTTGTGGGAGAACGTAAATCATTGGAAGTGGGTTTATAGCCTTGTACCGGCAATCAGATCAGTACATTTTATTTTAGGTCTGCAGAGAAGTACCAGACTTGATGTGTGGATTGTGGGACCTGTATTCACAGGTTACATGTAACGTGTTCATAAATGTACGCTTTCTAGAACTCATCAAACCTTAAAGATGCCTTTGGGTGCTAAGTTTTGCCTGTGGCTTCGTCTTCAGGTTGTCAGGTGTCAGGCCCCTGGGAGAGTGCAGATCTGGATGGTTTGTCAGAACTGGTCAAGGATCTGCGTCTTTGCTATCAAGGACTCAACAAGGTTGACCGGCAGGTCTTAAAGCAAAGCTGGGATAAAAGTCAACAACACGGACACTTCATTGACCGTCAGTCCAAGTGCCTGCTGTCGTCTGCAGCCTCCTCGTGAAGAGGGAGAAAACTGAAATGAGCTTCATGAATAATGGAAATAAAATCACAAATGTTTTTATAATAATGGTGCTATTGTTTTTTAGGTGTTGAACTGAAAGCAGTAAGCGCTTGAAGCTTCAGTTCTTCGAAGTGAACAATGTCACAAAATAAGCAGTACTTGTGTAAATTAGTCATGCTGTCCTGTGTTACTTTATTTATGTGCATGCACGATGCGCCTCATTCCGAACCTGGTGAAATACTGTGCGATTTGATTTAAGAATTATTAAAGTGACTCATGATGCTTTTGTCTTTCGGTGACCTCCTAATCGTTTAATCTATGTTTTGGTTTATATAAACGCAGAACAACGAAGCATGATAGTCATCTGTGTAACTGTGTGTGGAAGATTTGTCTTGCACTTTCACATCACTCAGCACATCAGCATGTGTTTGCTGGAGGTTTAAGACTGCTGTACGCAGGCTGTGGTTGTGTTCCCCGCTTTGGCTTGCTAACTGTGCTTGTTTATTAAATTATTAAGAAACACAAACATTTATAAGAATAAGAATTTTAAACTTTAGGGGTCATTTTCATAAAGAGTTTTCCCATCTCTATTCTGCAATAATATATATATATATATATAATATGACAATACGGAGCTGGTTATAAACCCAAATGCACCAGTATGAAGACAGATTGAGCCTTGTATATCCAGTGTCTAAACATATAGTAGTAATCATGCCATTTTAACATATAATGTCATGCTAAATGATCACATGGCGCTGGTACACACAAAGACACACAAAGAAAAAAAGCTTATTTGTAAAATAAAAGCAGATATAACATGAAAATGAATGTGTAGACATTGATCATGTTGTAAATGACAACTGTCGCTGAAAATAAAAATAAACATACAGAGGCCTACACTTAGCAAATATTAGTATTGTCCTCCAACAGCATGTTATGTTTGTTCATGCACATTTATTCCTTTAAAAGGGATAACATATCATTAGAAAACAACAATGGTAACATTTATTATCACTAAAAAGAAAATGAGCCAGATAACTGCTGGACTTTGAACAACAGATATTAAAATTAATGAAGCTGGATTTGGTTTGGCAAAAAGTTTCAGCACTCACTATATACGCCAATTCCTTCTTACAACCCTGGGGGCTATGCCCCCCTTGTCTTTGAATCCTAGTGATGTCCCTTGGTCAGTGGTACCCATCATCAGGGGAGTCAGAATTTCAGGGAGAAGCACCTGTTGATGTCCTGAGGGAATTCTCCTCCTGATGTTTCTCCCATTGTTTCCCAGTGTGTCTTTAATTCAAACCTAGCATCATCTATATCAGATATGAAATACATCGTCTTTGCTACTTGATCCTGTTCATGAGTTGTGTTATTGTATCTTTTAAATATCTAGTGTAAAGCACTTTTTTCAGATTTTATATCTGTGAGAAGTGTTAAACAAATGTATAAATGTAAATGTGTAAATGTACTTACTGAGAAAGTAAAGCACAGAGTTTTTGAAGTGCCAACATTTATTGGTATCTATTCTGCACATA
>JAUMHF010000014.1:8251264-8269712 GCA_032359275.1 Microctenopoma steveboyesi | reverse complement strand
TGTAAATGTACTTACTGAGAAAGTAAAGCACAGAGTTTTTGAAGTGCCAACATTTATTGGTATCTATTCTGCACATATGGACATATGTAAATAACATCACAAGCTTTAAAACGTAAATGAAGATGCAAGATAACTAGTTCTTAATCTTATGCATGCAGTAAGAAGAGGAAGCTAATAGGATACTGCCATGTCATTGTAATTCGTGTATGTGGTCAGAGCCTCACTACCACACTGACAGGTTAAATGCAGTTTAATTTTTATTCTTGCATCCCACATCACAGATATTCATCCAATGCAATTTGTAAATCATCATCATCATCATTCGAAAAGAAGAGCTGGTGCATCAACTCCCTTGACCTGCGGAAAGAAATGAAACAGATTAGATGCATCATCACCTCTGCAGTATTCTCCCTTTTGTTAAGAGAGAGGTTAAGATTTCAGATCTGCCTTTATTGACCAGCTGTTTTTTATGCTAATGTGAAAACCTTCAGTGCAATTTAACCATACACGTGGTTTCAGAAAGTGCAGACAACTCACTTGCAGGCTCCAGTGTTCACACAAATCGTCTTCACATCATCGGAGGTTGTGAGCTCCTCGATTAATACGCTCAGGTGTGACTTTACAAACTTCCGGCACAAAGGTTTCAAAAGACCAATTCGGTCACAGATGGGCAACAACTTTTTAGAGATGGTCTGTAAGTGAAAACATTATATTATTCTCCCTCTGAAATGATCTGCTACATCATCGTGTAATGAGTTTATCATTTTTTATTTTACCTCTGCTGTAGCGTTGGGTCCAATCACTTTCTTCACCTTCTTTAAGGCCCACTGGCAGGCCCAACATAGACCTGGAAGCTGCACATGAAAGAGATGCACATTTGAAACTGAGCTAAAAAGTAATCTTGGGGGGGGGGGTCTAAAGACTGAAGCAGTTCATAAATGATATTTTAACACAGATTCTAACTGAAACCTCATTTTTTTAAAGTAGCCACTTTACCTTGCCAGCTTTCACAGAGACTTCCACATCCACCTTCTGATCCTGATCGTCAATGTTGAGCTCAAAGCTTCTCCCATGTACTCTCCAGACTGCAAAAGAACAAAATAATCAAATCAATAAAATAAAAAGACCGCACTATAAATTGGGAAAAATGTGTAAAATGTAATGAAAAACAGAAACAGGACACCTGAACATGTCAACACCAGCGTTAACACGAGGAGGACAGGAGTTGTTTCCATTGCTGACAGTGAGCAGGGACCTCTCAGTGTTTGTGAGTGTGTCTAAAAAAGGCCAATTTTATATATATATAGAGATGAGGGTGGTGCTGTAGCCCTACAGACCAGAAATACAACCACAAATACTCAAAACCAGTGACAGCATAGACCACATCCTTCCAAAAAAACTTTAACACCACGTAGCAAGTCACCTTTTCCAAGTAATAAATTTATAGATGAAAGGAAAATAGTTTCTAACCCACATATATTTTGATTTGAGCAACAAATTATATATATAATATAACTTATTAAGACAATTCTTATATTTTTATCATTCAATTTAATTTTATTTTTAACCTTCTTCAGAATTGAGGTTTAAAATACCTAAATGTGTGTTTCCCTCATATAAAGGAACTTTTTTTTTAGGGTTTCAAGTTGCAAATACATTTTGATAGTTACTATGTTCAACATTTCATTTTAGCATGATGCAGTGCAGCATTTCATGAGTGTGAACCCATTGTAACCCATTTCAGTTGGGAGGGAAGTATTTTATCCTACAGTGCATAAGGGAAAGATAAATCTAAGACTCATTAAATAGCCTAGATGTCCCCTGATGGAGTTAAGACACCACCAGGTGGGAGAAGGTGATGTTGAAGTGAGAGCAATAGACTGGAGACTCAAGAGGCAGTTTTAAAATTTGGCAGCTTTGATGATTGGATCAGGGAGAGTGTGGTGGAGCCTGGTGGAGATGTGAAACCCACATCTTAAACCAGTTGGCCATTGTTGCACCTAGAGTTTTGGTACATCTGTGGGCTGGAGCTCTCTGCATGAAAAGACATGCAAAACTCTCTAACCTCACCACAAGAGAACTCTTTTGGACTTTGAGGATACAACATGAAACTTTCGGAAGAAAAGTGACAGCAGTCCAAACACGGCATGTTTTCATGGGACTCATTTGCAATATCTGTCTATAAAACTCAATGGATCTAATAACCAATCAAAGCGCATTAAGTGAGGAAACAGTTTTTGGCCTTTATTTAATACTTAATCTATTTTATTAAATAAAGTAAATCCTCTAGCCTTAAGATAATTCTAAATAAGTCTATATCTTGTCATACAGTTTTTCTGGCAATGTTCTTTTTAAATAAACTTCTCTATACATGCAGAAAGGACAGATGTGCAGCTGTGTAACATTAAAGACAGCCTGTGGTCATGCCTGTTAGCTTGACCATCTGTCCTTTCTTCGCCTCCATCCCAACTAGACTGCTCAAAGAGATTTTACTTTGTATGTCCATATTACAGCAGATACATCTCTGCTAATAAGGTTTGTAGCACATGCCTTCAAGGTAGCTGTAGTAAAACCTCTACTTAAGAAACCTACTCTGGATCCAGGGGTTTTAGCCAGTTGAAGGCCAATAGATTTACGTGCTGCTTTCGACACTATAGATCATAATATTTTTATAATTTTAATCTAATCTAGGAGTGACACAGGAGCACTATTTACAAAAAACGTGAAACAAAACCACTTGCTAGTTTCAGGGAAGAAACTCTCAGATGTTTATTGAAAAGCCTTCTCACAACGTTCTTTACACCACCCACTCAGTTTCCTGGCAGCACACACATGACAGGAAAACATGCATTAAGACACATATGATGTAGTTTTCACCTCTGTACACCATCACAATGACTTAGAAATTAAACATGCTGACAAAAATCTGACATAAACTATTCACGAATTACAGCCATCGTCATGCACACACCCTTATCGTTGGGAGCTCATAAGTATTGGAACAAATGGCTCACTAGATGCATGGACAAGTGTGGCCAGTTGCCTGACATCAAGGTAGCTGGTAGCTGTTCAAAATAAAAATCTTGCAGGTTCAGGTGTAATAATATAAACTCTTTAATGCCACACTTCTGTTAAACACTTTGACCTGAAGCTGAAAGTCTTGACTTTTCAGCTCACATCTTGGTGTGTTGTCCATTGTTTATGGACATGAACTGTACTGCACTAACATGTAGTAGATGTTTAGCAGGAAAAATGTTTTTCACAGTAGCGTAGTGTAGTTAACTTGTTGATGAGAATGTGATGTGCAGGTGTGTAAGAAACCATCTCAGACTCTGACGGTTTGGCAGGTTTAAAATCTTTTCACGAAATGTGTAGTAAAATTAAAATCATAATGCGACGTGTTTTTGGAGCATTTTACAGCAATAAATAAACATCTAAATTTTGGTTTGTCACTTTGTTGCTCTGTGGTGCGATGGATAGCACATGGGCCTGAAGGTTGTGGGTTTGAGTCCCACCAGAGTCGCATTTTAGGCAACCTGGTAGCTCAGTGGTTAAGGCAGAGGGCTGGGATGCAGGAATAGCATGGATCGATTCCCAGACCAAACACCCAGCACTAGCTCCCCGAGCGCCGCCTGTGGCTGCTCACTGCTCCCCCCCAAGGGAGGATGGGTCAAATGCAGAGAATACATTTCATTATAACATGCAGAGATGTATCAATGACAATAAAAAGGATTCTTCTTCTTATGGAAACAAAAAAAACTTTCTCTACACTTACATCTCACAGAACGTCAGCCTTTACACACTTACACACAACACATCCTGAGACTGTTCCATAAACAATACCGAGAGCATCCATGTCTTCTCTCTCCTGTACTGGTGTTTCTCCCTCTGCCTTTCTTTCTCCCTCTCTCTGTACCTTTCCAAAGCTATCCGTAACCTTGGAGCTGTATGTCTCCAGTGGGCAGGTTCCGACCCTATTGACATGCCAAGTTTTTGCCTGCTGCTTGTTGTTGTTTTCTCTCCTCACTTTCCACTCATCCAACTGCTTGGGGCAGATGGTCGCCCACCCTAAGCCTGGTACTGCTAGAGTTTTTCTTCTCCACAGTTGCTTATTGCTTGCTCAAGGGAAATTTTATCTTAGACGTAGATGTTAGACGTACTTCGAATATCTGAACTCTGAAAGCTAAAGTGTCTGTGTCTGGCAAAAGTATATTAGGTGCAACTTGCTAAACCTTGCAGTGCAGTTTGTTTTACTGTTAACAGTTTCTTTATTGGTTTTCACAGGTTCAGTTCTCGACAGTGTAGCATAGACCACCAGAAACTATAAATTCTCCTTCCTGCTTCACACCCTGTGACACCATGTTTAGCTCAAAGTTTGAGTGGGAACTCTTTCACACGCACAAATATACAGCAAGTCCAATCAAATAAAACATACTTCATTTGTTCAAAGAGCAATTTAAAGTGTCCAAACGAAGGTGGTGAGGGTGGGCCGTGTTACATTTCCACCAGAGACATCACAACAACTATACTTCTGAGCTGACAGAGCCATCCTACATGGTGGTTTTAATGTGGTAGACAGGGATCAGCACTGGAAGAATTTAGTGCTGCTTAGAGCAACAGATGTGTGGTACACGCAGTGTATCACAGTTTGCTAAAGTCCTGTTTCTGACCACCTGATGAATTCAAATCCATTATTTACTCTCTTTTAGCTGAGCCTTGATTTCCAGCTGTTCTGAAGTCAACATCTGACTCTCTGTGTGCACAATGCCTACGTTCAACAGAACATAGTAACAATGTCAGCAGCAGAAGTTAATGCGCTTTTCAGAGCCTTCACACTCCACGTATACAACAAAAGCCTTGATGGTGACGAATGGTACAGCTGTGGGGGCAGACAGCTACACAAGAGGCTCCTGAGACTCTCTAGAGCTCTAGAGGTGAAATGAACCTGCTGTGAATCTTCCGTGAGCAAGTTCTTACACTTCACACATCATCACATCATTTGAAACATTTCTCTTTTTTTAAATAGTGCTGCTTCCAGTTGAACCTTTTAAAAAAATGGTGCTACTAAGCTTTTGGAGCAAATTTGTTGTCAGTCTTTGTTGTCTGTATTTATATTTGCATAGTGACTCAAGTAGTTAAATTACAGTTTTGTCATTTGAATTGCATGAGAGTCTACTTTGAGTGTAATTAGATTTCTTCCTAACATAGTTTTGCTGTAGTTCAACTTCTAAAACAAAGTAGCTTCCCCAAAACAGCTAACTGTATATTTTTTAAAAACCTTGTAAATCTGAGTGTCTTCCCCCCCCCTCGCTGTACACGTGGTGTTATACTGTGTCCTGTCATTTTAGTTGACTGTATTCATATCTTCTGTAGTCATATCCTCACAACCAGAGGTTGCTGTTACTCAAATATACCAACAGGGGCTGCTAGAGTCAAGTATCTGGCTCCCTGTGGGGAAGGTCCAGTGTGTCCGGAGGAGACAGTGGAATAGCAAAGCATCCACGTTTCTGTGCCTCCGCCAACAATTTAAATGTTTCACTAGTTGCATAATTAGACTGTCAAGTGAGTCTGAGTCTGCAGTTAGACCCTGGTATGGTGGGGATGGTCTAGTCAGATGGCAGTAGAAGGTAAATGAGGTGGGCACAATAAACTATGAGATTGATGTTAGAGAAATGTAGAGATGTAAGAAACTAGTCTGGGTTGATCAAATGTGTCCTAGAAACCAAAAGAGTTATATTTTAATGTTTTTTAACTTTCTGCATAACATAGAGTCCACAATAATGTGATATTCATTCATTGCTGAGTTGTTTTTTATTTAAAAAAAACAGATTAATGGCATCTTAAAACAACTGCTAATGACTCATTTTCACAACACACACAGACTTTATCTTTACTTGTGATCTGGTTACTTACTGGATTCCTTTGTTCTGTAACTTTCAACCATATCACACATCAGCAGATGTTTGCTCAGCTGTGAAGACACTGAACATGAATTTGTACATGCACAATAAAAATACACACACTAAAAATAATCAGATGAACTCTTGTCCAACAGGGCAGATATCCAATATCAACTTTCCATTCCTTTTTTAAAGACTTGAATTTGTTTGGAATACGTTGGCTTCGAATTTGTATCTATTGCATTTGCACCATTGGAAAAAATATTGTGTTATCTCTGTATGGTACTATGTGCATAAATATGTATACTGTAAACTGTCATTTCATAGATATTTCGTACATTTTGTAGATAGAACACAATATTTATAATGTTTGCTTTTAAAAAACTGGTCTACACCTGCATTATAAAATAAAATAGAAACTTTTTTCTGTGCATTACAAAGGCATCTTTATATTTGTCTTCTCGTCTTCTTGCTGTGAACCCTAACCCTAACCCTTGTTGTTGTTTGCACTTTGACTAACTAAGCTACTAAGTCACAATTCAGTTGTTTTCAGTACCAACTAAATGACATAAATTAAATTAAATTGTACTGAAACCTGACAGATATATTTGGAGAAAAAAGTGAGAAATGCCACAAAATCGAATGTGGTAAAATTTTAATCTTTTATGTACATTTTGTACAATGTAGCATTTTTGGACATTCAGTGAAGCCAAGATTCAGTGCAGAACAACCGTTAAGAGATATCCTCTATTTACTATGATGCAACACCTTGTTATAAATGTGCTTAACCAAAATCTGACAAGAGAATTCAGAACAGTCTGTGCTGCAGAAGAGGAAAACCACACGAGAGTGAGAATAATCACATTTAAAATGAACATGCTAAATAGAAGTGCATCATTTTCTGACGTCTTTCATTGCCTTATAGGCATAGTCACGTGTTCACAGATCATTCCCAGCAGATCATTAAAAATCTCTTCTGCTGTAGCAATAAAAACAGTGATGAAAAACACTAAAAAGATCAATTAATAAATCAATAAAAAATATTTTTAAGACAAGCCTTTAAATAGAAATCTAGAAAAGCTTGAACACAGTGCAAAACGTTACTGGGTAACTAATGAGTTACAAATGTCAGTCTTTATAGATTTTCATGACGGTAACAATCGTCACTGTTAGGTAAAAGATGGTGAACCTGGGGAGTGTGACAGTGATATTTTTGGACGATGTGAAGATTTTGTGAATTCTTTGATTGTGTTAAATTCCTCTGAAAAAACTCCCCCACATTTCTTTGTTGCACCTCATCTGCTTTGTAGTTTCTCACCTGCTGCAAGAGAAACATATAGGAACCATTTTTAGATCTGGAATAAGACTGAGGTTGTACACTAGAGGTTAACATAAACTTTCCTACTTAGGGAAAAAGTAAAATGTTTAAATCTGCAGCTTACTGTGGCTCTCTAACACACGTTGAATGAGGTTCTGCCTGGGATTTTGACATTAATATCAGAGCCTTGTCCTGACTACTGTGTAATAAACATGTTTCACTCGCTCCAAAAACTAAACTATTTGTAGAAGTAATGTCACTGTATGTAATATGACTTAAAAAATAAGGATTGTGTGTTTGGTTCCTTCCTTTTAAAAGTCAGCCAGCAGCTCCACATTAAGAAAATAAACAGTCTGTAGCTTTTAATAAAAATAATGTGGGGATGAATTAAATCCAGTGATACAGTGATTTCCCACCTCCTTGAAAACAACGAGCGCTTTGTCGTCTCAGCATCTCTCTCTTTGTGCTGAGAAGGAGTGAGGCAGGGACAGAAACTCAGACCTACAACAAAGTGGAGTCGTCAGTGACAAAACCAGCTTCACTTTTTAGTTTCAACTCCAGCTTCTACCGGGTGTAGATTCAGTTTCTTCCTCCTCTGACCTCCAGGCTGCTGATCCTACTCCACACTTTGCCCTCTTCATTTCTCTGAGTGTTTCTCTCAGATGATTTCCAGGACATCACAGGGCACAAAGCCCCTCTTCTTTCCACTCGCCACTCTGATGAAGCCGCTGCATTCGCCCTCACTGCTCACACAAATCTGAAAGCAGAAGAAATATAAGACATGAAATGCAACAAGTTCACTCCACAGAATGAGGAATAACTATAATGGGAGCTGCAACCTAAGTGTTTTAATATGTGTTGGCATCAAGGCAAACAGTTAAAGAGACCAAACCAAAAATACAATGCTTCTTTTTCAGTTCTTACTTAAATTCAAAATAATTTTACCAATAGTTTAAACATTATTCCTCTAATTAAAACTTCACCTGTAACTGAACTGAGATCCAAAATGCACCTCTTACAAACTTGGAGGGGAATAAATATATTAATCAGCTAAAAAATTGATCAGACCTTCCGTCTTCAACATTCACTCAATAAACCTCATAATGAACCAAAGCACAGCGTACTCCATAACATCTTCCCCTGTGTTTGTGTGACTGGAAATGAAAGCAGGTCATTGACTCTCCTTGTGTTGAGTGGTTTCACTCCACTGGGGGTTGCTTACTTCAAGTCTCTTCTGAGTCCCCACATAGCCTGGAATGCATTGTGGGGAAAAGGGATTTCAGCTGAGTCCAGCCATTAGGCCAAAATGTAAATTGAATAGTAATCCGCAAGAGGGATGCTCTGTCAGCCAACTCTGGTTGAGCTTTTCGGTGACTAAGTGTGTCTGGGATGAGATGAGAGGTGTCACGGGAAGTGAAGGAGGCTAATAAGAGGTCTAAAGAGCTGCTGGATAATGCAAATCTGATGTGCTCTAATAGCCGGAGTGTGATCATGAGTTAGACACCGGTCTAATGTGGACATTTTAATGTCTGTGATAAAGGTCACTGCTTCCTCAATATATGATGTCTTTTCAACTCCAGGTTAAGGTTTCACCACACAGTTGCAGGGTTTGATTTTACTGTAGAATGTGAAATCCTTCACAATAAAACCACAGTGTGGACAATTTTCAGACTGCAGTGCGCTACAAGGTCAGATGCAATCTGAAACAAAATTTAAAAGAAAATGTATTTTCTTAAAAATACCTGCCCCTCTTTCAGGGTGATCTGGCCTTGTTCCTTACAGCCGATGAACGTCCTGTTACATCTAAACACTTGGTCTCCAGCCCGCACCTCATGAGCAAATGCTGCTGGGAAGAGACCAATCCTCTCCTCAATTACGCCCTGAAATAATTAAATTAATCAGACATGAAAACATCTGGCACATGGAAGAGTTCCACAGTATAAAATGAGGGTTTTTTTTTATAAATGATTAGATAAAAGTATTGAAAAAACAGAGTTTCTATTGGTTGCAGCAAATAATCGCTGTGTGAAGTTTTATTTTTTACTAACAGGTCTAATGTATATGTTTTCATGTACAGAATACACAGTATATAATGTGTACAGGTGCAGCATCAGCAGGGTGAAGCATTCCATTGTCTAATGACCAAACAGACCAGATGTCTCTGTTTATCGACACACTGCAGAGAACAACAACAGTGTTTAGCTGCATGATGAGTTTCTTCGTGGTGTGGAAGCAGCAGGCTGCCTCGGTACAGTCACGTTTTGGCCCTTTTGTCTCCCTAATTTATCTGTCATGCATTTGTGTCCTTTGGCAGCCTGTTGCCTTGGTCCTGTAATTTACAGCTCGACTTCCTGTAATTTATCAATTCTTCTCTGTACGAATATCTTTTGGCTTTGTGAATACATTGTGCACAAACGTGCATTTTACTTGTCTTGTTGGGATGTTAATTAGCCCTTAACGTTACTAACAAAAAGTTTTAGATTATGTCATTGCTTAGGTGTAATGTGCTGGTTTCTTACCCACCTTCCACCAGTCGTCATTGGAGTCATCAGCCACTAAGATCCTGTCTCCGGCTCTGAAATTGAACACGGACAATTACTCAAAAAGGAAAGGTTTTATTTTACTAATATGCATTGTCAGATCCAGGTAATCTGGGGTTTGTCAAGTACCTGAGGTTAGTTGGCAGTTTGTAATTCAGCCTTGATTATCTATCTTTATCATAGGCTAGTAGCGATGACCTATTGTCGCTTTGTAGCTTTCTATCTTTGGATTTATCTACTATCTAAAAGAATGATAAAATCGAACGGACTATTATTGTGTTTAAGTTACATTACAAGTTGCTATTACTGTAAATTACAAGAAGCCACAATCAAAGCTAACACATCTGCTGTAGACAAATACCGATATTTAGGACAGTCTTAGCACCTCATGTTTTATTTATGTTTTATACATTACAGATTTATCGCTGAACCTATTAGCTTTAGACTTACCTACAGACACCCTTCTGCATTTTCTGCATATTCAAGCAGAAGACATATTTGCCATTTGTATCAGTTTAAAACAACATGACACCCCTTTTACTGTGTGAATCATTGTACCCAACCATCTCAAGTGCTGTAATTACTAGCAGCTGCTAAATTTGACCAGTAAAAATCCAATGGACCAGCACAGTTGGGCCAAATGTTGGCTTACGTAATTTCCCCCCTTTTCTTCATCTTGTGGTTCAGTTACAGCCCTGACATGTCTGATGTTGTAAAATCTAGTAAGGTGTTGGAGAATTGTTCCTCCATTAAACTACATGAAAGGATCTGTGAGTTTTCTGAATCTACATTATAAGAACGCGTCTTCTGTCATCATTACAGTAATCAAAAGTAATCATGTAATCAGGGCATGTGGCGGCAGCTGAAACTAATCACAAACCTGATTTCACACTTGAAATTAAAATTGAAGAATCCATTTTCCTCCCATTTGGGCTTTATGTATTGTTGTTGTGTTTGGTGAATTTATTGGTGTCTGCAGTGGGACCCTGAGGAGAAAAACAGTGATGTAACCCTTCATCAGAGGAGGAACTAAGCTTGGTGAGCTTTGTGCTGTATGGTGTACGGGGAGTCCTAGATAGAAGAGTCAGTGCATGTTCAAGTGAAGCTCGGTGACATCTTTTCACAAAGGGAGCCTCCCATCAGTGTGCGCACGTGTGTGTGTGGGGGACAGAGAGTGCACTCTCATATCGTTTAAATCTTCTGAGGACTTCTGTGAGAACCAGGAACAAATGGGTACTTAGACTGAAGGACTGTTTGTGATGAATGATGGAGTATTTCAAAGTATGTTGCAGAAGAGGGCAAATCATCAATCAGTCATGGTTGAAGCAGCAGAGAACATCGGTAGCTTGTGCTGAACAGAAGTATATAGTATATACACGCTACTATACTAAATAAAGAATCTTTAAACTCTTGACTGTTTGCTACATAGTGTAGGGGACACTACATTATTAACAGGTAATTTAAATCGCTACCGCGGTGCACATGCTTTTCGCAAACTCTGATTCAGACTTAAGATGTTTGTTTCTTGTCTTCAGTCCAAATTCTAAATTAAGTAGGTATGTACCACTGTGCTGCTCTGGAAAAACATGGCTTCGTTTAAACCAAAATAAAATAACTTTTAAATAGTTTTTAAAAACAGTATATCCCATTTCAGTCGCTGGCACAGTGTCAACCTGGAGCTATAATGGAATGATAAATGGACTTCTTGAAGACCATCCTTCTCTCTCAAGAAAAATCTAAGAAGAAACTGACTAATATTAATAGACTATTACGCCGCACACCGGTACCATCAATGTACTCCAGAGAAATGAATCTTTGAGGGTCTTTACCTTTAAAGATGAGGCTAATTAGTTCCTTTATCAAATCTATTTTTGCACATTTCCACTGGTGCCGCTCTGAAGGCACTGACTACATAACATAAATCAGGAAAACAGAAACAGACACTAATTAATACATAGCTTGAGTTCCTGGCGTGAAAGACTAAATGAAGACTGACAGGGTGTGGACCCTGACGCGTCAAACAGTCAACGTGTTTAAATGTAGACAGATATTATTATGCCTGACTCTCTGTGTGGTTTTTGGCTGCATATGTACAAAAAATAGTTTGGAGCAACTGCAAATTTATTCCATAATAAAACAAGCAACAGGAGTCAATGACACACAGAGGACCTGTTTCTGTAATTACTGCTGTGTATGTATCACAGGTCTGTGCAACTAATCAATGTATTATGATTTTAAAGTTAATTAAAATAGGTAAACACAGCCACTGTTTCTAAGCCGCGTAGCCGAAAGGGCCGGGACACTAACGACTTCTTCATGTCATTCAAACTATCATTATAAAAGAGTAATTGCAATATTTGGAAGCCAGAACGAGAACACGTCATGTGTTAATAAAGGTGAAATGAGCAGAGAAACCTTCTTTGAGCTTTGGAATTTTTGAGGCGTGGGACCTGCGGGATTTATGTGATTATTCGGGAGTTAATCTATGTTGTTCAGAAGGTTTATTACTTATTTATTTCACAGTTAAATCATGCTCGCACCATGTGGGTCTCGGCCTCTTTGTTTTCTCGACAACAAAACAGTCTGAACAACAAAAATGGATCAAAGTATTCAACGTAGACATGTCAGAGTAGGCAGTATCTAATCTGCAGAGCCCGGATAGGTTCTATATGGAGTCATGATTTAGTAGAGTGACGTGTGTTTGTGTGCGTGTAAACTAACCTCATCTCCAGGTCATGACTCTCTTGGGGAGTGAAATCGAACAAGGCCACATAGGTATTGAGTTTGAGGACATCTTTGTGTAGCTGATGCTGCTCCATCTAGACAAACAAACATGCACAGAGACAAATGGAGTGCACAGATTTATTTTTATCAGCATTTGCATCATAGACTGAAAAAAGTTCAAAGTGGTGCATGAATTTCATCCATATTGTTCATTTCGACATGTGTTAAAAGTGTTTCACTGTTTCACATAATCAGGGGACGCCCCTATTTACAGCACAATCTGTTCCTTTTAATCCACCATCAACATGAGTGGGAGACGCAGGCTCAGGTTTCTAGGAACGCTCAGGAAGTTGAAACTGGACAGCATTGTGGGTGGGAGGAGAGGAAGTTCTCGGAGAGGTGTTAGCACAATTAGCAGGGATATATGCTGTCATTCTGCCATTCTTCACACCTGCTCAGAAATCTGTTGGGTGCATTTATCAGTTCCATCACCAATACCTTGAGTCTGAATCCTGCCTCCCTGAATCCTCTCCAAATGATAATTTCTCCTGTTCCTGCATGATGCCTGGAGACAAATTGTGCAGAACCTTCAGGGACACCAATAGATATATTGTGTCTCTCTGTAGTAATGAAGAAAAGTGCTTTTGGTCTGTGGTGACTCCCCAAGCGTCCCCTACGTGGGCCGGCAATGAATCTGATGGATGGGTTGAGTTAACTGCAGCCACAAGCCAAACTGCCTCTGTGGCCTCCGGGTGAAAACAATGTCACGAAGTGGCAACCCATTAAAAAGCAGCTAACAAGAAGGAAACAGTGGATGAGATGTGAGGATGTAAGGAAGACCAAGATAACAACCGAGTGAATAAAGATAATATTTAAAGTCAGGGACAATGTGGTGAAAAACACAGCAGTGTGACAGATGAAATTTTAGCCTTAATCTGGGATTGTATCTCATTCAAGTTTAATATTGACTCTGTTTTCGGTCTCCATCAAGTCCTGAGGACAGTGTCTGGCTGCTGTCCACTGTTTGGTTGAAACATCTGCCTGCTGCTAAAAGAGTGAGAGTGATCTGAAGCTGGAAAAACAATGAGCTAATAGACTTTAAAATGGTCCGCTGGGCTGAGAGGAACTGCAATCATCTAGTGATTTTATGCTCCTGACAGCAGCACAAGCATCAGACGTTTATTTTGGAATAAACAGACGGTGCCTCAGATGAACAACTAAATAAACAAAAAATGAGTGGCACCTATAGGAAAAATCTAACTTACCAAAACAGAGAATGAGAAAAAAAGAAACCACAACATCATCTGATTACGTGAAGTTTAACACTAACCCTGAAAAGTGTGAACAGATGGCAATCCTGTGTGTGATTGCGTGTGCTCCCACGTGTGCGTGTGAGCTTCTCATTTTCAAACTGGAGGATCCTTCTCTGGTGAGGAAGCAGCCTTTTTCTCTGCTCATTACCTTGCAGAGCCTCCATCTGTCTGTCCACCAGAGTGAGGTAATGGACCTGTCAGCTGACAGACAAACAGCTCTCTGCCAGCTGTGCGCCGTCCTGTCTGATAATGCGCTTCGCGTCTCGTCTCTCGAGCAGCTGAACTGCTAGATTGTATTGTGGAAAAGAGCAGTGTGTATACATGTGTGTTGTGCCTTTTGGACTTGTCTGGCTATTTGTTCATTTTTGTGTTTGTCTAAGTGTCTGTGGTTCTTTTTCCACTGTTGACAACAGAGATAAACATGTTAAACTATAAATGTAAACAGGATAGATGGCTGCACATAGAAAATATGTACAAGGGGCAGTGATACTGAGAGTGCCTCTCCCACAAATTCCACCATGGAGGCTGAAAAGATAGAAAGGGAGGGAAAAAAGGCAGTTTTGAAACCTGCTCATGAAATATTCATTGCTACTCTGCAGGGGGTGATAAGATATTCACAGAAGTTTAACCTTCTTCTATCACTGGCAGGAATTTTGCACCATCTGCACTGCATTTACACTGTTGAGAATAAAAGCAGAGGTTGCTACAGATCCAAACATCGGGGTTAAGGCTTTTCTCTATCAGCCGAGGCCAGTGGTCCTGTCAGCTGGATTGTGATTTGTTACAGCAGGAAAAGAAGTTTTCCCTCAGTGTCCTGGGAAATTCAGCGGCGACTGTGGCAGTGAGCGGCCAAGCGCAGCACGCCTATTGGATGCAGAATGAACTGGCTCTCGGTTCAGTTCTCAGAGAGCAGAGTTCAGAGCTTGTCAGCGAGCAAAGTTCTCAGAGAGTGTAATTCAAATAATAGATGTTACAGAAAGAAGCTGACGACTGCAGACTGTGAAAGTGCTGAATAGACACTTCTTCATAGGTATAAAGAACAAAAATAAGTAGAGCTACAATAGTAGTTAGTTTTACTATTGCTCTCATATGACTTTGATAGATTGTTTATTTACCTGTAAATCGTCGCGTTTTCTCTCCGGCTGGTGGTAATACTCTGTCCCGTTCTCCATGACTGTGAAAACTGAAGAAATTACTAACGTTTAATAACAATAATAACAATAATAACATTTTATTTCCTTTATGCCAGCCCTACAAGCTAAAAGATTTTATTTTGGGCACTTGCTGATATTTTAAAAGCCTGTCACGACTTGAATGCAAAAAAGATAAAATTACTGCGAAATCAAAAATCGTTTTGACCACATGAACGAGCTCAGTGAAGGTTATAGTAATCAACCTGTGTGACTAAAGAGTTGAGATGGCGCTGAATAAAAGATTGTATTGTGGCTGTTTTACTGTAGCTCAGAAGGTATTTTTCAACAACAGGGTCTACCTTGGTGCATTCAACAACTCTCATTGTCTTCACCACTCAGAGTTAAGAGCCAGTGCTTTGTCCTTCACCAGAGAAACTGAAAACAGCCTTCACAAGCTGCACAAGTATGTCTTCTCTACAAAACATTGTATAGTGGGAACAAGGAGAGTGAACACAGAAAAACACAAAGAAAAAGTTCAGCTCAGTGCGAAATAGTAAAAATTCTTTGTTAATGTTTCACAGGAGGTGAGTTTGATGTTGTGGCCTTTCCCCATCCTCTGTTATGGGAGGAGCATTAGCAGTGTTTTTCTTTTATCACCGCGTGGCTTTGATCCGGGCGCATATAGCGAACCGCAGCTGATATTCACCATCATCGCTGTGCTTTCTCGACAGCTCCTGCCTACTGCTGTGAGCCACCACTTCCTCTGGAACCTTATCCAAGTCACTGGTCTGCAGAGATTACATAGAGTAGATGAAATTGATAAATAGACACAAAAAAGGCAAAAAGTAGAGTTACACAGAGATAAAGAGACACAAAGATAAACTCACACAGAGATTAAGATGGAGATATTGCAATACATAGTGTCAGATCTGTTGACGGATAGGTAGCAATAGAGATAAATAATACTTAATGTGCAGGGACACACATCCATTCACTAACAGCTGAACAGGGTGGCCCAGACTCAAAAGCTTTCAGATGTCATCATAACGTTTAGCTTACACTAGAAGTGATACGCTATGGAAAACAGATTTGCACACAAATGGAAAAGGGCCGTGGTGCTACAGTCAGTCCAGTCCATCATCAGAGCTGTAATGTGAGTGTTTGCACCGACATCTCCCTTCACTACTGCTTGTACCAGACTGCCTTTATTGGTAGTGTTTACAGTCCTGCAGCAGCGGTATCTATTTAGAACATCAGCCACAGAATGTCTGTTGTAGTGGGATAAAATATAACAAGCAAAATCCCTAAATGGGACGTGGTTAATCTACTAGTGTCTGCAGTTCAGTAAATTACAGCTTAAATGGAGAGAAGAACTGAGAGATGGGGCAGGACAGACAGCCTAATTTAAATAAGGGGTGATATGTGTTTGTAGTGCATCATGATATCTGCAGTGTTTTGGGGCAACATACTGGGCGTGATAAATGAGAATTTCCTTACTGAGTTTCTGTGTGGAGACTCAGAGCCACTGGCCCGCTTGGCCTTCTGTGCCAGAGATGTTCCAAACCTCAAGGCCTCATACACGGGGTCCACCTTATTCCCACAGGCTTTGGAACAAAATAATAAAAGACATAATGCAAGCTGATAATAAACACGTGTTCAGGTTTAAAATACTATAAAATAGAATAGTCATATTCATCCCACACAGGACTGGTAAGCAGCTCACCAATGGGCATAACTTCTTTGATACAGCCATACTGTTCCTGGATCAGTAATGGGGAGCTGTAGTACCGCCGAAAGCCTTTTGGCTGCGGAGAGAAAGACACAAAGGGAAAAAAAGAGAGAGAGGAAACACACTTTAGAGACAAATCAATATGCAGTACTGCAGGCGGTACACTGAAATGCTGCACGTATCTCGGTTTGGTCCGATTTTCAGAGATGAAGTTCTGTCCTGCTGGTTGTCATATACTACAAGAATCACAACCTCCAGTATATTTCACACTGAAGACCAAACAAGCTGGACTCTAATCTGATCTATCCAATGTAAAGAATAAAAATCTTTTGTTTAATGTGAGCTGATCTGTTGAAGTCCTGTCCTAACATTCAACATAGAATGAATGGAAACTGCACAACTCTGTGGTTACAGGACACAAAACTAGGAACTAACTGTTTCCATTGGCATCTACAGTTAAATAAAGAAAAGTAGGAAGACCAAAATGATCCAGTTAACATGTCTTATCTACAAGGAACAACATGATTCAGTTCAAATGGAAGAAACAGATCAAAAGGTTTATGAAATTAAAAACAATGGCAAGACTGACTGACTGAGAGGTGCAGAGCAGGATGGGATGCAGCGATGCCGAAGGGGCTGTTGCTCTCAACAAAATCAAACCACACTCAAACCACATTCGATACTGGACCAACTGCACTCAATTTAAATTCATTTTCAGCACCTTATTATTAGAATAAAATGTGTGACTGATACTTTACCAACGTACATTTTGAGTTGAAATACAAAATGTGACTTGAAATGGAAAAGAAACTTTAACTGAGATAGTCCACTGCCATGCATTTATTTGCCTGTCATGTTCTCCTCTTGTCTCCCAAAGCCTTGAAACATTTACCATTTAGAAATCCATCTCTTCCTTGTTTCCTATACAATCAATACTCCACATAAGCTCTGAATCCTTCATCTGTACAGACGCAAGACAGAAGATTGAAACTTTCTGCAGCACGCTGTGTTTTTAAAGACCTAAACATTTATACATTATTCAGTCAGTCTCTCACTAAGTAACAGATTTTTGACGAGATAAATGTGTCTTGATTATAACGTTGATTCTTCATTGGAGGATCGGTACCCGAAGCCCACATCTTGACTGATTATCATCTAGTTTAGTTTGTTCTTTAGGCCCACCGTGGGAACTGCCAACAGTGTTACAGCCAAGCGTGTGTAATGCACTAACAGTGTGGACACTAAAGCAGGACGTCTGCCCCAAAGAGCCTGTGCATCATTTAGTAATTTATTCACATGTTGTCCCTTAATGGCTATTTGAGGTTTAGTGCATTCGTATTTATCTGCCATGGCTTTGGGGCACATCATTTAATTATTAGTCAGGAAATGAGCGACTTGTGCTAAAAATGTGCTTTAATACTGTACATAAATAACAGCAGACTCATCGTCAGAGAGAAGTGTAATCAAATGTAAATGATCTGGATGAAGGTGTATTTTAGGGAGACGTGTTTCTGTATTAGTGCTCAGCATTGCTCATCATACCCAGATAAGTGAGTCATTTTATTTGTCACATTTTGAAGCAATTAAACCTTTGAGTTGTGTCATTGCAGACGTGCAAGACATTCATTTCAAATAATTTTTTAAAAGGTTGCCTTGTAAATGTCATTAACATGCTTGAAATGGAGGACCCAAACGCAGACCAGAGACAAGAGATGGTTCAAACAAAGGATGTTTATTATAAATTATCATGTAAAACAGGAGGTAACTAATAATCACTCTTACTTTGAGGAT
>JAUMHF010000014.1:8178251-8250713 GCA_032359275.1 Microctenopoma steveboyesi | reverse complement strand
GTGGAGAGAGAGGGGAGTGGTTAAGTTGAGGGAGGAACAAAAGACACATGAGGGCTCAAAGAGACATGACACTGACAGTAAAGCACAGTTTTGGTATTGAAATTAAGAAATAAAAGTGAAGAGGTATTATGTAACAGTGCCACAGAAGCCTAGATACCACAGATTTTTCCCTAAATACATTTGTTAAAGACATTATCACTGTGTCAACGGGTTGAGAAACATACAAAAAAAAAACCACAGATTTGGAACATGAGGTAATCTGATTTCTTTGCTAAAGGCTTCTCGAGCCAAGAGAAACAAACACGGCCACAGAAGTGTCCAAGTTTAGAGTACGTTGGATTTAGAGCTGTACTCCACTGGGGGAAACGTCCCTTTTTATGCCTGACCTCTCGACCTCTTTTTCCACTCCTGAGAGCTGATCATATCTCCAGGCTTCATCCCTTAGGCATCTAGTTGAAAGATGTCACAACTGTGAAGAAAAAAGACTGCCTGTACTGTTCACAAGACGTCCGCGTTTCTGTGTGACGTGTGTTCACTAATCTGGACGACTATGATAAAAATAAAAAAAAAAGGTTATTCAAATATTGTGACGGCAGGTATATTAAAGTACTGTGGAAGAACAAGGTAGGAAATCGCACATAAAACGACCTGACAGGTTCTCTCTCTCTCTCTCTTCAGTGTGGGATGTGTCTGTGAATGACTAAGGAGTCCAGGTTCAGTCGTAACTGCCAGTTCTCTGGGCTGCTATGGAAGCAAATGCAGTGAACCCTTCTCGTCTCTCATTTCCACTAGTGTGACAGACCCCTCCCCACCCAGTCTAGCCCAACAGACAAACTCCATAACCACACGGTCTCATAACCCATAATGCAGATTCACAGATGATGATGGTGAATCCCATTAAAGAACATGAACTCAATCATCATCACACGATAATGAGGATAGGCACCCGCAAACTGTGTTTGCTGGAAGGAAGACAATAGACAATAGTGACAGCAAGCCCTCAACTCTTATTCTACGATTTTAAAGTTTAGAAAGGATTACAGTACAGTACGTGACCATTATGTCTTATCTATGAAGTAATAGCGCTGAAAAGAAACATTAGAAGTCATCGTTGCCAGGTAAGCACATCACATCAGTTAGCTCAAACTTAATGGTTTGTCTCTATTAGATGCGTTATATATCTGTTCATGGCTCATTAGCAGAAAACTAAAATATATGAAACACTACACGGAAGTAAACTGCAGCTGGAAAGAAAATGGCGACAGACTGATAACAATAGCGGGGCCATAATATTATTTACTCAGTTTAATTATCATGGATAAATGTATCCAGCATCCATCTAATATAAAACCTGGCATTTAATCATTTGGAAAGTGATAATTAATCAAACCACTTTGCACCCTGTAGAAAAGGCAAAGCTTGACTTAAATATTAAAAAAGAGACATTACACAATAAAATGCCAAACACACAAAACAACTACTACATGTGGCATATTTAATATTGGCTCTAAAGCTGGTTCAGGGTGTTCGTATGCATCCTGATTTAATGGTTTGCGCTGTCGCCAGCATAGCAGGACCTGGCGGAGGTGAAGAGGAGGTCAGCGTTTTTGTAAATGGTGTGCTGCATTCCACTTATCTAACACGCAGACAGACAGGGTGATGATATAACGGTGATGAGGATGATGACGAGGATGGATGGATGGTGGTCACAGATGTACCGGCACACTCACACATAGAGTGCGATTTCTGAATAAGCACATTATGGTGGGAAACGGTCAGGCAGCCAAGTCTGACTGTTTTGGTTGTTCATAATGACATCAGTAAGAAATGAAGCTCCGAGCTGAGCAAAAGTGTCCATATCAGGCCGTGATATCTTTCTGTGACATGCATCTTACCAGTTTCCCCATGCAGCGCTGCTGTCCCACGCCGTTTTCACATTTGTGGTGGAGGCTCATCTTGCAGGCTTTGCAGCGCAGGCCGTGCTTCGCCGTGTTTCCCGCCAAGAACACCACGTGTTTGGCTGTTGTACCTGATAGACACACACATGTCAGGAACTGGACTCAAAATGAGCAACACAATTACACACACACAAAAAAAAAACAAAGAAAATGGATAATACTGGGAGAGACCTGTAAAAGAATATGTGGAGCGTTTTAATCGAGACTAAGTTTTGCAGATGCAACACACGATGTGCACACCAGTGTTATTCTCCTCCATTTGAAACCATTTCAAAATTCTGCCTGAGTGCAGCTCATCCTCTCTCACTAAAATATTACATCACAGTTGCTGGAATAAATCACAATTAATCTGATTAATCTGAAAACCAAAACTAATGCAATACTGAAACTTTTAGCATGTGTATGTGTGTGCATTTGTGTGAATGAATAAATAAAAATCCTTTGAGAAATACAGAGAACGCAGCTAGAAAAAGAATACTGTGGATGTATGGGATAGTATCACTGTGGCTCATTCTTTAATGTTAAGCTACGGTTCTGTGTGTGTGTGTGTGTGTGTGTGTGTGTGTGAGATTCATGGCGACTGACAGCGAATGTACAATAAGTTGATTCTTGGAAAAATCAATAACCCTAACTTCACTATTACTCTTTATTAAATATAAATAAAGAATCCAGAAAACTGGAATCACCTGTGAAATCTTCCTGAGATGATGCATTGTCTCTAAAAATGCCTTAGATGTGTTTCATGACTGTGTTTGTTCAGTACTAGTGTTGTAATTAGTTGCAGCATTATCGATTATTCAGTGAGCACGTGCCCTGCTCTGCCTCACACACATGCAGAGATATTACAAACAAAACAGTGAATACAAGCCTCGTGTAGTTTACTGGGTGAAAAAAAAATCTGTGCTCAATCTTCACTTGCTGAATGTGAACTGGTGTTACAGATTAGGGGGAGTTGGGCCAAGAACTTGAAACTCAGTAACGGCTGGAAAACTGGATCTGAATGCCCCATTTAAAGCTTCTGTGCTCCTCAGCTGAGCCACACTGACACGGAGCTGGCAGAGTTAGTTAGACAAAGACGGATACCACGAGAAACGTGATCCTGGCCTGCTACACAATACCCTGAACCAATTTCATTCATTTCACTCTAAATTAGGTCAATTAACAAAACACACCTGAATTTTGAATCCCTTTCATGTCACCATACATATTCTCCACGGCTCCTTTAAAACGCCAGGACTTTAAGATCTCTCCCACTCTGCGGAGGGACAGGACCAGGAAGCAAATTGTTGCTGATGGGCTTTTTTTGAGCTGACTCATTCCAACATGGGGGAATAATGAAACGCCTCCATATCGACTTATAGCGGTTAAAAAGGGAACAAACCACAGTGTTTCAACAGGATGATACAATGACCTGACACCATCGCCGTCCCTTGGTAATGGCTGGGTAACGACGTTATCGTGTGTGTGTGTGTGTGTGTGTGTGTGTGTGTGTATAGGTGGGTGTTCCTGCAGGAGTTCAGGGCCTAAAGCTGTTAAATCTGTAGGGAAAGTGAGTGACAGCACTGCTCTCTGTGGCATTTGCTTTTCTTTGGCTACTCTGCCTTTAAAGCCCATTATTCACTTAGACTAGAGCAAAGGACAACACTCCTGCCAGATTTTCAATACCTTCTGCTGTGTCTCTTGTGTTTTTCCCACACAGTCTTTTCCATTCCTCAACTTCCTCCCCGCAGTATCTCTCTGGCTATGTGCGCTTCCTACCACCGATCCATTAAGTCACCAATCTTACCTTCTGATTCTCTAGCAAAATAACCTTCATAACGCCTCCACCTATTCTTCTTCTTACACTAACCCGAGGATGTCACCTGAAAGAATGAGAAGCTGCAGAGCCGCCTGTTCATTTAAATTGCGAGCTGTAATTGACAGCGGTTTCTCGTAACAATAACGGGAACTATTCAATGTCTGTCAATGGAACAATTTGAATAAGACTTAGAGTCGAGCAGAGTAGAGATTGTAGTGAGGCACAGCTGTGCTCCGAGATAAATGCTAACATACTCGTTCTAACAACGCTAACAGGCTGGTGTCGAGTTTCATGTTAGCTTGTTAACCTTTGCTAATCAGCTCTAAACACAACACGGCTGAGTCTGAAGTAGATCTCGTTCGTTTTGCAGGTATTTAAAAACCACGGCATTGGATCAGATCCCAGTCCATAGGATTAATCTTCTGGGAACCATGAATGCCTGTAGAAATGTTTGTGGCAATACTTCACATTTCCTAGCAATATAATAAAACTAAGATCAAATCTCAGTAGCGCCAGCGAAAAGGTCCATATTGCCAAAGTCAGATCCCAGTCCATAGGATTAATCTTCTGGGAACCATGAATGCATGTAGAAATGTTTGTGGCAATACTTCACATAGCACTTGAGAGACTACTTGAACAGAAGTCCAGTAAACATATCCAAAAATGTCACTTTTCATGAATGACTTTCTTCAGATTACATTTTCTCCACTAGGCCCTCTGCAGCTTGACTTTTTTCACTATGTGCGAGTGAAAGAGACATTTTCAAGACATGGCAGACAATGACAGTATTTGTAAAATGTATATGTATGCAGGATCAGTGGAAGTGCGAGGCCATCACAACAAGCAGCGGTTGTGTCATGTGACAAAGTATGTGTGGGGACATTTTGTAAATAATTCCAACACTCGCTCCCATCACCTTACACCTCTTTCAGTGAGTGTCCACATGTCTGAATGCGAGGAGGAGTAATAAAATGTCCTTTAACATGGTAACAGCATCTGTCTGCTGGCAGATTACGACCTTAACTCCAAACCACCACAGTCAATATGTCTCTGGGTTCAACCAATCGGGTGGTTAGTAAGATTTCTACCTTAACGTTTTTTATCCTTGGATGAATGACGATACCTTGATTTGTGACATTTAAGAGATTTGAAAGAAAATCACTAAACGCTAAAAGATTTCGCAAGATAACTAATTACTAAGTGGTAATAGGTGATAGTTCATAGCTTAGATATTCAGTCTGCACTGTTGGAAAAACGGGGCCTACGAGTATACAATCTTAAGCTCAATATGTAGAATTGCTCATGTCAAAATAAACAATAAAAGTGCAGTCATGTACAGTCTTTAGGTAAATTATACCACACTTTCCTCAGCCACAAATAAATATCCTGTTCATTCGTGTAGACATTTATTTAATAACCTATTTGCAGCAAGGACATGCAATCAATATCTTAGCAGCAGGGTGTTCTTCATCTATACAAGTAAAACAAATTCACTTTTAAGCCACTTGCTTTTACGAACAGACACAAAGTAGAAAACAGTATATAAACATGGCGTTTAGTCTAATAAATAAGAAAACGCAGAATGAACAAGATTAACCTTTGGACTATGTGCCTGTTGCAGACTTGATGAAAGCTGTGTTTGTGTCTGTCAATCAATCAATAAATTAATCAATCACTGTCAGTCACCATCAATCACACTCACACAGTGTTGAGAAGCCAACTTCATTACCCTCTGTGAGGGTAGACTGTGTGTGTGCAGAGATTTGATCTTTATGCTACCAGTCAAACAGAACCTTTCTTTAAAGTCGTTCAACAATTGTTTTATAGACATTTTAAAACACAAACACCTATGGAAAAATGTTTGTTGCTCTGTTAAACATTTACTAATTCACTCTGCCGCCATGCAGAAAACCTAATGAATTAGTCAGTGAGGACTATAATAGAATTCACCCTTTTTTATTATGGATGGCACATTAAATTTGTAAAGACTTTTATACAGTAAAGGTTCCGTGAAGGAGGTGGGTGTTTAATATTTCTGCCTGGCTTTTTGCGATATTAACAGATTGGTCTACTGTGCTTTTTAGTGTTTAATTAGAGACAGAGATTTAAATGTGTTTTTTCTACAACTGTAAACTCAATTATAAGAGTGATCGAAGAGGTGAAATGTGTTTATACTTAATTCAATTTAAAGACATATACATTAACTAGTAGCCATGTAACATTGTTTTATCTTGTTATAAAGAAGTTGTTGATGTTTCGTGATATAGGTTCACGATGTTAGAAAATGTCTGTGTGTGTGTGTGTGTGTGGGGGGGGGGGGCATATACAGTATAAAGACTAATGAATTAAAAAATGTCGCCTTACAACACCAGTTTAAACTCCACTTTCTAATGAATAAACATTAGACCTTGACAGTGCCATCTCTGCTTATTGTTTACACCCACATGCATGCTTGTCTAGCTACTTGCACTCATTCACATCATGTATTCCCAAGGCCCTTAGATGAACCCAAACTTAGGTGTCTAAGTATTACTTCTGACAATGTGTCAGAAAGTAAGAACCACCTAAAATGTCATCACTTCCATGGTCCTCTTAACGTAAAAGTATTTAAGAGCACACACAGACCCACTCACCCCGGAACGATGTTCTCATTAAAGCAGGACAAATGAAGAAGAGGGCAGCATCTTTTTATCATGCGAGAACCAGAAGGCACAGGCACAGTCAGGCCTGACCTCACACACGCCATACCAACAGGCCACCAGAAGGCTTCAACCACTGGGCTCCCCTCACTGAGTGCACCACAGGAAACAGACCAGCGTCAGCAACAGTGGCCAAAAACAGTAGTCAGAATAGTAGAGTAGAGGTTTTTTTTTACCTATTATCTACTGTTCATAGCGAACTACAATATTCACTCTACTTTTAATTCTGCTCCCAACTAATTCCCAAATATCTGGCACATCAATATGAAAACTGTGTTGTCTGCTGTTTGGTCCTGGACATCTAGAGCAGGTGGAAGTAAACCTTTGATGCTGTGGGTAAAACGCAAGGACATGAGGCAATCCCCACATTACAAATGGAAAAAATGTCATTACAAAGACATTCATTCATTCACACACTCCTTTATCTGCCACCATTAAAGATTTCTGGGGCTTGCTGAGCAGATGTTATGGGCAGCCCTTGTCATTATCACGCTGCATAGGTCCTGATATATAAAGGCTTAGTGTTCCCTTATTACTGGTGGTTAACAATGAGGGGAGCGGCCAGAGAAATGGGGAACAGCTGGTGAGAGGAAAACAGGTAGATGAGCTGGCTGCTGTTGGCTATCTGACATCCCAGCAAACAGATGGTGGAGCAGAACTTGTGTGTGAAAGAGACCGGCCTGGTAGATCAATAGGTTAAGTGTCAGACTGGAATGCTGAAGGTCGCAGGTTGGAAACACTGTCTGACTCCTAGTCCATCCCCTACCAGGTGTGTCCTTGAGCAAGACACCCAGCGCTAGCTCCTTGTAAGTCGCTTTGGATAAAAGGGATCATTATAAAAAGAATTTTCTCAATACTGAGATTACAAAGTCCATCAGGTGGTGTGTGTAAGAAGCTTTCTTCTATCCCGTCTCTTTTTGCTTGTGCTTCTGATTATATGGATGAAGGATGGAGGTGTTGTAACCGTACCTACGATCATATGGTTGCAGACATCGCAGAACGTGGGCTTCTTGAAGATGTGCTCCATGAAGCAGTGTCCCGCTGAGTCTACCTGCAGTGGGTTGCGTGACTGCGAGCGCGACGTGGGAGGAGGGGCGCACGGGATGGCTGGAGGAACCGGAGGGATGGGGAGGTTGGTTGCGTGCGGCGGGGCCATCCCAATATTGCAGAGATGGCCCGTGCTGCTGCTTACATCGGAGAGCAGCTCCGTCTTGTTTTCGTTGCTGGATCGGAAGAAGTTGTCGGCGCTCTTGCTGCGGATGCTCTTGGTCTTGAAGGACAAGGAGCGTTTGAGTCTCTGCAGCTGACAGAGGAGAAGAAGAGTTAAAGGAAGTGAAGCATGAAGAAGACAGACAGCATGAGGAGGGAATGACAAAGGAGAAAAAGACATTTGAGCAACTGGATGTGATGTAATTGTCTACATTAACTGATTACATTACAACTCTACAAAGTCTCTGAGGCCATCAGGTAAATGTGTGAGTGTCTCATAAAAAAAGACTTTTGCTGGGAGAAACGTATCATTGCTTATTAGAAAACCTTACAGGTTCCCTACCTGGACAGTAATGAATCGCATCAACACCATATCTCACACACTGCGCTGCCGTTTCTGGCTGCGGCCACTATCAATCTCATTAGCCTCTTCTTTTACAGTAATACTATTCATAACACTCCACACTGACAAGTCTTCATTTAACCTCGCAGTGTGTACTTCTTCCCCTGAGGAAGCCACTTAGTTCTGTGTTCAAACTCGTAATAAAGAACCTCTAAGCTACTGTAATGTGATTTTATGGCTCCCATTTGAGGCTGCAGGTCTCGTTTTAGTAATTGACGGGGAACAACGGATTCTCTGTGAACCGTGTAATCGTAGCACACAGCACACGACTGTACAACAGGTGAGTGAGTACCTGTGAGTGTTTAGTGTTTAGTTTCTGCGGTCAAGGTCGATCCATCCTCTTCATTAACAACATTATGTTTGCTACAAAGTAATAGCAATGACACTGGCACTGTTTACATCAGCTGATTCTGAGCTGAGACCAGTACTGTAGTGCGTATAAACATATATACCGTACATTGTTGCTGCTCATATTTTGGCAAACATGTCTGAGCACGTTGTCCAGAGCGCTCATGATTGCAGCTTCGGCTCTGTGAGGATCAATCAGTTCTACAGGTCACTCGGGAAACAATCAATCTGGACCCTTTTTTCCACCACTGCCACCCACACACATGGGTGCTCACACACACACAGACATACAGCACGTGTGTATTCTGTGTCGCTGCAGACTCGTTATTCGACCTGAAAAGAAAAATAATAAACTATATATCTGGTGAATTATACTACATTTCTCTCCTGCAAAGTGGTTTTGGTTGAAATACGTATCAATCCTAATAACTATTAGTATCTCTAAATGAGCAGAGTGGGGTTATGTGTGCATGCATTGAAGAGCACATGACTTATGTGCTATCATAAAGCAGGGAGCATTACCAGGGGCTGAGCAGGCTAACAAAAAAGGCAATTATCACATAAGGTTAATTAAATACATTTATTGATGCAACCTCTAGAGTTAGGGATGCTTATGGATTTCATCGACTTCACTATGTGGTTTTAGAATACACACAGTAAAAGTTGTAACGCAGCATAAACTTTTATCTTTGTGTACATACATGCAGGTGTGCTGTTATGATGGACTAGTATGATGGACTAAATTCAACTGTGCTCTACATATTGCACATGAGTGGACCTCACCTTGCGCTTTTCATGTTCGGGCCTCACAGTGTTCTTTAAGGAGGAATAAAAACACAAACACAACTTTATTTATCTCTTTCAGCCTAAGGAGCCCGCTATATTTACGCTGTCTGTCAGAATGATTAATAGGTTTTTGTTCTTCTGACGTGTTCCAGCGCAGAAGCTATAAAATGATGTAAAAAAGCGAGCCAGGAAATACACAGTGAACGTTCATGCCAAAGTAAGAGCTCACAAGCTCGCGCCTTAAAACACACAATGCACCAGAGGAGACCGTGTCCTTCATCCCAGCTGCAACAGACAGAACTGACAACGGATTCGACAAATACAAAAGCCTTCACAGAATGTTTCATCTGCTCTCATGAGAGATTTGGACCACTGCTGACTAGTCCAATATTGCACTGCTATCTGTAATAGTCTGGGCAACATGTGACCCACATAGATGGCAAAAACGCCTCAGGCATGTGTGGAACTCTATCACACAGCCTACTTTTCAACATCAGCCACAAGTAGACAACACTAACTAACTAATAAACACATGTTTCTAACACCATATCGCGTCCTTATTTCCTTTTATGTTCCTTATTGTTTCCTATCACTACAGTTCAACAAGGGCCTGTTTTAAGACTAATTAAGAAGTTTCCTATATCAATGAATTTATATACTTTAATCTCTTCTATAGATCTCACACAGAGTCTTAACTAAACACTAAACGCTATACTTGAGTCACAACGACCTCTGAAGAGTAAGTGTGATCTTTCACAGTGAGTTTAAAACGATGTCAGTTTATTCTAAATGTTTTCTCATATGGATGAGTTGCACTCTTCTTCGCAGACTGTGGCGTGTTGAACCAACAACCAGCCTGTAATGACTCTCTATGAAACTTTAAAAGTGCCGTTTGTGATGTTTTGGTCTCGTTTCGTTTTAAGTCTGCGTTCTGCTCCTTATTGTTACTGTAGCAAGTGACAGAGATTAAATCTGTCTTCTCTTGCCTGTTCAGTCGGTTTTATTACCGTGCTGATTTAAGATTGTTTATTCTGCTCTATTATTAAGAGTTGGCCCGACACACTGTGCGATATAAGAAATAATAAAAGGACAGTCTTACCTTGGTTTCCTGTTGGCTGGCGTTCGCCGTCGGGGATTTTGGTGTCTCATTCTGGTCCCGTTCGTCCTCTTTGCCCCCACTTTCGTCCTGAATCCTGTTGGCCGGTGGAATCATCCTCTCTTTCTATGATCTCTAGACACTGTTGCGCTGTAGAGTTTGTTTTCTCATACCAGCTGTTTACATCGTTTCCATTCCTCTATAGACACCGTGACCCGAGAATAAGAGGAGAAGTCATCCAGATCCACCGCTGCTGCTGCTGCTGAGGCTGCTGCGAGGAGGGGAAGATCCGAGACTCATCCGGTGCCAGGAAAAGATACGAAAACGTCTTAGAGAAGCTGCGGAACGCCTGCTTTGCAAATGAAAAGTTGAAAGTCAGTCGGGTCTAACTCCTGTGTGTCCTGTCCGTCTGAAGGAGGCGTTCGCGCTGATGGCGTCGTCGTGCGTAATATATGCTGCCAAGACATCTCCAAGTCCACGCTGCGCGCCGTGCGTCTCTCTGCCAATACTCTGAATGGGCGGGGAGCGGGGAGCGAACAAGAGAGGGACGGATGGAGAAGAAGAAGAAGAAGAAGAAGAAGAAATATGTCAAGACTCACATATGTCCAAACGGAATCACTGCGTTTCTCAAAAGACGTTCGTCAGGCTGGTCACACGAGTTCACCTCATTCTAGTACAAGTTAAATCTATTTATTTGATCAAAGTTTCAATTTTTTTTACTTACGTGAAAAAAATGGAAAAGACTCTCATCTAGATTTCACTAGATTTCCTCAAACAAATGAACTTCATTAACGTTAAACACATCTTATATCACTGTTTCCACATAAGCCATAAGGTCATTTGACTAAATCCCAGCATTTAAGAGTAGAATAGAGTTGACAATAGTACAGAACAGTTAAAATAACACATCTATATTTTTATACTTCAAACTATCAAAATAAAAGATGAGAAGATCTATTTCATGTTGATCAAGTTATTATATCTTCTCATAATCTCATCTGACTGAATACTCAACTGTAATTACCAGATTTCCACCTGAATAATATCCATGTCAACATGCAAGTCATAATTATGCGTGGAAAAGTTAGATTTTTAGAAAGCCCCAGACTTGCTGCTGAAAAGTATGGGAGTGCTGCCAGCTTCTGTTGTTATAAGAAATTAAACACTGACATTTAAGAGATGCGTTGTTGTGCAGTGGCACAAGAAGAATGACAGCTACCATTTAGGGTTGAGTGTTGCTCATAAGTCATTACCTTCCCTCCCACATGACATGAATGCAGCATAAACGTACCCTATTCCCCAAACTGGTATTCGCACAGGTCTCGAGTCAGTCAAGAAAACAGTATATATATGTATATACGGTATATACATATATATCCATCCATCCATCCAATATAGCATATTTCTTTTATTAAATACACAAAATTATGATACTTTTGCAGTGAAATACGAGGCGTCTCACCTGCCTCTGATGGGAGGTGTGATGTTCACTGTAGTGATACATCACGCTGCCTCCCTCCAGGCTCCCCCATGATGTGATGTCCTTGAAGTTATATTGCAGGATGAAGGAGGCAGGCGCCAGACTGCAGCCTCCTCACAAATATGTAAAGACCAACACGGTTCAGAGGAGGGAGTCCACAGATCCAGCTCAGTTTTTTGGGACAAGATCTGTAGGGATTCATTTAATTTAAAAACTCAGCTAATCCTCTCAAATGTGTCTCAAAATACGTATTATTGAGAATAACTGGTATTAGTAAGGCTGGGGATCATTTTGTCACATTAAAGAGAGTTTTGTACAAATTCAGTCAGTGAAACACAACCTGTTAATTACAGACTTAATTTGAAATGTTGCTAGTTGTCTACACAGAGCCAGACTAGTTGCTTTTCCATTGCCATGGTGTTGTTTGTCCAGACAGAGAGGTATTGATTGTGTAATCTAAATAAGCATTGAAATGTTGATCTAAATTGCACTGACCACTATGTCTGACTTTTGAATGTGTGACAATGTAGTAGGAATAATAACAAAATGACCTGTTTCACAAAATAGCCCCCCACCCCCGACCCCAACTTTGGGAAGAGTGCAAGACAACTCCGCGAGCCAAACAACTAGAGCATGAGTCAATGTTGAACTTGTGCATGTATCCCCATGTGGCGTGTGGTAAATTATGTCAGCAGAAAAAGCCAAATGCATGACCAGTTGTACCAGGAAGGAAGGGGACAGAGCAGAGAGTGTGAAAAAGAGAGAGAACATTATAATTTCCTCTCTCAGCTGCTGGAGCAAAGAAGGAGGGCGTGAAAACATGACAGAGGAAGACGGAGTGATGGGGTAGGATAGAACAGCGGGTTGGAGCAATTGGGATTAAAACAAAGACAAAAGAGCATCTGAAAGTAAATGTTACAAAAGGGTGATCAGTTACACCCATTGTTTATCTGTTTATCACAAAGTTTTGTGATGGACAGAGAACATCTGCAAATCATCAGTGAAAGGTAACGTTTTTCTTGGAAACAGTACATAGTTGATTCATTAGTGCATTTCCCACATATTGTCTCTACCGGGACGTTAGGAAAATTCCCTTCCAACATCGTCAACCTTGCATGTGCCAAACTCCACATTTTGCCTCTTTCTGGTGAGCTCTCAGCTCCTCTGGGAGATTCACCATGTCAGCCAGCTTTTTTGGAGAGTAGTTTCCTGCTCACGCACATGGTGTTCGCGTCAGTTTCTGCTGCCAAGGCGACATGATGAGTGTTGAATCCTATCATCAGTGTTATTACATTTAGGGCAGGAGTACAGTAAAGGTCTGATAGACGTATTGGATTGTTGTACTTTTCATAAAAAGTGATTCAGGGCTTTTTGTCATAAATTTTTTTCTTAGGAGAGGAACTTCTACATGTAAATTCTAAATTTACACTACAAAATAGTTTCTGTAGAATACTGTATGAAATAAATGATAATTATGTGCCCCATAAAAATAAAAACTCTTATTTTGTCAGCATTCAATGCAAATCAATGGAGGCCTATAGAGACTCAGATGCTATAAAAGTTTGAAATTGCCCTTTAACTTCTTTCATCTGAAGGTGAAAGTAATCAATGTATTCTACGCTTTCAAGCTCAAAAAAAAAGGAAATGTTAGCAATTACCAATGATCCAGCCTAACATTATACAACAGACACACAAACATCGAGACACTTCCCAGCATGTGCTATAGTAATGGGCTAATGGATTCCCAAAGAACCAAGGCTAATTAGCCCATCTTATTATGAGCCATCCCAGGAATAGTCTCTGCAGGGTACAGAGCAAGGTACCGAGACATACGTGTGGGTATGTCTGTGTGTGTGAGAGAGAGACAGGTTTCACTTCAGAGAAATGTAACTTTCTGAATTAATACGTAATTATATTCTAGAAAGTGACAAAAATGCCAAATTATGGTGAGTTCCAGTCGCTCAATGGTCAAGATGCACACTGGGAAAGTCATCAGGGACCTGTCTCTCCAGGATTTGTGTCTTACCTGAACTGTAAAAGTGTTTTATTTTGTTTCTGTATTGCTACAGGAAACATTTGACATGTGGGAAATTTACTGAGTCACTTTATATATTTGTTAAATGTGAAGCAAGACCCAGCAGTCAGGTAAAATATGTATGATGGAGGAAACAGTCAGTCACAGCATCTACACAAGAGACATTTTAGTTAATTAGTGATCCTTTAAGGTTCTGGTAGACTTTTGACATTTGTGGACAAAGCTAGATTGCTCTTTCGGTAGCTAGAGTGAGACAGTGTAACCAAAAAATGAAGTTAAAATATCACAAGTTGTGGCTTTCTATGGTTCTGAGTTGTACTTGAAGAAATAAAAGACGTCACAGAGAAGAGAAAAACTCTTCTGTAATTCTTTAGTGACTCTATCGTGTCTCCTTACTCTTGATTGTGGGTAAGTGCCATGTTTTCTACCAATACATATATCTTCAAACCTTCTCTCTGGATGTCAAACTAGCACTTACGGGTTGAGATGTTAAGCATTATGTCCATTTTCCTCAGTGGATGCTGACTGATGTGAAAGAGATGCTGTTCACACCGAAGTGTCATCCTTTCATCGTTGTATTTGCTCCAGTGATGCACAGCTGACCCCCCTGTGACCATGTAACTGGTCTCCAGCTGGTCATTTCTAAGTCTTGGTTTGGGCCAGAACTAATGAGACGGCAGACGTTAAAAAAAGCACAGAACAGCAGCTGATCCACGTCGTGTCTCTCTGAGAGGAAACACATAGCAGATTGACCTAGTGTCAAAGTTACAGCGGCTGAGCTTTTAGTGGTTTTATTTTTGAACACGCTGGGTCTTTTTTAGAAGCATGTAATTACGGTAATTGGCAGTTACTTCTCCAAACCTTTCCTTGGTGCCTGGTCTCATAATCAAGTTTGTTATATTTGTACTGCAGAATTCCCATTCACAAAGTGAATCACACCAGTAAAGAAATATGTTCACACCAGAGAAACACAAACTATTCTCTGGGCCTGAACATATCAGCACAATTTAAAGCATACAGCAAAAGTATATTAGGTATATATATATACCGTGTTAAGTTTCTAACAAATACAATGCATGGTGTTTTTAAATGTGTCAGTAAATATGTGGTGTGGAAAATGACTGAGCTGACTGGCTTAGTGTTGACATATCAAACAGTACATTAGTTGGGAACTTTGTCTACTGCAGGGACTTTGTCTACTTCACCAGAGTGAATTTATTTTAGTTGGATATTCATGAAATATTTGAGTTCATTTTTTCGGACAGTGAAGTGTTATATACTGCCTTATTTTCTGGCTTTAAGGAATTTCCGGGTTTACATCACGACTACGGCCACTGAATCAAAGATCACCCGTGTGTGTGCGTACATCATCAAACATTCAATTCATGTAAACTGGCCAGCTTCTATTCACGCAGTTGGCCTAAAGTGAAATGTTTTATTTATACCATGGGACGGTTCAGCCAAACAATCTAATTTATTAAAGACAGGTTCCAAACATGCTGCTAATCCCCATAAAATATGGCTAGCTAGGCTTTAATGGTTGCTGTGGTAACAAGGGAGCGAGTTAGCAGTCTCTGCGTTTCTCTTCTGTGTTTGACTCATATGTATTTAGACTATTCTGAAGATAGTTATCATATTTGAAGATGCTCTTCACTGTATTCATCACCATTTCAGTGCTGCCAACTGGACGCACTAGATTTGCAATGCCTTAAGCACAGTGGTCAAAGGGAAATGTGCAAATGATATCCACACATTTTGGCCATGCTGTTAATAATGTCCATCTTATAGTCATTACAGGTTTACCTATAATATTTGAATGTGAGATGCTGGCACTTTAAATTGTAAGGTTATGGTCTTATTATGTAATTTTTTATTATATTATATGGAAAACACTGAAAAATATTTTGCGAGCAAGAATGGCGAGGAGCAAAGAAAAGCTCCAGCATAACCAGAGTCTGCCTCAAGCGGTTAGGATGACTGGAAAGTGAAGGTATATATATGTATTAGAAATACCCCATGTAATAAATATAAGTGTGTGTGTGTGTCTGTTTGTGTGGTGCATTATAAATGTACACTATGTACAGTACTTGGAGATCACGTTGGCTTCTGTGATTTTACTGTATCATTTATGAATGATGTCATATAGGCTTTAGTACTGGGAGAGCAACTGGGACACACAGACTAGCTCTTACCAACACAGGGCTCATAAGTTGAGGGGGAATTCCTTTGAAGAATCATCATTTTTGTATGATTTATCTAACAGACTTTCAAATGGGCAGATTAAGACTTCAGCTAACCAGTAAAAATGGTGCTCGTTCTGTCCTGAAGATACTTTTGAGATATTTTATTATTAAGCCACCAATGAAAATAAAACAAGGTCATGGTGATGACTTATCATTAACACTGCAAAAAGATTAATTTGAACACACCACACATATTTATCTGGCTGCTCTGCCTTCCCAATACAAATCCCATTGCCTGTAATACCACCATACGAACACAACGTGCTTCTGCTAGTAGCACGCAAACATTCATAAGCCTAGTGGAAAGAGTAAGTAACACAAATATTTAAAAACTGTTTTTTGTCATTTCAGGAATGAGAATTAAGAGAAGGTTAACATAGCAAATCAAACGAGAAGATAAAGCAATAATTTATTAGAGTTACAGATATTTTAACCTTCTTAACAGTAAACACATTGCACTAAAAAGGAAGTAACAGGTTCACCGCGGTGTTACGGTGAGAGGCTGCACAGCACCACACTCATGTGCCATCAATAGTTCTACTTATGGCTGCAGTTTACTTTGCATCACAAAGCAATCCTATTTAGAGGGCAAGCCCACCAATAAGAAAGAAACACTAAAAGTGTCCAGAAATAGAAACAACAGAGCAATTTGAATGGCGCCGCAGTTGCTCTTGTGGAGCTGTTCCTGTCGTGAGTCATGAGTGCCGGTTTTGTGTCTTGGTGACGTGGGCGGACGCGTGGGCGACGCTGGGAGAGAATTACACATTGCAGATGCACCGCTTGTGTTCCCCCAGACCCTTGTCATCCACTCAGTCTCAGCTTCATTCAGCTGGTTGTTGCTACGATACAACATGGGAGATGACACTCGAGCTGAACACAAAAGCTATTAGGTTTTTGAACATCCTGGAAAACCTTTTCTGTGTCAGAAATGTCTGGCCCACGTCACGTTGGTGTGAAGTCAATCCAGGCTTGTTTGTTGGAAATACTAAACATAATGCTAAAAAGGTTAATAAACCCCACATTAGCCACATCCCACATATTTAATTGTGTTCTTTCAAGTCAAGTTAAGACGTCAATGAGACTTTGAGTGGATGTGGATAAACAGGGAACTCTAGTGTGCTCTCAGGTTGCGTCCTCTCTTGTGTGGATAATGACAAGGACCGTTTGAGAGCTGTTTTCATCATCATGAGGCTCTCTGCCTCTGGTATTTCCTCTAGTTTTTCCAACACTAAAGGCAACTCTGAGTTTCACAACCACACTGAGAAACATGTGTTCTGAACTCACTTGTTCGTTACTTGAGCACACAGCTATGGTCAGAATGTTTGCGATCTAACAAAGAAACTTGAATCTTGCCTTAAGGTAGACTACTCGGATTCAGTCAAATATCCATGAGCACATGAGTAGAGGTGAGTGGGACACATTAAGCACCTAAAGCATTTCTTCACTTCGATGCATCATATTGTCACGATCCATGGACTCACATTTCAGTGACAAAACCATTTCCTAGAAGCCTAAGAACAAACCTTTGAGATAGAAATGAAGGCATTAATACTGTTGTAACCATAAATACCATAATACTGCATGTTTTGCATATGAAAAACATACAGTACTGTGCAAAGAGTAAGGCCACCATACTATATACACTCACTGGCAACTGTTTTTACACCTGTCCAACTGCTTGTTGACGCAAATTACTGATCAGCTAATAACATGGAGGCAATTCAACAACATGAAAGCATGGATCCATCCTGCCTTGTATCAACAGTACAGGCTGGTGGTGGTGGTGTAATGGTGTGGGGAAGATTTTGATCTTGGCACACTTTGGACCCCCTGGTACTAATTGATCATCGTTGCAATGCCACAGCCTACCTGAGTGTTGTTGCTGACCATGTTATGACTACAGTGTACCCATCCTCTGATGGCAACCAGGAGGATAATAATAATGATAATAAACACTTCATTGATCCCCTTGGGGAAATTGTTGTTTGGACAGCTGCTAGACCTGTGTCTGCGCTACTAGGGGTATCGGTGTCTTGTCCAAGGACACTTTGACATGTAACCTGTTGAGACTGGGAATCGAACTTGCTCACCCTTGGGTTTGAAGATGACGGCTCTACCCTTTCCTTCTCTAGACGGCCAGTTGTACCGGAGGGATTTGTCTTCCCCAGGTTATGCTTCAGCAGAGCTGCAGCTCAGAGATATCCTCCCTGCTGCAGCAAACTTTGACATCTTTGACAGACAAATTACTCAAAACCAAACACCAAAGTCAAACTTCATTCACTCATTCTGAGGTGGATTCAGTCCAACACAGTTCTCTCTCCATGAAGGGAAACAAACAGCTGTTAAAATATGTTGATGATGTATTTTATGTGAGGGAAAAGTCAAAAGTAACAAACAGACAACCCAGACGTTTCTGTTCTCGATGATAGGTCTCTGTGAAGAGCATTGAGCAATGTAAGGAGGCAGTGATAAAGAGCTCTGAGGCTCAGGGAGACAGGGGAGCCAGGCTAAGCAGTCAGCGTGACAGATCCTCTACCTGTTGATGCTGTAAGTGCTTCACAGCCACTTATCACAGCAGAAACTTGGCTCAATCTATTGCACCGCAAGGTGGGACTGGAGTTAACCCAACTACAGAGACAGTGACGATAAGAAGAGCATCGTGTTTCAAGTGAAGACCTAAACAAGTCACTCTTCTAATCTGATCCTTATTTACAGTAATATTTTTTATTCTTAGAAATCCTATCATATCCTAAAAGTAGCTGCTTATCACCAGCATGTGAGTCTGTCAGCCAGTTGGTCCACCACTTTGTCCCAAACTGAAATATTTGATATGATTGTTTTCTACTTGAGGATGAATCCTAACGAATTTAGTTCCTATTTTATGTGTAAGAAATATCTGTCATTCATGTCTCCATCAGGATAGATGTCTCTCAATAAGTGTTGTTTGGTTGACTGGCAGACTGATATAGTCTGTTTGATGTCAGAAACATGACAGGTGGATTCAGTCCACACTTGTCCACAGCCCTAAGAAATTATCAGCAATGCCAATGTTTACTATTCTGTCTTGACAAATTTTCTCACAACTCTTAGTAGTGAAAAAGTGTCAATGTCACTTTGAACGGAAGGTCTGTATTTATAGCTTTAACAGAGCCTCTTTTTGACACAGAGCCCTATTAATGGAGCTCTCCATAGACATCTCCCAGTATCCAAAATAGGTAGGAGGTCCATCGTGGAGGTGAAGAGGGACAAAGTAGGCCAAGGACTCACACAGAAAAAAGACTGTGACTCATTGATGGTTCATATCATCTTGGGAAAGGAAATGGGAAAGAATGTGGGTTAATAATACTCCTAGAAATAAAAGTAGTGTGGGTACAGGTCCTCTGAGGTGTGATCAATTGAAGAGGTACTTCATATGACAACTGCCTGTCATGTTTTATTCTTCTGGAAAATAGTGAGGAGACTGCACAGTTGAGGCAGTTCAACCACAACCGTGTGTGAGTAACAGTTTAACAAAGTAATATAAATGGTTGGTGTGGATCAAGCAACCCACAGGTACAGGTCACATCAAATACATATGTTATAAAAATGATTGTAAACGATTATTTAGTCAATCGACTTCTAGTTAATGCACTGATATGTGAGCAGTACTAACTGTAACTGGTCAAAATTTCATGCGAGTGTAACTTCTCACTTCTCACTTAACAGTGTCACATTGGTGTTGCACACACTGTAGTTTTAGTAGAAACTATAGGTGCTCGCTGCTTTATTTAGCAACACAAATTTGTTTTCTTCACCTACACCGCCCTCATGTGGCACCTGTTGTAACTGCAGAAAAGCAAACTACCTTAACTATAGGTTCAAAACATCAGCCGAGCTTTATTTACAAGTCCATACATGACGAAAGAATAACACACACATACTAGTGGGGTTGGGCTCCACCCTACACAGAGGTACAATTGTGAGAAACACTCATCACACTATCACACAGTTAACAGTCTAAATTCAAAGCAAACATCTGCATAACATCCTCATGAACTAGACTTTTCACTCAGCGTATTATCATGCTTAGGGATGCTACTAATAGCGTAGGTTCTGTTCTGTTATAAAAACATTTTCATTGTAGTTTATTCAGTTCACCTGTGAGCAAGTTAACTAGTGAGAACGTCATCAAAGACCAACTTAAGGCCAAGACACGACATTACCTCCACTGCACAGATAACACACAGATGGGCACATTCTTGTTGAATTCAAACAGATTACCTACCAGTCACGTTTCACAAAAACAAATAAAAATTAGGCTAAGGATTCATATAAATGCATAAACATAACAGATGAAAACAGTGTAGGTGTTACACGAGTGGGTGTAGAAGTGACACAGACATTTTCTTTTAACAAAGGGTAATTTTTGGTAAACATTCAGCACTATCACAAACATCTGTTTCTTCAAATAGTCAATCATTCACTGAATGTTGCTGAGGTGAAAACACAAAGCAGAACAAAGTACAGGATGAAGAGCACATTTAGAAAAAAACAAAGGGCAGGTGGTAACTGATGAGCTAATTAAACAAAGCCATAGCACTTTGACCTAACAAGGGAATAACAGTGGGCATTGGAATAGGCAAGAGATCTGTGGTAAGGCGTCAGCAAAAATATAACATTATACCAGTTGTTTGGTCAGAAATCAGACAGAATAATGAATGATTAAAGCACACAAACACAAATCTCAGTGTTCTCTGCCCAGACTGAATTCACCTCCTTGATGTCATATCAGTAAGAAACATCGCGAAGTTGGCGTCTTCTACTATTTAGCACAATTGGGAAATTGGCACCTAATAAAACGGTACTTTTTCGCTCACACATTTCTGTTCATTTCTACACCACAGTTTGTTCTTGAAACCAAAATCTTTGTCCTGTGGATCAGTGTGACATGGATAAAAGGAGCAATGGCGCAGGAAACAAATGATACATGGCACGCTTCCAAACTCAGCAATGTAATGCCGAGAACAGCAAAGATCTAAACTTATTATTCCGCATACACACTGTTGATAAGTACACTCAATCCATTTTATTTGTACAGAAAATATTTTCAAGTATGTTATAGGACTTCTTAGACAACTCAAAACGTGTTTATTAGCATCTCTTGTAATTGATACAATGCTCTGTTTGAGGGACAGTCTCTAATATAAGAAGATTATATTCAATGGGTTGAATGACGGCTCCTCCAGCACTGAGCTATAACATAATAAAAAGGAAAACATGGCAGGTTACTGGACAGCAGTCAGCTGAAACATTAAAAATCATCACATGATAATCGAGTGTAGTTATCATGTGATTGCTGTTCCCTACTCACACTGCATCTACAATGGGAAATTCAACAGATTCTTGTTCTAATTCTGTTAGACAACTATTGGCTTGGGTTTGAGGAGCAAGGTTGCAGATCCACGGATATATATTCCTCAGGCAAAGGCCTAAATATAATGAGGCAGAGGAAAAAAATAACAAAAGCTAAGAACTCACAAGTGAGATAGAACATTTTGCCACAGAAAACACTGACCTTCCTCTTGCCATTAAAGATTTGTTATACAAAAAACTTCTTAAAAGAACTATTATAAAAACTCTACTGTCCTGTCCTGACTTACATGTAGCAGCAGGATTGGCTAGTGACAATAAACACGTGAGCAGGTTACTTCCGTTTCGCAGTAGCAGTATCTTCGTCCTTCAATATAAACTTTTTCCGTAAAGCTTCTGAAATCAGAGTGGCTGAATCCTCCTCTCTCAGGGATGTACAGCCTCTGTTGTACCTGAAATGACGAGAAAAAACACAGCCTGTGAACATATCGCATAAGGAGTTCATGTGTTTGTACAGTATTATAAATGCATGTTAAAATGTATTCTTGTATTATATTTGATACTCCCCGCAGAGTCGCATTAATATGAAGGTCATAAAAAACTGATGACTGTATAGGAGGTATACATACCTGTCATTACTCATCTTCATGCGGTTCATGTCCTTCAGTATGTCCATAACGTCAGCAAAGCTGGTGGATTTTGACAGTGACACTGTGTCTTCCTCTGCCTCCCGGAAGTCCATGCTGGGTCTGTCTAGGTCAAAGGTTGCGGAAGCTGTCATGGAAACAGGCAGCACAGGGTCTGGAACAAGCTCTGACACCACAGACATGACATCTTTCTCATCATCGTCTTCCTCCTCCTCCTCTTCTTCTTCTTCTGTGACATCGCTGATGACAAAGGATGCAGCCGCTGTAGCAGCCGGCTGGTAGGACGCAGTCTCAAAGGGCGCCATGGAGAAGCTCATGCTTGTGTCGTCCGGGGAGAGCAGGTCAGGGGTGAGGGGATTGGAACCTGCAAGAAATAAAACAAAACATGGATCGAAAATCTGTGGATCTCTAATGGTTATTAAATGGAACGAGAAATGAGTCGGGGTTTCCTCCCAGAAACTAACATGCCTCAATGTAGAGCTGTGGTGGAGTCCAGTCACTAAAACACATTTTCAGTGTTTCATTAATCAAATGATGTAAATGCACTGACCCTGAAAGCCAAAATGTACTTAGGTCCCACCTGTTCACACACCTCATAGGACATAAATGACTGAAATGAATTTGGGGGGCAGGACAGACAACAGAGTTTAAATCAGATAGTCTAGTTCATGATGTGTTTCTTTTACAAACCATCCAAAAGTATGTTCATAATAAATGAAAATACAATAGAATACCTGATACGTTCTCATTAGATTCCTCTTTAAATGTTGAAAACAGGATGAAACACAACCACCACTGAACACAAGATTATCTTTAGTCACTGACCTACAAACTGCTGCCAAGACATCTTATTACCAAAGAGATTTAGGAGAATCAGGGCAGCTGACAAAAGAATCGGTCACATGAAAACAGTAATTCCCTTGTAAAAACACACTCACATGACCTCGATAAAGCAATCTTAGATCTGCTCTGTTGTAAAGCGTTTTATGAGTCTACACCAACAAGGAAATGTAAATTGAAGTCCATTTTTAAAAAAAATAGCTATTTAAACTTTAAATTGTCTAGATCAAGAGAAAGTACAGTGGGCAAGTTCATATTTTGTAGCCACTGCTATTCTAGCTTGGATTACCTACCAGAATCACTTGCCACTATCTTGGCAATCTGTGCACGAAGTTTGCTGAGCTCGTCCTGCAGAGCTGTAGTTCGATTTAACGCTGTGACTCCAGGCTTCCTTAGCCCCTCTACCCTTTTGCCTTCACGGCGAAAGTTGGGTACAGATGAGTTCCTGTGGAGCACCAGGAGAGGCGTGGGCCTCCATTCGTGTTTGAGAGGACGTGTGTCGCTCCTGGAAACAGAAGAGTGAGTGAGAGCTCACAGCTTGTTCCATTTAAAAACTTACCAAAGAGGATTTGTTAGGTCTCTATATAATTCTATAAAGTCTTAATCTTATATAACTGAGTTGAATTAAAGTGATAGGTTTGAATATTATCTATTCATTCTATCAGATGCCTCCTTCCTTCTACTTGAAAATAAAAATATGCCCTTGTATTGATCATCTTCCAGAAGTTGTGTGATATGGTGTGTGTGTGTGTGTGTGTGTGTGTATATGTATATGTATGTGTATGTGTATGTATATAACTTCAATAACTCTTACAATTACAAAGTTAATAACTTAGGTTTTTACTTATAATCATGACTTATCTGACATTACAATCATGCACACATGGAGTTGGAAACTCAACCGTGTGTTGGATAATGCAGTTAAAGAATGTATTGGCACCACTCATAACCTTAACAGTGGTCACTCAGGGACTCGCTGTACACTGACCTCACTCTGGCATATGTCTCTTCCTCATCAGCAACAATCCAGGCAATATCTGCCAAAGTAGGAACCATAGGTCCATCCATAGGGCGGAGAGAAGGCAGGCCTGGTAGTTCCTAATTTACAAGGACACAGGATAATTTTGTATATACATACTGCATTAATGGGGCAATACAACCAAAACAATTATAGGATGGTTTACTGTACGTACCTGGAAACGTGCCCTTTGTGGGGGTTTAAGTGGGAGAGTGGAACCTATTCTTCTTACAACACTACGGGTGGCTCCATGAGGCTTGTTCTGCCAGATAGGAATAACTTCCTGGAAAACAAGGACATCAACACCATCAGTCTCCCCACACACACTCCAATATTTTTATATTAGAGTTTATTCTCCAATTTGTGTTCCTGTACAATCATGTAAAAAAGGCAACAGAAATGTAAATGCACTATTAGCAGTAATGAGAAAACTTACTGCATCCGTTTCCATGGTGATGGTGGGTCCGTATCATTCACTGAGAAGTTGCACACCAACGTTTGGTGCTAGTGGTGGCTGCAGACAGAGCAGTTCACTAAACAGATGCCATGTCCGTCTGACTGCCAACTCTTGGGATACAAAATTTGTGACTAATTAGAGCATCTGTTTGTGTCCTGCTGAGAAACAAGCAGGACACAAACTTAAATACATCATTATTTTACTACCAACTCGGAACAAATCATTTACATATAGTTACAAAAGAATAATCAAACATAATTTTGATAACTTGTAAATTGAGCGTGTTTCTTGTTTGAGTTATTTCTTGATTAATGTTCATACAGTCTATGCAGCTTATTAATTATGTCAGCCAAATAATACAATAGTTTAGAACAGAATGTGATTATGTAATTGATTACTAGTTGCTCATTAGTAGAATAAAGTGATCTTTGTCAACATCCAGACACTTACTAAAAAGATGATGTAGTAGAAACCCAACTGCTCATATAAACGTACAAAAATTAGTCTTACTCAGAACTGCTCATGTGATACTTGCTTGATTTATAAATACAATGTCAATCTAAAAGTAACTAGTCCTGGGGCCACTGCTAGAGACAGACAGAGACTCCAGTGCATTGTGCGCTCGGCTGAGAAAGTGATCGGCTGCAACCTTCCATCTCTTCAGGACCTGTACGCCTCCAGGACCCGGGGGCGAGCAGGCCGAATAGCAGCCGACACCTCTCACCCTGGACATGGACTGTTTGAGCCACTTCCCTCTGGCAGGAGGCTACGGTCCATCAGGACCAGAACATCTCGCCATAAGAACAGTTTCTTTCCCTCTGCCGTTTGTCTCATGAACACCCTGTGATCTGCATTAATCTAACACTCACATACTGTCACTGCGCTCTATGACAATGGCAAAAAAAGTTTTCTGATTCTGATTCCAATCTACCTAATCAAACGTGGCGATTATTTTTGAATCCCAACAATTTGAATCTCTAACCCTAACACTAAGTATTTAGTAACTAGGCTAAAGCTTTAATAAGATTTTGTATAATAGTACATCAAAATTGTTATTGCAAAATTGTTATTGTTAGCTCTACTGTGCATCAGCAACAATAATTTCAGTTTGATACATTCAGATTTCGGGAATATTCGTTAAGTATGCTTGCACATACAAAGAATTTGTTTCTACTCATTAACATACGGATAGATGTTAACATGTTTATGTGTATTTCCACACGCAGCCCAAGCCCCAGAGATTTTCACATCTGTGTTTCTAAGCAACTGTTGGCACAGTTATCTAGACCAGCAAGATCAACATATAACACATAGGCTAACGTGGCTAGCTAGCAGAATGTGTCTAAATGAGAAAAATGGTAACCAAGGCTACTGTGTCGTTACCGCTGCGGTGTGCTTTGGCTAAAGCTGGCGTAGATAAAAGAAGATCATGAGCATCTGAGCGATCTCAAGGTAGATGTATTGCTTTTATACGAGTTAAGGTTAGCTTTGCTCAATTGAGCATTAGCAGTATGCTAGGGTTGTCAGAGACCTTCTGTTAGCTTTAGCACCACCGAGAACGGCCAACGGTTGACCCTAAACTGTGCTCTAGACGACAGCTGTGTGTTTCTCTTAAATTCACAAAATCCAAATAACACCGCACGAGCGATACTTACGGCTTATGAAAATCTTAGAATGATACACCGTCAAATACAGGCTGACTAGCGGCTTCTCCTCCTTGTCTTTCAAAGTACTGTTGTCGTTTATTAGGCCGGAAACTGTCCTGCCCCTTCTTGTGCTCTGATTGGCCGAAGACTTGTGACCTCACTTTATCTAAACCTGTCGTTGAGCGCTCCCTAGAGGTAAAGATGAGCAGTGCTGCACGTGCACTTCAGGGCTACGTCCATTGCGGCAAATGTCTGCTCTACTGTAGCCTATAAAGGTAAAAGGGACATTAAATGAGAAATTAATACATTATTAATTAATAAAAACAAATATGAAGTTAGCAATGTGATAAATAATCTATAAACAACAAAATTATTTAAGAATGAATTTAAGAAAATGAAAAAAAAAATATTCCAAATCCATCGTTTTATGAGAGAGAGTTGGTCTATTTTCTTTTTATTAGTCCGTTGAACCGACAGACACTAGTAATGCCTCCATAGTGTCAGCTCACTCAGAGATTTCTCCAAACACAAGATGATTCACTCCCACCTCCGCCTTACGTTCCGGGGATGAGGAACTATCTTGACAGTGGACGTGTGGACGCTTCGAGCTCGGGGCGGAGACTGAATATATTGAACTTGTTTCTGTTTTCTGCAGTGATATCATAACACTGCAATATGAAGACACGCTCACATGACCGCCACCCGTCTCCGTCCTCTGGCAACACACGGGTCAGTAAATCTGCTGCTCCGTTTAGCCGCTGCTCTTAAAAATCATCCGCGTCTGTCGTGCCGCTGATGTAATGTTTTTTCTGCCACTGTGTCTGTCTCTCATTTATTCTGCAATGTTTCCTCAAATGCTTTACGTTACTTCCTATAGCGGCCGCGATGCATGCACCCTAAACATGTGCAGAAAACGCCATTATGCACCGTAATCATATGACAGAGCTGTGAAATGCTGCAGGACAAAGCGAAGCTGATCTGGTTGTTGATGTAAATTCAGAGATGACGGACGAATCGTCGCCCATTGGGCGTGCGTCTTGTGATGCTATGCGAGTTGCAGAAATTAGGCTATGTGGTGTATCTCACAGAAACTATTTGGTGTATCATATGTTTGCAAGGCGGGGTTGAGGCACTATACTGAACATAGTCTGAGGTCATATCTATATACAGCTGTGCACTGTTTAAAGTCATGAAATGGCAGGATCTCATCGATTTTAGAGGCATAGAAACGTGATACTCAGATATTCAGAAGTGAGAGTATACCTACACCTAGAACCCTGAAACACAAGCTCATCTGCATTGATTGGAAGCACTCCCACTCACCAATCGTATGGATTGATTGATGAATTGAATTGGAAACCTGGCTCCATTACTCAGCTGAGAGTCTAGCTCACTTCCTTATGGGGTCATGTGGCTGCAGGTAAAGTGGAGTTTCTATTATCGTGTCTCCCTCCTTCTCCCGGCTGACATCTGTAAAATCTTACTGTCTGGTGCAGGTGCTGTAACTGGGGCAAAACAAAGGCATGGGGAATAAAAGGAGGAGGAAGGATGCCAGCTGAGCTCCTCATCCTTTAGCATCTGCCACCACCGCCAGTATCAGACACTTAGGAAATGGCTCAGTCTATGAAGAGACCGGAGACTTTAGGAGCAATGGACCACGAGCCCAAGAAAGACAGGACCAGGAGTGGGTACTTCGGCAGGTCAGGCCTCTAAATACATGGATTGCTGAAAATGAAGACAAAGTTTGGATGTCATTGGCCTTTAAGCATGTTGTTATTTGGTCTCTCATTAAAAGGTGATATGATTTTAGATCATACGGGTGTGTTATCTCCATCTGATGTAAACCAGAACAAACAAACAAAAAAAAGACCATAGAACACATTTTGATCGGCTGGTTTCATCCACCGTCAGTGATCCCAGAGCATCAGCGTGGGTGAAAACTACATCAGCTTTTCAGGAACTCACCTCCCCAGCCACCACACAGACAACTTCCACTTCCCTATAAATAACTGAGATCAGACTGTGAGTGCTGCTCTGCACACTTCAAATGTGCTCAAGTAATCCTCAAAGCCATGTTGTTAAAGGGAATTCCACCTTAAAACAGGCTTTATATTTGAAGATAGAAATGAGAAATAAGAAACAGGGGGCAGTATAATACTAACAACATAGTCTAATGATTATGCAGTATAATGGTCAAATAACGATGTTTGATGAGTTGTTTTCTGCTTCGTGTTCCAGGCTGGGTTCTAAGCTTCCTCCCGGCATCTCTCAACCGCCGCAGTTTGCTAAGAGGCCCTGGGAGACTCCGCCTCAATCTCAAGTGATGCAGGGGCCCCCAGTAAGGAGCCAGCATCAACACCAGCCCATCATGGGCCGGCCTCTTAATCACATCCCCCACATCAGAAACCCCAAACTGCGGCAGTACTACCTGAAAGGTGAAGTTCAACTTCTCCAGTAGTGTCAAATAGACTTGAATTTACATTTTACTGTTTTCATACCGGCATGTTGGCTATTTCTTTGCATAAAGTTATTTTCATACAGAGAGCAACAGCTGGCATGTGAAACATAGTGACTGGTATTATTCTCGTTCAGCTGTGATAAGGCGCCGCTTCCTCACAAGGTACTAACTAAATGTCTTTTTTCCTTACAGGGACTTCATGGGATGCAAACACTGCTGCAGTGATACAAGAACATATGGGTGCACTGTCAGGTGACAGCACAGGCAGCACAGTGAGTCACATGTTTTTGTTTTTGGTGGTTCAGACCTCTGGGTTTAGTTTTCTTGTAGCCACTGGAGAGCACAGCTGTAGAACAGGTAAGAGGGAAAAATGGGAAGCTGGGAAGTGGCAGACACAGATTTATTGATGCACTTACGCTGCTGGGAGTTGGTTTTACAATTTATGGTCTTGAAAGGGTTTGATAAGGTGTTCAAGGTTCAGAGATGCGTGTCAGAGCTGTTCTCCAACACCATGGGGAGTTTGTTTCAGAGCCTCTACAACAAATACAGCCGAAGAAATGCATATTCAGATATTTATTCAAAGGTATTTAGCCGTCGGGGTTTTAGACTTTGCTGCTAAACTTTTAAGTATGACTTGAGAAAGAAAGCAGCTCTTGATTTTTTTGTGCCTGCCTTTGATTTGTTTCTGTTACGATGAATCTGGAAAGGGCGTTAATGCTTATTACTAAGTGCTTAGTTGTTTGACATTTGCTTAAAAATGTGCTTTTTTTCAACACCTGTTGTAAGTTGAGATCTGATCACCATTCATAGATTTCTGTCTCATTATTGTCTCCCAGGGTCTCGCTGGGGACACTGTGTTTAGTGTCTCATCTCAGTTCAACAGTACATCCTCAGCAGAAGGGAGTAAAATGGGCCACTATACCTCCTCAAATGTGTCCCCTCCGTCTGCCTTCCTCGTCTCTAGAGAGGTACGGGTCGGCTGTAAGCACTTCATTGTTTCTGACATGTGACACGTTTATTAAGTATGTAAGAGGCTCATTTGCCTACGGTTGTCGACTGGATTTGACATGCAAATCCACACCTTTCCCCTGTCTGCCTGCAAATATTTGGCAGCAAGCAGGAAGTGTATAAAAGCTCCCTATTAAACTCAGTCAGGTGTAAGGAGTATGTTCCATCCACAGCAACTCAGATAACATATCATGCCTTTTCATTAGTTGCTATCATTGTGATGCCATACGTTTGTGTATTGTAGCTCCTTATCTACAGCCCTCATTGGTCACATGGAGCTCAGGGGTACAGAAAGAGGAAGTAGCCACTGTGTCACAGGGTTGTAACTATTTCAATTTTAGAGCCGAGCTATTCTTATTATGACTTCCACTCTGAAGCAGCTGGCTGTCCCGAAGGGAAAAAACGCTTCCACCAGTCACGGACGGTCTCAAACAGAGATGAACTCAAACTCTGATCCTAAAGAGAAGCACAAGGTAAATGCCGATCAGGACTCTGCTCCGCCTCACTCCCCCTCACCAGAAGCAGAATATGACAAACTTCTGGTAAGTAGAGAAAAAACATTGACAGTGGCTGTTTGTGCTGCAGTGTAGAAATTACTAATGTTGCAATAATTCAAACCGTAAATGTATAATTTAAGAGCAGGTACTTGTACTTTAATGCTCTCCGTTGCTTCCCTTTATACTCCAAGTCTTAGTAAATGGTTAAAACTAAGCAACTACTGTCTAAGCATAATCTACAGTGCATAGAAGGAAATAGGCAAATGCTATAATATCAGTAGATATCTTGTTTATATAATAGTGATACTTTAATTCAGCAAAGGTAATCCGTGCGTTTGGTGAAAATGACAGCGTAACACAGTGCGTCTGATTATTTCCTGCACAATGGAACAGATTTTGTTCCATTACGTGCTTCTCATCTTAATGTCATCAACATGCTATTTGTCCTGTTGTTTGACACTGTTAAGCTGTGATAAGAAGAAATTAGCTGAGGCCATTTTTTAATGGATCAAATGAAACATGTTACTATGGAAACAAGAGGCAAAACAAGACAATTATCAAAATGTTACTGCACTGAGCGTAGAATAAGAAACAAAACATGATGTGTGATGCAGAACTCCTGCTGTTCTGTATGTAGAAAGCTTTGATGTCATGCAGAACTTTATTAACAGGAAGAAAGGTTTCAGCAGGAAAATCCTGTTTCTGTCTTTATGTAGACACCTGATCATTGGCATAAAACAAATATGAGAAATGTTGCAACTTGTCATAAAAAATAGTTGGTGCATGTTCTTACCACAGATGCACTGCTGACCAATAAATATCTACGATGTGTAATTAAGTTTTCAAATTTGGCATTAAAAAATGGCTGATTTTATCATAGAGCGTCGCTTGTTTTGGTTAACACTGGTAACATTTGGTGCTGACAGGATGTGGAGGCAGTACCTCTGCCTGATGGACAGCTCTGCTTACTGGCCCTGCCGCCAGAATGCTGTCAGGGTGAGGGAGCAGAGGCCATGCCATGCCTCAAACTCTTCTGTCGCTACATCACAGACCGAAAGGTGAGTGTGGAGATGTACGTTTGCTCTTGCTACACTTGAACACACTTGTAGACTAATACAAACCCTTTTGTGTCTTTGTCAGGGTGTAGTTTCCGGTATCCTGTTGGTGACTTCCAATAAGATCTTCTTTGACCCGTGTAAGACGCTCGCTCTGGTGAAGGAACATGGCTGCGAGGAGTACCTCCTGTCATGTTCTGTTGACAACTTGGCATCAGTCTCCTTCTTCTCTGACATCTCCCATGTTCACTTCAACACCTACCAACAGAGGTCAGCAGCACTTCACTAAACATCACAGATAAACTCAAATGACACAAATATTCAACACCCGAGTTTGGTATTATTTTTGTTTTTAGGAGAAAGGGAAAGAAAATATTCCAGAAAACCACCAGAAGCCGAGTAAACAAACCTGCCTTATCCAACCTGAAGGAGGAGCTGATGCCCTCTCTGGCGTCTGCCGTTTCTTCGGATTTGTCCAGTCTCGGCCTGAGCCTGACAAAAGACGTTTCTGAAGAGGAGGAGACGGAGAGCCGAGACATGGCAGAAGCAGAGTTGGATCTTGATAGTAGTCCTCTGGAGGTGCTGTCTGAGGTGTCTGTGGGTGGTCTGGGAGCAGTTGTGCTGAACAGTGCTGCCACCTTCTGCTGTGGAGGTCAAGAGGCAGGAAGTAAGATGAAGATGGAGCTAGTGCACAGTGATGAAACCAAGATGTCTGATGTGAAGAGTCAGGCGGCAGGTACAATGGCTGAAGATTCTAGGACTGTTTGTTGTCATTAGTTTGTACATTAACTTTTGTTTTCTTCTTATTTTCCAGTACATCAAAAGTCACTAGCAGGTAGTTCAGGGAGTCTGATGTTTGTGCGGCTGCGGGTTCAGCCGTCCACAGAAAAAAAAAGTGGTGTAGGAGGTCTTCATCTGGGGTCGGCCAAAACATTACCGCAAAGGGATGCATGGCTTGCCCTTTCACAGGAAAGGTACAGTAACAACGTTGTACTGTATTTCAAAATACAAGAAAAGTACCCGAGGTCTACCTCAGCAGGAAACATTACCTACAGTATTTACGAACACCAACACACTAAAGCACGCGTTGCATTTTAAAGCCATATTGACTAAGCTGAGTTTGAACATTTCGTCCCCCCTGCAGTTCTGACAAGTTGTACGCCTACCTAACACAATGTCGGCCAGACTTATGTATAATTGAGGGAGGGGAGGAGGAGGGGGAGGCAGACCATGACGAAGAGGGCTTTGTACTAATCGAGGACGAGAAGGAGAATGAAGAAGAAGTGTTGCGGAGGCACGTCAGCTCAGGAGACGACTGGGAGGTGAGTGTGTTCATTTCTGTGTCGCAGGCCAGAAAGTAAACAAAAATGTTGATGCCACGTTCTCTTTTGTTGTGTTTCTTGGTTTGGTGTGTTGTTCTGCAGATGGTGTTAATGGAAGACAGTGGGGAACGGCTCCAGGTCACTGACAGGGATCCTGAGGGACTCCGTAATATAGTAGAGAGCAGTCAGATTTTGGAGGCCTCACATGTTAAAGAGGTGAGTGACAAACATCACACAAACTCACTTGTTAATTTAAAAACTATAGTTAGAAGACTGAGTTACACAAATCAGGTATTGTACAGTGTGTAAACAGGAAGTCGGTGCCGCATCAGCAGCTCTAGCAGAACCTCCAAATATGACAGACTTTGGTTCACGTGGTAACACGCCCACTAATGTGTGTTTTAGAATCTTTGTCTGGATTGTGTAATTCAGGATAACATTAAAGAGGGTGCTGACGAGTGCTTCTTCTTCAGTTAATTGTATTCCTTTGTCTCCACTGCTTTTATATATATTTTTCAGTTACATAAAGAACTTCCTCCCAGGACAGTTGGCCACACCTGGCATTTGTCTTACAGTACGTCTCGACATGGCGCCAGCCTCAAGTCCCTCTACAGAAAAGTTGGGTCTATGGACTCTCCTGTGCTTATTGTTATTAAAGATGCACTTGATGAGGTAAAAATACTCATGATGTGTCTCTAAGTGGTGTATTATATGTGTAATGTCTTTTTTGTTTATAATTGACATGATAAGTGATGTCTCCTCTTTAGATGTTTGGAGCCTTCCTCTCTCATCCTCTGAGGCTCAGTGAGACATTCTATGGCACAGGAGAAACGTTCCTCTTCATGTTGCACCCTCGCTTCAAGGTAATACGGCTAACAACCATACCAACCATACTGTGGTTTTTGTGCTACATCGTGCAAACTGGGGGCAGCAGTGACTCAGCTGTTAGTAGTAGGAGCAGATGGATCAATAAATTACCTCTTCACATACTGAATATGAATCAGAGAACTGGTTTTAAGGAGGGTTATGATGCTTCTCTCTGTGCAGTGCTTCAGATGGACTGGAGAAAACTCCTTTTTCATTAAGGGAGACTTGGACTGCTTTGCTATTGGTGGGGGCAGGTAAAGTTTGTACTTTTATTTAAGAATGGTAGTGGATATTTCAGTCAACTAAGTTTCAGAAAAAGGCTCAAATGAGTTTCTCTTTTTGTTCCACAGTGGTCACTTTGGTCTGTGGCTGGACGAGAATTTGTACCTGGGTCGCAGCAGCCCCTGCTTAACTTTCAACAACTGTTGCCTCTCAGAAACCGATGACTTCCGAGTTATGGAGCTGGAGGTGTGGACATTCAGCTGAGGACTGGGTGTCCTCAGAGATTCTTCTCGACTCGCCTCTTTACTGCTGATCAGCTTTATTGAGACAGTGTTTATCCTGGAGCAAAGACAACTACAGCTGCCTGCTGCCTCATTTCATGGTAACATCCATGTAAAATAAATCAATCGCCCAGACTGCTGGATTTAACCATGTGATAAAGTGCTGTGGATTTTTGTGAACTGAAAAGGGCTGATCCTGAAAAGCTTGCTGGCCCACAGTGGGGTGTAATAATTGACTCATTCCCGTGGTTTTGGCAAGCGACCTGAGTTCTGCTGTGCTGAGTAGAGCTGAACTGTTAAGAAACTGGATTATTTGAATCCTCATTTTTGAACGGAGTGGGCTACAAGTCCTGGAGACTGCACTTTGCTTAATGTGACTTCATGTAACTTCATGATATATCGTCATTTGTCGTGTGAACACAGTGACATGCCTGCCCTCATAGGTACTGCATATCTCCACTTTCATGTAACTGTTCAGTTAATGCTGAATGTTTGAAACACACGCTCCTCTCACAGTAAACAGATTTGTCACCTGCACATGTACAGACCACAAATATAAACGTCCTTTCTTCAGTCACTCTTCACTCAATCGGTTTTCATCATCTAACATAGAATACTAACTAATGCTGAAGTTAAACCTTGATATCTCAGTAGAAAGACATCTGTACTATAAATAAATCTGCAGAACGTATTACCAAACTCATTTAATTTCAAGTGCTTTCAGAAACGTAAAACTAAAGCTCAATAACTCCAAATAAGTTTCGTCATTCAGCTGTATGTGCTATATAACATTCTGTGAACCAATACCTTTGTCTACTGTGCTTTCATTGTACAGTATTATAGATTAGTTAATAAAAGTGGCACAATGTGAGATTTAACGAATGCTCTGTGTGTCTGTGTGTGCAAGTTGTTACCAGAAAGAACAGAAGTCAGTTTGTACAAAACCTGTTTTATTTCACCTTGTGAAAAATGGCACTGGTAGATTACGTAATCAAAGTGATTCTTCCCTAATGGCTCCAAAAAGTTTGATACTTCGCCTGGTTTGGACTTTATATGACCTTACAAAAATCAAATTACAACATCAAATGTCATTCTAATTTATCAAAATTCCGTGTTACTAATCCAAACGTGTGTTTTGAATGAAGGTGAAGACTAAACATGATGTGAAAAGGTAGATCCAGATTGTCTACGGTTCCTAAAAATATGAAGGACTTCTTCTATTGGGCTGAAGACACAGCTGAACGTCTTTGTGCTCAGCAGCTGCTCAAGCTTAACTCCTCCCACCGTAACATACAAGAGACATTTTTCTTTGGCGTGGTCACATCCACTAAAACAGAAAACCTGCAACATGCTCAACAACTCAAAGTACCACAAAAAAAAAACGTAATTACTCATGTTCTGAGTCAAAGTCCTGTTTAGTTTTTCCTGCTGTTCGTGTCCCCCGAGTCAGAGAAGGGTGTTCCCTCCGGCAGCCTCAGCAAGAACATCAGGCGTTACCCAGCCCAGACAGAGCTTTCAGGCAACGTCTTCACAGATTGCTGAAACACAACTGGAGGCAATGGCTGTACCAGCGCTGTCCCTGGGTGCACTCAGCAGCAGGAGAACTCTCTTTTACATTACCGCTGTGTTGTACGTTGTGATGTACGTAGGATTTGTATTTCGCATGGTGCGGGCAGGCCTCGGCCTACACGCTACAAGCACAAAGAGCAGATCTAAATATGTTAACATAGCTGTTACTGCTCAGTGCGAGGTCTTTGTCATTCATTAAAATATACTATATTGATAGTAACAGTGCAGTATGCTGTTGGTCACAATACAAATGCTGTATATAACACAAATAAATAGTAACAAAGACGAGAGAAGGCCAAAACTTTTTTTTCCAGCTGCCAACACAGATGAGAAAGCTTCTTTACATAATTGCTGGACGGATTTCCTTATCCTAGATCATTCCCCAGAGGAATGATTTCCTCCTGTTTAGTCTTTCAATCTCTGTCACGCACATTTACTCTGCCAAGTACTCCTTGGCGTTTTCCAGCCCCTCCTTTAAGAAGTTTATATAAGTAGATGTAGAGGGGTCCTCAAACCCTCCAGAGAAGCTAAACGTTGGTCCTTCCTCCTCTGGTTTCATGGCCGTCTGGTCCAGGAAGAAGTTGGCATTGATGTGGTGGACCTAAATGTGTCAACAAAAGGTTTACACAGGAGCCACAGTAGTTGTGAGACAAATAGATTTGGAAATAAAGATGGTTACTGTTAGTAATCATAGGACTGGGTGTAGCTAAGTGAGCGTAAGAAAACAGCTTCTCTAAAACTTCAAACCAGGTTTATTAGGTGATTTTAAGTGGGTTATAAATTTAAGTTTATCTAATGCTTAACACCTTAGAGTGGTAGTTTTTATGGTTAATCAATTGTCTCCACAGCCATCGTGTGTTTCCAGGTTGTAATTATCTCTCCATACTATATAATATTGGCGTTTGACCCAGTTTGTTTCAGTCTGTTGATCTACACAGCAGACAGGGCATGATGGTGCACACTGCTACTAGTTGACATTACATTTCTCAACTTAATACTGATAACAAAAAAATAATTACTATGGTTCCATTAGGCAAAGCCACCATCATCTCCACGGGGAAGCTGTACTTCTCCAGATGCAGGCGAGCCTTTTCACTCAGCGCAGGGTTCTGCTCATCAGCCTGATAAAAGAAGAAACAGTGCCTGAATTATAACATCATTAGGGTTGGAAAACAATATTTCCAGTAATTGAAGCATTCAGCGTTTGCTCGAATCAGCTGGTTTATTGCTGAACTTCTTGGGGTGCTCACCTGCATGTTCTCCAGCTCTTTGACCAGAGACCAGCTACTGACAAAGCTCTGGTTGAGCAGGGCCAGGACGGGCGAACTTTCCAGGACGGTCTCCCGGAGAGTTCGCCCCGAACCTACAGAGGTGTGGAGCAGAGAGTAAGAAAGTAAAATTCACTCAATGAAACCTGTGAAATCAACTGCTTGTTAACGATCTCACCTCAGCAGGACTGATCGTCTAATGCTCCCCAAAGCAGAATGGAATGAACCAGCTTTTTCTCTGCTGCCGCTCGCTCAAACGCCTCTGAAAAAGGCAGGTAAGTCACCTGGGAAACGGAGGCAACGAGAAATAATGTGATAACTGAATGCTTCCGGCCCACCCGCGGTGGGAAACGTGAGATGAGGACGTTTACCTTCTTGAAGGGGTAGAGGGTCACTTCCATGCGTCGAGCTGCTTCTTGCCGACTGATCTCTGAGGTCCAGTGGATTTCCTCAAAGACAAACTGGATCGGCTCACTGTTGCCATCTCGACTGTCGATGATGTTGCCCTTCTCGTCCACGATGATGGAGGGCGTGGACGGGCCTGTGGAGTGCAGCTCCAACTGTAAACACACAAAAACCTTTAATATAAGCAAATTTTATGTGGTTTGTGCTAATGACGCTAATGCTAAGATCTAACATACAACAACATAGACTTTCTTAGTGGAAATGCATGGCTTCACTGTACCTGTGGCAGGTATCCAATGTCTACCTCCATGTTGCTGCTCTCACTGGCCCCATACAGCCATTCCATGTCCACATTCAGAGACCTGAGACACAGCGAGACAATTTCCGATGTCACACTGCAACTACAGTAGCTGACAGCGGCATGAGGACAAAGTCAGTTCAAAGGTTTTACCTGTCACTGGGTACATAGAGGTGAAAGTGGCGAACGTGAGATGCATCCTTAGAGAGGACGATGTTACCGGTGAACTGGCCTGGAGTGAACCAGAAGGGAAAGTCTGGAACGTCGTTGAGCTGGAACTCGGCATGAATCCTGCAGAGAGGAACCCAAATTATAGATGAGCTTTAAATTTTGTGCCGAAGCTATTTAATTCTTTAATTGGATAAAACCAGAAGTCAAACATTTCTAGCCTCTTGATCACAAAGTGTAGATGCATAGTATGAATTTCATATCGAGTTTCTACAGATCTGTTCCTGTGGGCCAATCCATTGGCTGCCTGCCAACCATTAATCTAAAGATCCATGGTATGCTGTGCACATACTGTAAGTCAGCACTAATGTAAAGTATGAATCATTTCAAAGTTAGTGGGCTAATTGAGGAAAAAGCACGACTTCGACTCCGCCTCACCTGAAGCCAATGTCATAATAAAAATCATTGCTGGCACGAATGCAGGCGACCGTGCCCTGAGGAGCAAAACGTGACTTGATGAAGGGCCGGGGGTGAAACATGCTCAACAAGGAGTGAATGAGGACCTGCCGTAAAAAAAAGAACACATCAAGCTTCTGTGTCACAGCCTCGCACAACCCAAATCCTGCTGAAGCACCACGATGTCATGAAATCTCAGGATACCTCTTTGCCTTTTGGCGTGGGAGGGTGGTAACGGTTGTTAGGCAGGTACCCGGTGAAGATGTTAAGCTCACTTGGAATAACCCACCAAGTGTCTCCCACTTCAACCTTGTTCTTTGGGGGCAAGAAAACCCTGAACTGACTGGCAGAGTAGGATGAGGAGGGCACTGCTGGGTTCTTCCAGGACCGCAGCCCGCTCAGAGAGCTGTGAGAAACCTGCAACAAACAGTGGTGGTGAGACAAGCCATTAATTCATTTCCATATTGATATATTCTTTAAAAAACACAAATTTTTATATGTCTCATCAGTCATCAAGGTCATGGTTATCTCAAAAAAGGTTTAACTAAACTGGACTCGTTTTAGTTCCTTGACTTGGTTCAAGGAAATGCTCACACACTGAATGAGCTGCAGACACAAAGTGCTGAAATATTGCACCATTAATAATTAATAACAGTAGTATCTTGTAGTTATGGTTATTAACAAAACTATCCTTTAATTATATTCATACAATATAATCCAGGCTCGTCTGTGATTTACTTGTGGCTAATCCGTCACTCTCTTTAAAGCAGTACTGTGGAGAGAGGCTGCACAATGGCGGAGACAAAAAGGAAAAATAACCTCCTGTATGAAAAAAACCCGCCGAGTTTTCTGCTGTCTTACCCCGAGGAAACCATCCTTGCTTTTTGTCATAGAATCGAGCAGCAGACGCTGCATTCTAGCCTCCAAGGTCAAGGTCTCTCCATTGGGGTCGTGGATCACTTCCTCCTCAAAATCCGCTGGGGCTGTGATGCCTAAGTAGATCACCATCAATACAGGATTGTATGAGGCAAACAGGATTGACATTTTGGAGAAGGACCGAGTGAATACAGGAGAAAGGCACACAAGCAGATACTGTGATGTACCTGTGAGTTTCTCAGCAATAGGTTTGAACTCTTCTGGACTGAGATAGAGGTCACGATCTGTGTCTAAGGACGAGAAGAGGAAGAGTCCCTCGGCACCCAGAGTTCGAACGCTGTCCTCCTGTTGGAGGGACACATGCATTAGACGGACTCTTCATTGTCATTTTATCTGCTAGGGGGATATTCAATGCAGCAGCATCAAAACTAGGACAGTGAGACGTATTGTGGGGGGGGGGGGGTACACTGCTGTGAATGCACACTGCGTCTCCTGGAGCATGTTACACTAATTTGTTCAACCTCAGCAATCCTGTGTGGAGAAAGATCAGCCCACAGGTCCACGGATTCCGCCTCGCAGATAGATGCGTGCCCACCCGCGCCCGCACAATGGAGGGAAGATGCGGGGGGGAGGGCAGCATACAGTAGGAACAACTCAGGGACCCTTTGTAGTCAAATGACCCACCCCCTGGAATAAAACACCATGTGGCCCAAAGCTGCAGATGTGGTGTTTTATGCGTCTGACTAATCATTGAAGCTTCGAAGAAACAATTATTGAAAAATAAAAGTAAAATGTTCATAAAGTAATGTTAACATGAACATAACATACAGGACAAAGTTGCTACAAACTTAATATTAACACACACATATACTGTTGATTTTTTTATATTCTTTACCCAAGATCTGTTTAACTAGTGTTGTTTCGAAGGTGGGTCTTACATGGCGTTTAAAGAGCTGGGCATCCTGGTAATACTTGATCCCAAACGCGAGGAGAGGAACAGCCCCGAGTACGAGCAGCGTCCACGCGCCTCTGGAAATCCAGGATCCAGCTCCCGGGGTCCGGCGACCGATCTGCGGCGAGGTTGTGCTCTTATTGTCGGGGGTCGTTTTATCCACGTCTGCGGCCATCGTCAGTCTCAGTTAAGGCTATTTAGACGAGGACATGGTGCTTTAAAAAACCAAAACCGCTAACAACCCTTCAGTGTCAAAGGGCTCCTTAAAACGCTGAGAATCAGCCGACACTTATGTTGTCCTGTAGCCGGGAACTGCGCATCGTTTTCCGGCCGTTACACCCGCAGGCAACAGCTGTGAATGATTAGCTAACAGCCCAGATTTCTTATTTCCCACATCTGCTACAGTACGGACGTGGTTAAGGTCAAGTCGACACGCAAGACAAACCGGATATGCGAGGTGTTGTGGGGCAAAATAAAAGTCCCCTATGTAGCCTAGCTAACTGTAGCTAGCGTTAGCTCTAATTCGTGTTGTGAGTAGTTAGAAAAGTTGTGACTCGCTAAATGAAATTAATTACAGAATAAATATAATAATTACAGTAAAATGAACTGAAGTTATGTTGAGTAACTTTTAGTAGCTGGTTTTAATGTTTTCAATATTTTTATTCCCCAGTTTTATACATGATCAGATGCAACAATGCATTACTCTGCTTAATTTATTACACTCTAAAAAAATCTTAAATTATTTAACAATTAATATAATTAATAATATCTATTTAATTTTTGTAGCATCCAACATATTGTTGGATTATTATTCAAATGAAATTCGAAATTGAGTTTAAAGTTTAAAAGTCAAGTTAAAAGTTTTCTCCTTGAGAATATGTCAACATCAAGTTAAACATTCATAAAGTATATATAAAGTATTCTAAATACCCTATTAAATTTGATGCTGTTAAAAACTTGAACACCTTTGTTTAACGTGTGTCTAATAAATAACGTTTGTAGATAAATGTAAAATGTGGAATATTAGTAGAAAAACATTCAACATTAACCTCTTAGAAATATCCTAAAAACAAACCTCCTAAGTGATACAGGTAGTATTGTGGGCACACGTCTCTAAATCCAGCTACATTAGTCTTAATTTGAAAGGGATGACCGGATGTTAAAGCACACACTGTTTCTAGTTTGGCAGAAATTATGTGCTGTTAATGGTCACCTTTAAAGAGGCAGTTACCCTGTTCATTCCAGGAATGTCAAATATGTGTTTCTGTGCCAAACAAGTCTGTCCTCACATCTTTGTAACTTCACCTCTAACAGATGAGAAGACTTTGTTTTAGATTTGTTTCAGGGGGGCTGAGTTACAAGAACTGAATTGTACTTGCATGTGCCTTTGGGCGTAATGCTTATGCATTCAGAGGACAGAGGAACACAAATGTAATAAACATTCCCAGCTGGAGTCAGACTCTTGTTTTTTATTACATGTAGTGTGTTTGATAATGGTCTCAAGAAACACCAAGTAATTTCATCCAAACACTTGGTTTTATCAACACTTAGACAAGCACCAAAAAACGCCAGATAAAGCAGTTTCTATAGTTTCAATAGTTTTCAATATTTTGTAACCCTTTCAAACCAAAGTCTAGACTGGCTGGGTAAAAAGAATAGGAAACGTTTTAATATTTGTTGATAACCTCCTTTTTATATTGCTTAATATAGCAATAGTTTATTATCATTCCACACAATTCTACACACTCATACTCTGAGTATAAACTACGCGTACTCAGTATTTACATAGGTACATGTTGCATTAGATTAGCCTGTATAGGGGAAGACCTTCCTGACTCTGGTGATAGCCAGACGTCTAACAGTCAGATCAGATCACAACTGGCTGCACATTATTTGTCACCAAAAAAAGGTGACAATCAGCTGATATTTGTGGCGACAGGAAATAACAGGAGAAAAATCCATTTTGGCAAAGCTTCTGTTATTGGGTTAATCAGTTTATGGGTTTGCGTAGGCAGTGGTCAGTCCATGTCCTCTTCTACGGGCTGCGTCTTCACCTCAACAGTTTTTGGAGGGATGTAAGAACCCATACCTGCTGCTCTCTCTGCCTCTGCCTGGGTGTAGGGTTCCTCTCTGAGCTGTTTCAACCTGGATAAAATAGGACGAGACGAGTTATGACACTCACGTAAACAAATTGTACTCCATGTACATGACCTAGAAGTAGTTCAGTAAGTTGAAGATAACTTACCGCCTTTTGTGCACTTTACTTTTGAAGTGCTCTTTCAGGGATTTCATATCCACAAAGTATCTCCTGCAAGAGATCAAGTTCCACCGTGTTACAAACCAATGTGGAGCATACCGGTGTACTAGTGCTGCATACTCTTATATGGAAATCATGTTGGTGTGAGGACGACCTAACCCTGGCAGAATGTCCTATTTAACTCCATTTCACTTAGAAAAGAATGCGTCTTTTATTCTTATTAAGTCAAACGTGGTCATACGTACGCGCAGTGTAAGCAGTAGTGTTGTGCGCATCCCGTCACGTCGTAGTCCACGTCCTGATGCAGTAGTTTAGCTGCGAGCTCAGGCTTCATGTCTGCGTGAATCTGGTCCAGGTCTTTGGTCCTGCGCTTTGTCTTCCACGTCTTTGCGATGTTCTTCTTCTTGTCGCTCTTGTGGTTCCCCTTTTGTTTGGATTTCCCCATGTTTAGATGTAGATCTGTCGGTCAACAGAGACAGCTGCTAAAGTGATTTGTATGCGATTATTAGATCTGCATCTGTCGCGTCAATCGTCACGTGGATTTATTGCGTCCCACAGGTTCAAAGTTATGGTTTTAAAAGCGATCTGGTTATGTTGCGTCACCGCCAGCTGGTCTGATCGTACCGAGTAGAAAAACCGGTACCAAAGTAGATAAAAGGTCAAGAAAAACTGTGATATAACAGATTTGCGTCTAAAACTCTTCAGAGATCCATTTTATGATGTTGCTTACCGTTCACACGTGAAGCCGATGATTCGTTTAGTTCCGGGTCAACACATGCACACCCTCACCAGTAGGTGGCGACAAATGTGACTGGGAAAAAGGAGAACATGAAATTGAAACGAAAAGTGTGTTAATTTCACAAGCCTAAAAAACTATATGTAGTGACATATTAACCAGTCAAACATCGTTATGTGAAAGTACCAGTTCAACACTGCAAAAGTATTTAAGTTTCAATTAAAGGTACTGTATTGAAAATGTTACTCCAGTAAATTCAGAAGATTTTAAAGCAATACAAGTCGAATAAGTCCCCAGTGACTTTTATAATTACTTGTTATTTCTCGTGTATTAATGGGCTCCCAGCAGATGAAGATTGTTGAGGTGGACATATTTTAGATATAAATATAACTAAGTGGTTCATAAATAATTTCCTCATTTACCTGTAATATAATAATAATAATAATTTATTGTTCATTTTTTATAAATTCTGAAAAAAAAGAAAAACCCCTAACAGTCAAACAGTGTAAGTTTTGACCAAGAAAATATCTTAGTAAAACAAATCAAACTGAAAATTCTTTGAGGATTTTGCATGAAATAAAACTGACTGTTAGTCAGTAAAGTCATTATTGAACCAGTTATTTTAGCTCTACATGTTGTTAGGCAGATTATTTTTATTATTTCTTCTATAAGTAAAAACTTCATTAAGCTCTTTTTGGTAGCCTGTGCAAAACTGTAAAGTAAGCAGTAATTGCACTTTCGAATGAATTTATTGTATGTAAAAAAATGCAATATTTCACAGAGAAACAGATGTAATATAAATAAATTAGCATGCAAAGTAGTAAAATGTTATATAGTACCCAAAAATGCTTATGAACACACATTTCAACGTGAAAAAATAGATTGGTAATTCGATTTTACAGTGTTTGCTCTAAATTAATTGCACAGATTTACTCATTGTATTCTGTGCAGCATCAGGTAAATTATGGTCAAGCTACGTGACGTGTTACCTTTTCGTGCTCCTCGTAAATTACACTGTTAGCTAGATGGACGTGTAAGATAAGAGCCGCAAGGATTGTCTTTTAATCGATTAATTGGCTAGGTAATCGACAAGGTATTCACCTACTACTATTTTTTATCGTAAACGTTTTTTTTTCAAGCAAAAATGACAAAATTGTTAAAAGTTCGTGGAAATTTTATCATGCATTTTCGTACATTTTATAATGCATTTTTATTAAAAGATTATTAATCAATCAAGAAAATAGGCAGCAGATTAAATGATAATTGGATTAATTGTGCTTGCAGTGCTAATTTAATAGAAACTACCAAGATAGGTGTAATAAAGTCATATGCTTTATATTTATCTGATTGTATATGCTATATTTGTTTTAAAAATCACGAACTGCGGCAACACAAATAACCGAAAATAAGATCGTTTATTATACGTACACATGAACTGAAAATACATAGAACTTCATAATTAATGGAATAGTTAAGAAGAATGAATTGCGCGTAAGAAATACACCTAACGCAAACAGTATACGAACTAACAATCAAATATAATTTAAAGAATTAATACTCCAAAATGAATAAGCAGAATAGGCAGAAGAAAGAAGAAAACGAATTGGTTTACCTCCAATAATTTAACCACATCCCACTGTGCTTTTGGGTCACTTGGGTAAGTTTACCTGACATAGTTAAATATACCGACGGCACTTGAATGCGTCGCCAGACTGCACTGCATACGCGCCGTGGCGGAGAGTGAAGATGGCGGAGAATAATGTCGAACCAGAGCACGAATGGAGCGAACGGGCCCTGGACACAGCCGAGGACACTCTGGTTGCAATGGAAACCCTGCTGGCCACGCTGAGAGCCTTCGAGGACGTCCTCAGGCAACAAGACATATCCACGGCGTCCTCCACGGAGTACTGCGACAACTTCTGCCAGGTAATGTGTACATGCAACATCGAAACTAGCGTTAGCCTAACGTTAGCTCAGCCAGGATTGTTTTTCCTCGCAGCCTGCAAGCTAAACTGCGACGGTGATGGCCTGTTGCTGTAACCGCACAGCTTCAGCGTTGGTGTCTTTAGCAGGGAGCCGCTGCGCAATGTGTATTTTTTCCTTTCATGTCTACGTGTGCACAAGATTTCAAGTTAAAAATAATAAGATCTGCTGTCACCGGGGTAATTACACGAGCAGCTGGGTGATCTGTCCCCACATTAGTGCTTGAAGTTACAATGGGTTTATTTCACTCTGACTAATAAAAACAGCTTCGATTTATTTCTGATGCAACGTGCAAAACAGGAAAGCTATAACATATGTTTGCACGCACATGACATTGCCACAGTTGGCACATCATGCATAATTGGATGTGTGTGGGGCGGGGCAGTGTCGCGCTGTGTTTATCTATATTTTCATGCCAGTTTGGGCGGATTATCTCCACAACAAAATGGCACTTTGGACATTTGCACAAGTTGCACATATCGTTCATTTGTACGTGCACTCAGTGTCAACGGTGGCGCAATTACCTCTCGTTACTTTACGTTACGCGTTTCTAATGTCCAAATGTGCTGGTGGTCATGTGGATGTCTCTCCTATCAACAACTGAAACGCATTTTTATTTACGTTTCCCTTATTCCCAGTATCAGAGTGGTTATAGTTTAAACACGGCTATAGTTCTTGTAGTGGGTAAACAAAATGGGGTTAACTACATTGGTTTTCAATGGCTGCGGTTCCTCATTTAGAAACATCAAAGCCACTACCTCCAGTTTTACTCTTCTGAACGTGATTTTCAGCCACACAAAGCTTCCAGTGAAATGTGGTTCTCAGCCAAAGTGGATTGTAGAGGAGAGTCATTTATTGACCAAATCTTCTGATGGCAGCTCTCTGTTTGGACAGTGGCTACTGTTAAAGAACCGCCTCACATTTTTTAAAGTTGTTCTTAAACTCTTGCTCAAATGCAACCATGTACCTATACATAGAAACCAATGTATGCAACCGTTGTTTCTTTACTTTTTACTACAGACATATACAAATGTTTGTAACTTTGATAATTAAGGTACCCACTGGATTGGAATTTTGGAGGGCTTGTTATTACCAACAATCAGATATGTGAATAATGGAGAGGACAGATAACGGTATTAGATTTAGCCACATAACCCTGCTGCTAAAATATACCTCTACCACAATTATTTTTCTAATTACAATGCATTTTTGGGGGGTTGATAATCAATAAAAACTGTCAGTTTTGTGTTGGTGTTGACTTTCTGTACTAGTCGGAAGTAGTCATGTTGTAATTAGTACACTGATGTGTGTCTCCAAGGTTGAGTCCTTATTCCTGGCTCCCTCTGAGAGTACCTTTATTTTTGGACTGGAGGGAATTAATTTAGTTCCTCTTTAGACACCAGCTAGGTTCCTGCTGTCTGATAAATGGGACCCCTGGGATGTTGATAGTACCATGAGGTTTTAATGTGTATGTCTGCCTGCCAGAGATGTACAGGTAAGTCACTAGTTTACACACACGCACACACACACTGATCTTGAATCCACTGTGCTAGGGTGCAACTGACAAACAGCATTGTTACATATATTAAAGGTAAAGAATGAACCAGTTTTTTTTGTTATTTGTGTTTATAATAAAATGATTTTAGTTTTGTGAGTAAATAAATCAACATGGATTTTTTTTATAGCTGTCACTGTTGGAGTCAGGTTTTTAGTGCATATTGAATCACTGTTGATCTTGTAGGTCCTGAGTTGTCATTCGTTGTACAGTCAAGTCCCCCAGGCCCAATCAAGAGCACCTCACATCAGACAGTGTCAGCTGGGATCAATCGGGTGTAGACCTGTATCTCCCCCAGGCGGAAAACCCCTGATCTTCCAGATGAAGATGATGTATCTGTCATCTGCTCACCACCATCTCTTGGTTTTTGAAAGTGTTTGCAGCTTTCATATTTTATTACATTGATTACAGGTTATTATTCTGTATGTGTGTTTATAGGCTCTGATGCACTATGCTGGCAACAGGAACTCCATGGAGCATGGTCTGCCTCTTCTGGAGGTCTACTGTCTGTCCATAAACTGCTTTGCTTCAGCTCGATCCCACCTCACGTCAGAGTCTGACAGAGTTGCCCTTGTGTTGAAGAGACTAGCTTTGTGAGTACTGAAAACATTGTAGTGAAAATATGCAGTATGTTTTGTTGAAGAATACTAAAGATGATGATCTCGCTGCCTGCACACAAAAGCACAAAAATCTGTTGGCCAAAAAAAAATACAAAAAACAACCTATGGTTCATGCACCTTGTTTTGAATTGGGATGTCTTGCCGGTACATGTAGATGTTTCCACTGTGTTGCAATCACATTAGTCACTAAAAGAGGTGGAAAAAGTCTTGTTATTTTCAAAATCTCTCATCGCTTGGCAATACAGCCTACAGATTTCCCATAGCTTCAATGTATGTCACCTTTGTTGTGCCTGACTGTATTACGGCACAATAATAATAATGATAACTGATACTTTATTAATTTCCTTGGAAATTCTCATGGCTGCCCCTCTTTGTCATGAGGCCAAGAATTGAGAAAACTGGGAGGCGAACCACCAACTCTGGGGTTCGTAGACTGTTTCCCCACCAGAGAGAACAGTACACTAGATCACTGCTACACCGTGATAAAGGGCGCATATCCCTCTGTCCGTCACTCGGATCACTGCATGATCCATCTGATCCCAACCTACAGGCAAAAACTCGAATGTTCAAAACCTGTGGTCAGATCTGTTCAAAGATGGACCAACGAGGCGAAGCAGGAGCTGCAGGCCTGCTTTGACTGTACTGATTGGAGCGTGTTTGAAGATGCTGCCGACAGTTGGACGATCTGACTGATACTGTGACATCATACATCAGTTTCCTTGTGTGCCTTACGTCCTTCGCTCCTCCAACAGCCACCTCACCTACACCTCCTCCTCCAGACACTCTGTCCCCCTTGACACGGAAGTCTATCGGCCTAGACAGAGTGAGCCCCTCCTGCCTCAAGCTCTGTGCTAAACAACTGGCCCCTGTTTCTACCCACATCTTCAACACATCCCTGCAGCTGTGTAAAAGATCCACTATACCAGGACTCGATGACTACAGGCCGATCGCTCTGACGTCTGTGGTCATGAAATCATTCAAACGTCTCCTGCTCGCCCACCTCAAAAGAAATCACAGACCCTCTGCTGGACCCTCTGCTGTTCGCCTACAGGGCAAACAGGTCTGTAGAGGATGCAGTCAACATGGGACTACAATACATCCTAGAACATCTTGACTGCCCAGGCACCTATGCCAGAGCTCTGTTTGTGGACTTCTGATCTGTGATCCATAATGTTCATAAAGTCAGCAAGTTATTGGACAATGTCCATGAGGTCCGGGGTGTGCACAGAACAAACACAGACTGCAGGGCACAGTCAGAACTGCAGAGAAGATCATTGGTGCACCTCTGCCCTCTCTTCAGGACCTGTACACCTCAAGGGTCAGAAAGGGGGCAGATAAAATTAACACAGACCCTTCACACCCTGGACACAACCTCTTCCAGCTATGTTTGCTAGACATAAGAACAGTTTCTTCCCCCAGGCAATATCTGTTATGAACAACTGATTGCTGCTGCTACATGGACACAAACTGCACTCAACTCAGCACACTACACACACACACACAGTATTGTCTTTCTGTCTTGTTACAATTTGTCTTTAAATTATTGTTTTTTTATGTACTTGTTTTCTGTCCGTCCTGTCCTAGAGAAGCTAGAAACGACCAGAAGCAAATTCCTTGTATGTGCAACATACTCTGCGAATAAAGCTGATTCTGATTCTATTGCCTAGCAACTGCACCACAGTCACCCCTAAATGTGGAAAGTTTGCATGTCATCTTTTTTTAGGGACCATGTTAATCTAATTTCAATGGGTTGTCATTTCCCTTTTCGCTCAATTTTCAAATTTCAAAAAACAGGAAAAAATAATGCTATATATACACACACACACACACACACACACAATAGTTTGGTTTACACTGTCTCTGATTTTGAGAAACTAAAGGGCTATTACAATCATATTTAATACTCTCACAGAGGAACTTGGCACCAAAAGGCTTTGTAGAGGGAAGTAATTCATGCCTGATCTCCCTGTTTGATGCCCTGTGTTCGCATGGTGGCTACACTACACATGATGACTATATTATACTAGATTATTCTGCTAACAATATAACCGACAGTGACAATAATTCAGCTTTATCTTTTTGTCTTCAAGTCACATCAACATAGTGTTTAAACTCAAGCAAACACAGTAAGTGAAAATAATAAGCCTGGACAGCCTAGAGTAACAAAAAAACGTATTGGGTAACTAGTAAATGGAATATGCTCTACTACATATATATTTTATCATCCAATCCTTATCATGGAGAAGAATATTTGACAAACTTTTCTATTTTTTTAAGCAATAAAGAATTCTGACTCTGCAATTGATCAATCCCTGTAAAGCACACAAACTGGCTACCAGTGATTTCTCAAGGCAAATTACAGCCTGTCTGAAGGAACTGACTGAACACACACTGACATGACTTAAATTAGGTTAGTTAGAGATTCATGATGTGTCTCTCGGTTAATTGCTGAGCCCACATGCTATTGTTCCAATGACACACCTTCCTTGTTCAGATGTTCTCATATGAGGGAAGGGGGATGTTTCAGCCTAATAGAAATTCTTACACAAGGATTTTTTTTTTATATATAATTGAATAGTAATAGTTTTCGTTTAATTACTGGCTGTAATACTTGTGTTAAGGCCAAACTGAAAGCATTATCCTCTGTTCATCTAATTTTTATGTAGTTTCTTACTACATAAAAAACGACAACGAGTATAGGCTATACAGGTCTATTAAAAGCATTCGTAGTTTTGATGAAACCAGGTCAAACACAGACGGGTTCAGAATTAACAGTCATTGTAATTGAGTTTTATTTTTTACAGGAGCTGTTTTGAACTGTTGCTGTCAGTGCCTGAGAATGAAATTCCGTATGAAGCCTGGGTCCAGTTCCATAACTCAGTTCAGGTAAGAGGACGTTGTTTCAAAACCTTGTTTTCTAATGTTGAATCTTGGAGAAAGAATTACAGTTGCATGAATAAGGAATTTGTTTTGCTTGTGCTTTTCTATTTTTGTATATGTATTTCATACTAAATCATGTGCATATTTTAAAATACCTGCAAAAACTGCAGAAGCTGACCTAGTATTACTTAAAATTATAAATTCCAATTTAATTTGTCACATACGTAGTTACACAGTGTACAACACGCAGTGTCCTCCTGCATTTAACCCACCCCCCTGGGGGGAGCAGTGGGCAGCTACAGCTACGTTTAAGTGTCTTACTCAAGGACACACCTGGTATGGGCTGGGTGCTGCAGGAATCAAACCTGCGACCTTCTACATCCCAGCCTCATGCCTTAACCCACTGAGCTACCAGGCAGAATTGGATCCTCTCGGTTATGCAGCCTAGTCTTTATAAATATGCAAAGTGGGGCATTTTTTTCAATGTCATCATGCCCAAAGGTGATTGCAGTGGCTGGGCATACAACTCGTTAGACGGAAGACATAAAATATATTGTGTATCTAATGATCTAATTTTGGAGCTGTTGGATGAGCTGTGGGCTGATCTGCAGCCCGTCACAAGACACACAAAGCAACTCTGCATTTCCTTGCGCCTGCAGAGTACTGTTTCTGTTGCTGTCTCTCAAAATAGGTTTTCATGTGTGTTTCTGCACACTCGGGTTGCACTGAATCAGGCTAAACACAGCGCTTATGGGAATGCTGGTTTCCTGGAGTTTCAGGCCTGATTCACTATACTGACTATGTAGCTAGCTTTTAGGTGAGGCATTGTAAGATTTGGTCATACTCCAAGCTCTCAATGTTTTCGTTTATGCAGTTTTTCTGTTGAGCACATGCGGTTTAGTACTTGCTATGTGGGATCCTAGTAGATTAGGCCCTAAACATATATATAACATATGACAAATCTGAGGTATTGTTTTTTTTTATTATTATTGTTGGTTTATTTTGTTGGAGACAACATTTTTCCATTGCCTAACTTAAATTAAAGTACTTGTCATATTTTGTACAGATAATATTTAAAGTTTAAATATGCATGATAGGAGATATGTAATGTAGAAATTTTCTAGACAACCAGACATGTGATAAGTTCTTGCTCCCCATATAATCAGTAAATAAATACCATGATCTACCAAACATTGCTGAAAATGTTTTTGCCATTCTGATGTTGATTTACTAGTTTGCTTCACATCATTGTCTTGTTGCATGGCCCAATGCGGCCCGGTAGCTCAATGGGTTGAGTGTCAGACACACGGCACTAGTTCCTTGTAAGTCGCTTTGGATAAAAGCCAGCGATCTGCCAGGCAAAGTAAAAAAAATGTTTTTGATGACCTCACTTTTGCCTGTAGAATACTCTGGTATTGAGAGTTCATGGTTATCTTGGTTACTGCAAAGTACCCAGGTCTTGTGACTGCAAAGCCCAAATCAACACCCCTCCACCACAGTTCTTGATGGTGGGTATGATGTGTTTCTGCTGAAATACTGTGTTAGGCACTGGGCTTTGAAGCCTACCAAATCTGCTTTGGTCTAACCTGTCCATCGGACATTGTTCCAGATGTCTTGAGGTTTGTTCAGATGCCATTTTGTTCCCCTAGTCTTTCCTAAATATTACTTTTAGCCGGGCTGCTTAGATTTGGCAGAGCCTTAAACAGTACATTAATGCTTGAGAATACTTCAGTGTGTCTAGGATACTAGGAATTTAAATATGAATTCCTCAACGTCTTATCGAAAGGCTTCTGATAAGAGGCTTGATGATGGTGTTTTGTCTCCCCAATTGCCAATGTTTATGGTGTCTAACTTATTGTCTGTTGTAGACCTGGAAATTACAGTATATTAATAAATTAATAAAGTATATTATTAAAAGATTGAAATACTATTTCTCTAACAATGATTCTAACGCTTTCCTACATGGCATCACTTTTACTACATTGCCTTGGACAAGCCCTGTACTAAATTCACACTGAACATTTTTGTAAAAGCTGAGAAACACAGATACACTGTAAAGAATCGCGGGAACTTTTTACCATACTGCAGCTGCACAGTCAAAGGTTTTTTATCTGTAATTTTATATACTGTTAGATCAAGACTAAATCACTATAATGTATAAAGCATGTTGTGTAAGATTTGTCAGGATTTGATATAAGAATTACATCGTTTCTCAAATGAGAAAGTGTCCTTTCACCATGAGTTTTCAGCAAAGGGAAATTAATTATAAACCTGGCAGGTTCAGTTAAGCTGCTGTATAGAATAGAAAAAATAATTTAAGTCAGTTTTGTAGCAACTGAACTAATGGCCTGTAAAGGTCATTATTTCATGACATTATCACATGACTACATTGATGATGTACTGCTAATGTTTCATTATGGGGAAAATTTATTTATTTTTACTTAATTGAATTTTTGTACATTGCAGATTGCTCATGATGGCTTGTTGCAGTATGGGAGCACAGACCTCCAAGCTTTACTTCAGATCACAGGAGAAGGAGGCGCATGGAGCAACCCTGTCCTTAATTGTCTCCTCACTGGCCAAGTTACCAACTCAGAAGAAGGTTGGGATTATAATCCATTGATCTAGGTTATGTTATTTAGAGATGGCAACACCAAGCTTTAATGTCGGTGCTTATTGTCACACTGACCTTGTCATGATAGGTGCTTATCAAGCTGTGTTTGCAATCTGTCTCTAGTTAATGCATACATCAGCTTGGAGGGCGAAGGCTTCATGGAGATGCGAGTGAAACATCTGGAGAAGATGGGTGAAGTTGCCAAAGCTGTGGTGCTAGCCAAAAGTTGTGCCGAATGCAGTGCAATCTCTAACCAAGCAACGTTTCGTCAAACATATGTCTCCCTGCTTTGTCACCTTCTGCCCAGTGAAGAAGCAATCATGGAGGTATTACATCAGAAGTTCAGTAATTGCGACGTGATGCTGTTATCATATCTTATACATTATGCCTTTTTTCAGTGTTGACAACTATGATAAAATGTGTAACTTTGCTGTTTTTGATTTCTGAATATTTCAGAAATCAGAACTATTTCTAAAACATCAGTTTTTATGTGAACTCTCTTTGCTACCTCGTCGCCCGGTGTGGCCATCCGATTCTACCCAACACGTTTAACCTCTTGTTGCTCAGCACAAATTAGCTAAATTACTCCTAGGTTAATAGGCTGTTAATGCCAATGAAAGTTGAATCACTTTATCCTAATTTGTTGTATTTTTAAGCAGTAAGCATTATATTTACTCCTTGAACAGATATCCAGACTTGACTGTAAGGATGTTCTAGAGATCACTTGTAATTTGGAGACAGAGGGGGAGGAGAATACAGCGTTTATCCTGTGTACAACTTTCCTGACTCAGCAGCTCCAGCAGCAGAGCCATTACTGCTCCTGGTGAGTAGACAATGCTAAGAGATGTGGTTTCGCTAACTGTTTTGCAGAAATTTTGACTGTATCTTAAAATATATTATATAAGTTGGTGTTTTTTGTTTTTTCTAGTCGTCTTGTTTACTTTGCTCTCCTTTTTCCTTCAAAGGGAGTTGACACTATTATGGAGTAAGCTTCAGAGGAGGATCGACTCCTCATTTCAGTCTCTTCTGGATCGATGCCTTCAACTAGGTGCTATTGCCAAAACAGTACACCATTTACTTTACCTGGTCCGTGTGATACAGACAGAGGTGAGGGTAACAAGCTATAATTTCTCCTCCAAACACACCTCTGAAATTATCCATTTTTGTACAACTTCATTACACACTTTGAACTCAATATTAATCATCAAATGACATCGAGTAAGCAAAACCAGGAATTTATAACCTTGTAAAAATAGAATTCATGCTAAAGCGACTGTGTTGGAATACATTAGATTGTAATTTCTAGCAAAATAAATGGGAATATTCCTGGTTATTATATGAGATTCTTGAATACTGTTTCGTGGTAATAATATATATCTCTCTTTTCAGGTGGAGGGCCTAGCTGGAGTACCTACGTCAGTAGAACTTTGTGTCAAAGCCCTTCAGCTACCAAAGCAAGATGACTCAGAAACAAGGATCTCTGTCTGTAAAACAGTGTCCTGCCTTCTTTCAGATGATCTTGAAGTGTTGCGTGCCTGCCTACTCACAGAGTTTCTGCTTGGCCCTAGCCAGGAGGTCTTTGGCCGTCTTGAGGAACTGTACTTGCGTCCAGATCAAAAGTATGACCAGGAAAATGAAATTATTCCTAATTCACTACGCTGCGAGTTGCTGCTAGCACTGAAAGCATATTGGCCTTTTGACCCTGAATTCTGGGACTGGAAAACTCTTAAGTATCATTGCATCTCCCTTCTTGGGTTGACTCCGGAGTCAGAAGGGGAAGAGGAGGAGGTAATAGACAAACAAGAGAGGGCTAAACAATACAATTCACATGTAGTTACAGTAAAAGTAGAACCAGAGCACCAAAACAGGGTAAATGGAAGTCTTGATGGTCAGGAGCAGCAGGAAAAAAAAACATATTCCAACTTTTTAGAACACCAAGATGAATATGAGACAAGAAAACCTCAATTCTGCTGTCAGATTTGTAAGAGGTCAGTCAGTGACACCCAAATCATTCATCACTCCAAAAGGCATGCAACAGACAACAGCCACCCTTGCCCTGTCTGTTTGGAAAAGTTTAAGAGCAGAAAGGAACTTGTTCCTCACATGAAACACCACATTCAAAGTGAAACCCACCTTTCCCAAACCTGCTTAACAAAAGACGACATGCAGAAACAGATAAATGAGGATGATGACATTGAACCAGGAGAGATCACCGTTGACCCTTCCTTAATGCTGTATTACAAATCCACACACGATCCAGAAGTGCTTCAGCACATCGTGCAACAGGCCAAAAATGTGAAAGAGAAGAATTTAGATGATGACGAGCATGTAACGTTTGATTACATTGATCAGCACTTCAAACTGCAAAATCGGGATGAGTATCCATGCCCCGGGACCGATTGTACTCGGATTTTTAAACATTCCAAGTACTTGTATGTCCACTTAAAGTCGGAGCACAAAGGGGATGAGAATGTTAAACATTTTCATCAGATGAGAGACAAGCGGGAAAAGTGTGTTTTTTGTAGACGGCATTTTGTCTCAGCCTACCATCACCGCAAACATAGAAGAATTCACTATGGTGATCGGCCTTACATGTGCGTGGTTATTGGTTGTGGTGCTCAGTTTAGTACTTCTAACGAACTGGTCACACACAAGCAGACCCATGGCTTTCAGCTTAACTACCAGTGTGAGCTTGAAGGCTGTTATGTCACTTACTCAGACTTGGGACAAATATACCACCATGAAGCACAGCATTTCAGAGATGCGGCCTTTACCTGCTCTAGTGCTGAATGTACAAAATACTATCTATCCAAAAAGGACTTTATAAAGCATTTATCCACACACAACATCACCTTCTCTGAAGAAGACTTTGAGGCTCAGAGGAAAGCAAAGAGGAAACTTTATAAGACTGTTGTCGAAGTGACATCCCAGCCAGCCTGTACGTCAGCTGATTCTCAAGCGATTCCAAATGAAGATGTCTTAAACTCTTCGTCCGTGAGTTGTGCCTCTTTGCAAGAATCCGTTGTCAAGGAATCCAAGACAACAATGACCCTGGTGGCTGTATGTTTTGATGGAAGTAAGTTCACTTGTGGTTTTGAACAGTGTGGCATGACTTTCTCCAGAGCCAGAGATGTTCAGAGGCATCTGAAGTGTGCCCACCCAGAACATCTCAAACTGGAGAACAAGGAACTAAAACATGACAAAGACCAGAACTTAAAAAAACAAAGGATAAAGACTGAGCCTGATCTAGATGGTGAAGAAAAGGAGTCAAATGAGCTCTTGATTCCGTTTCAACCTGTTGAGTCTGGCAAAGAAAGAACAGCATCCAGTCACTTCAGAAACGATGAAACAAAATTCTCAAGCCTTTCAATAAAAAATGATGCTCTGACAGAAATTCTTATTGGGCTTAGTAAACTGGACCTGAATTCCTCATCACCTCACAATATGTCAGATGACACACAGTCCAACCCAGAAGAGTCCAGTGCATCTCAGATCTCTCTTCATCAGGCAATCATGGCCAAACTTCCAGTTGTATTGCTTCACAAGAGACCTCCGCATCTGTCTGAGGACAAGGTAAAAGTCAAGACTGAACAGGCATCTGGAAGCGCTGAGGAAGACAGCATTGAATCATTAGCCACTGCTAAGCCATATGTGTGTGAGATGAAAGGTTGTGGTTTTAGGACTGCACAGAGTTACAGCTTACTGCGACACTATAACACCAAACATGGGCGTACCATTGAACAGGCCAAAAGGTTGACTTCTTTGAAAACCACTTCATTTAAGCCTTATGTGTGCCAGCTTTGTTCCAAGAGTCACAGACAAAAACATGTGTTGAGAGCCCACTACGTTCAGGTACATAAACTAAGTGAGTCTTTGGTAGACCAAATAAGCTACGGGTCTGTACAATATGAGGGAAACAAAGAACATGTGAGGCAAATGTCTCTACATTCGACAAACCATGATCTTAAAGTGAACCCTAAGTTGCAGCGTCAGCCTGAGAAAAAAAACTCAACCACGATAAGCGAAAATGGACAAAACACTGACAATCCTTCTCCATCGGAAGAGGAAGTTGAGGATGAAGGAGATGGTAGAGAAGAAGAGGGCGAGCACAAGGGAGAAAGTGAAGATGGTACCACACAACAGGTCAGAACTACAAGACGTTTGGTGGCCAAAAGCAATCTCTGCTATATATTGGATAAATTTAGTAAACCCTTTCATTGTGTAGCAAAGAACTGTGATGCAGCTTTTTCCACCCAGGGTGGCCTTGTGCGCCACTTACAATTAGTACATCATTACAATCGCTCTCAGCTCTTGTTGGAAAAAGATTTTGATGTGCAACACAGTCACGAAGTCAGAAAAGAGCCCGCCAAGAAAAGACTTGTCCCAAACTCGGATGAACCTCAGCCCCAATATAAATGTCACTTTACCAACTGCAACGCCTCCTACCACCTTAAAAGCAGCCTAGTGCGTCACACTCGTGATTGCCACTCCCAGCCACCAGAATTAGTAAGGTCCAACTATGAAGGATGCACAAGAGTGTTCAACCATAATGATGCACTTAAAAAACATACACTTTATAGTCACTGTGAGTACTACGATTCTCTGGTGGTACGTCTGCAGAGCACTCACAAAAAGTCTGTTACTGGGTGCCAAAAGAAGCTTATTGTCACACCACAGAGTCCACAGAAAGAAGAACCTGGTACACCCACCCCACAGGCTGAGAGATCGGATTCTATGCCAGAAGTGACTGCCCAGCCAGAGGAAATGGGCAAGGAGAGTCCTGAGGAGAAACCAAGAGTAAAAAAGGAGAAAAGAAATTCTTTTAGTCGTTTTGTTTTCAGATCTCATGAAGAAGCACTACAGATGTGCCAAGACCGCTGTTTGCGCGTGGCCTACCCATGCATGGTCCAGGACTGTGATTCTGTCGTCACTTACTTGCACAGCTTGAATCGTCACTACCTGAGAGTTCACAGCATGCGTCGGGAAGACCTCGTCACGAATGAAGATAAGCTTGTTTTTAATGCGGAGCAGCTAGAGGAACTGATTCAGAGGAAATCAGCCAGGCCAAGTGCTGCAGGTGCATCTGTCCCTAATGGTGTTCGCAAAATGGAGTATCAGGCGGAGCCAGAAAACACAGAGGGGCAGCCTGCTCCCATGAGCCTCCACTCCATTAAGGTAGAAGCTCAGGATGAGGATAATCAAGATCCACTGGGATTCCCAGAGGAGGAAGAGGAAGAGCCACCACCTGTTGAGAGAAATGGTGTCCTTGTTGGTGCAGATGAGGTGCTGTATGGTGAACCAAGCACTGGTGGACACACTGAAGACCCAGCTGCTGCAACACTTACCAGTCAAAATCAGGAGGATAGGTTAAGCTTGGACAAAATCAAACCTCCTATTCGTCTAGTCACCGTTGACCTCTCACCACCATGCTCACTGCGGTTTACTCCTGAAGAGAGCTTCCAAGAAACATCAAACAACAAGGATGGTGGTAAAATGTTGAATGGATCAGCAGCATTGCCCAACCCTCCGGTTCGGCAGCCACTGAAACGGAAAAATGAGCTATCTGAACAGCCATCAAACGTGAAAGACTCTCAGCCTCGTAGCACATCTCCACGCCCCTTTGACATTGCTGCCTACAAACCTATGGGCTTTGAATCCTCATTTCTAAAGTTCATACAGGAGACCACCCCAAAAGAAAAAAACACAGTGCCGGCAAAACGGCGAGACTCTTTTAGACGTAGTTGTTCCGTCAAGGAGAACAACCAGTTAGGTATTTCTCACACCCGCAGCAGACGCACTCATTCCCCACTGTTAAAGCCCCACACGATGACTGGGGACTTCACATCAGTCCAAAACTTGAAGTCCATCTTGGACAAAGCTCTAGCTGGGTGCGGGGACCTGGCAATCAAACAGCTTCAGTACCTCAGACCTGTGGTGGTCCTGGGAAGACCTGTGTGCACCACCACCCTGCCTGACCTCTTCCCATCAGACACCAATAACAGCAAACTGCTTCTTGGCAGTTAGTTTAACTGAGCACCTTTGTAATGTGGCTATAACAAATTACTTTGTATTTTCAAAAGCAAGCTGTGTATCAGTATTTTTTTATTTCTATCTCTAAAAATAATGGTATTGTTTTCTTGTTTGTTTTTTAAGTTGCAAACTGAAGCATTATAGAAATTAGCATAAGATTTAAAAAACAAGCTTAAACATCAGATTGAAGATATGGAATTTTTATCTGTTATGAAGGCATTGAGACAACAATCATGTAACTCATCATCATGTGTATATACTGTAGTTCTCCGAGAAAAATGTACAGATTTTCAGATTGCTAGAAATGGTCAGTAGCGTAATGCAAGGCCTTTTCACTAGTGTGAAAATGTGACTGATAAACATTTCCTTACTACAAAGTTGTTGAGGAATATGTTTGGTTATTTTTCACCTCAGTTTATATTAAATCAGTGTTGGGATGCAGTGGACAGATGTTGGAAGACATGTATGTAACACTTTCTAATAAAATAAATGTGGAAACTATTAAAAAGCTCTTTGCTTTCATAAATGTGTAATTTACTTTTTTTTTTATAGTCAGAGTTGAATGGAATGTTTAGAGAACTTTGCCTAGTTGGTGTATTATGTCTAAAAACAATGGAAGCTGAAAATCACCTCAACCAAAAAAATTAGTATAATGCAGTGTTTTTTATGCAATGAAACTCAAAAGTTCTATAATGTTATATAAATTTGTTAAATATAAGGAGTGTAGGTAGCTGTAAAAGTTATACATTCACATTTGTTAGAATTCTAAATTGGAATAAAGTATTTAAAACATTGTGAAATATTGCAATTTAAAAAAGTTTCTTGAAATAAAGTTATTCAATAAGCAGCGCACTGCTCATTACTAGATAGAGAATGCAGCAAATTACCACACGGCCAAAGGTCACCAATATTCTGTTTCACTAAATAAATACATGCTAAATAAATGTGTTAATAAACTACTTACATGGGCCACGTTAAGATTATAGTTTTAGTTAGAAGAGGCAGGTGTAAACGGAATCATGTTACATGCTACTGTTTCTCAGATTTTCTGCATAAAGACGGAACTACAGAGAAAGTGTGAGGACTTGAGCGCCTCTTAGAGGAAGAATCTACGTTTGTCTGTTACCTTTGTGGTGCATGCTCGCATTACACAACGCATGCTTTACGTACAGTTTTAGGATATGTGACCCAACTGTATTATTTCCTGTGACCAAAATGCCAACCACGCAGTTTCTTTGACGGCACTCACAATGAATGCATTTATCTCTGTTAACGCTGCTTGTTTTTATTTGATCCACCTCTTTTAAATATGTGCCCATGTACAGTCAATAAAACCTTACTATATACTGTATTTATTTTACAATAATAATAATAGAACAAACGACATGTATTCTTGTACATGGTTTCTAATTAATGCGTGTTATTTTTGTTAACATTATTAACCAGAGTTTATTTATCAGCAGCGGAACTAAAGTTAATTTCGGTGTTTCGGGGGGACATGATTCGATGCCACAGTTCGCCGACAGGCTCGCAACCGTGAATGGAATGATATTAGCTGTTAAAGCCTTGACTTAGGAATGCAAACTGGATGTAAATGTTTCCGTGTTAACATTTTTTGTCAGTATCTTTCGATTTAAAGTGGGAGCAGTCTTGTCTTAATTCAACTTTATAGTGTTGTCTGTTTGTTTGTGTGTAGAGCGGAAGCTAAGTAGCTGCTAGCCTAAAAACTACCAGGCTAACGTTTATATTACCGTTAATTTAGTTTGCCTGCCGAGCTAGTCGCCCTGCTCCAACAACATAGACCAAAAACAGAGCAAATATGGTTGAAACAATATTCGACCTACCGGTCGAAAAGCAGATATTTTATGCTGTTTTAGGATTTTCGTGGACAGTGTATCTATGGGAGGCATACCTTTCTTACAGGCAGGTAAGTGACTGATTAACCCAAAGTATTGAGTGGTTTGAATTAATTTAAAGAATTTGCAGACGCACGTTGTTAATGTTACTTGTACAGATAAAAATACATAGCATGTATTCTACTTAACATGTTCAAAATTTAAACACTATGATATTTAGATTTTGTGCATAAGCAAGTTAGTCAGTTCTGTGTGCACATTTTTATGTTTATATAACAGTTTAGCTGTGTAAGAAAATTACATTTATTTTGAGTAATCTTTAGTTTCATCACTTTGTTTCCCCATCGTCAAAAACTAAACTTGGTGATGTGTAACTGTATGCCAAACTTATAATATGTATATTAATAATAATAGTTATATATAGATATAGATATATAATTGTTTTTAAATTGTGCAACTGACTTTTTCTTAATCAATTTTGTCACAGTTCAGTGGCACTTATGAAAATGCATGCAAGTTAAGTTTGCAAAAAACAGGAATTGAGAGAGAACATATTTCCTCTGAGAGCTCCATCAGGGGAAAGAAAAAAATCAGGATGAGGTGACTTTAGACAAGACACCGATACCCTGTCTACAAAAATTTTTCTCAAAGGGTTAAATGAAGTATCAGTTGCTGTTGTTGTTATTATTATTATTATTATTATTATTAGGTATACACCACATTGATATGGGTTAAAAAGCAGACCTATATGTACAGGTATTTTACACATGTAAGCCAATTTAAACAAATATGCACTGTATACTAACAGGAGAATAAACTATAAAGCCAACTACGTCAAAGTATTACAGTATTGTTCATATGGGGCTTTTCATATGTAGTACAAAAGTGATGTGTATGATTATGTCATGTAGAGCTGAATCCTTTCCCCTAAACCTAAAGATTTGTTCTTTGGGAGAAATGTTTTGATTAAAGGTTTTTTTTTTTGTTGTGACATTTGATGATGATTAAACAAAGAATCTATTATATATCTGCCAATACCACACCATATATTAGTGTTTACATTTTATTGTACAATGGTAAATGATCCATTAAATACTTGATTTAACTGGAGCTTTCTCTTTTCACTACACTAGCGGAGGATATACAGGATAACAAGACATGTGCCACAGGAGCTAGGGAAGATCATGGATTCTGAAACATTTGAGAAGTCACGTCTTTATCAGCTGGATAAAAGCAACTTCAGCTTTTGGTCTGGACTCTATTCTGAGACTGAAGGAACGGTAAGAACAATCACTAGATTGAAACACTGACCTTTGCTTACAGCTAGTTCACATCAAGCTGTTCACTGAGTCATTTTCATGTTAGTTTCTGTTCTGTGTCTGTCTAACCTAAAATGTTATGCTTAATTATTTAACTTAACTCCTAATGTTTGTTCTAAACATTTAAAAGTTTATGTTTACATTTTAGTTGATCCTGCTACTGGGTGGAATCCCCTTTCTGTGGGGCATTGCTGGAACAGTGATGGCTCGCTTTGGATTTGGCTCAGAGTACGAGATCACACAGTCTCTCGTGTTTCTGACACTTGCGACCCTGTTCAGTGCCTTAACCGGCCTTCCCTGGAGTTTGTACAACACATTTGTCATTGAGGAGAAACATGGCTTCAATCAGCAGGTAACTGACTGAACATTTGTCATTACGAATAGACCTGAAATGTGTTTTTCAAATGTTTGTAGTTTGTTTCCTTAGATGCAGCTGCCACTCTTTCTATAATCTAAAATAGTTTCCACTGATGTTTGGTCTCCCTCCTAGACATTGGGGTTCTTCCTTAAGGATGCGTTGAAGAAGTTTTTCGTGACCCAGTGTATACTGCTGCCTGTAACCTCATTGCTTCTGTACATCATCAAGATTGGTGGAGACTACTTTTTCATCTATGCCTGGCTCTTTACCTTGGCTGTTTCTCTGGTTGGTACTGGATTCACATTGATATGAATTTGAAAAAGACATTTCTGTCTAATAAGGAAGTGTGTTGTGTTTGATAATCAAGGAGTAGCTCAAAGGTGTTACTCATAACTCCAGATATTTCAACAATTCACTATCTCCTCTTCTGTATTCTCAGGTACTTGTAACCATCTATGCTGATTACATTGCTCCCCTGTTTGACAAGTTCACTCCGCTGCCTGAAGGAGAACTGAAGACAGCCATTGAGGCTATGGCCAGGAGTATAAGCTTCCCCCTCACCAAGGTTTATGTTGTAGAAGGTAAAGTAATACATAAACCAAGCATGTCTCCACAAGGATTTACTGCCACATTTGTTATGTTATCATTTTCTAAAATGTGTTTTTCTTATACAATTTAAAATTATCTATCTTTTAAATAGTTTTTAAATGTTTGACATTCCCAGGTTCCAAGCGGTCATCTCACAGCAATGCATACTTTTACGGGTTCTTCAAGAACAAGCGTATTGTGTTGTTTGACACTTTGCTGGAGGACTACTCGCCTCTCAACAAGTCAGGAGAACCACAGCCTGAGCAGCCAGAGAGTGATGAAACATCCAGCGAATCAAAAGCCAAGCCAAAGGTCCCAGCTATCAATATCTTCCAGAAAAGTTCCTGTTTTGCAGATATAAACCAGGCATCCATGAAGGCCCTATGGTTGATAGCTCTCTTATGTAGTAACAGAGAACATGTATTTAGCAATGTGATTAATGTTGAGAAAATGTAGCCTCTGTAACTTTACTGTATTCCTATTGAAAGTGCCTAGTAATAAATTACTTATGGCATTTTGTCTTATCAGAACTTGCCTTGGATTCTGTGTAGAATATAAGACATGCATGTTTCTGATTTTATTTCCTACTCTATTTTTCTGTGTAACCCATAAATATTCTCTCAAATATTGACACAGAACAAGAAACAAGGATGCAACAATCCAGAGATCCTTGCAGTCCTGGGTCATGAGCTCGGCCATTGGAAGCTTGGCCATACTGTCAAGAATATTGTCATCAGTCAGGTGAATGAACTTTCTTTTGACGTGATTATCTGCATATCATCCTAACATCTGAATGCAAACAAACTCTGTCCTTTCTCCAGATGAATTCCTTCTTGTGCTTCTCCCTGTTTGCTGTTATGATTGGACGTAAGGAACTGTTTGTAGCTTTTGGCTTCATTGAGAGCCAACCCACATTAATAGGCTTGATGATTATCTTCCAGTTCATCTTCTCCCCATACAATGAGGTGCGTATGCGAGTGAGAAATATTGTTTATTAGACTTTAATAATCTAACATATTATGCTATTTCAAATTTATTATTTCTATATGGGCATTCCCACAAATTCACACTTTTGTATTTTGTTTTTCAGCTCCTGTCTTTCTGTCTGACAGTTCTGAGTCGCAGGTTTGAGTTTCAGGCAGATGCTTTTGCACGTAGCATGGGCAAAGCTTCTGAGCTCTACTCTGCCCTCATCAAGCTCAACAAGGACAACTTGGGCTTTCCTGTAGCCGACTGGTTGTTCTCCATGTGGCACTATTCCCACCCTCCTCTCCTGGAGCGCCTCAGAGCTCTGGGCGGCATCAAGCAAGACTGACGTGGCTGGAAGGGGGAGAAGCATCTGCTGCCTCCTCCAAAGGGCCTCCGCAGACCACCCTTGGCCCTGTGATGCATCCTGGTCTTTTCCTACCTATTTGCCCCAGCCCCCATGTATCTCTTTTTATTCTTATTTTTGCCATACTTTTTATTTCATCCTTTTTGAAACTTTGTTTTAAACAAAACCAAAACATATCAGCGCAAGGCAGCCTAAACCGTTGTAAGCCTGAACTGAAGTCTCTGCTTTTCCTATAGGGACGCCTAATGTGCACTTGGTATGAGTAATGTTTCTGGGAAATGTGTGGTTTTAAGAAAGCTATTGTCAGAGCACAGGTGACAGTTTGCTGTCTGACCCCAATTTAGTTTAGGCTTTTGAAATAACTATAACCTTGCTCTTTTAGATTCTGAAACGGAAGGGTAACAGATTTGTCATTTAGAAAACCTGTAATTGTATTTGTACACTTTCCATCTAATTGTTGAAAGCATAAGAATTTTTTAAGCACGCGAGACAGGTTGTCATGCAGTATAACAGTCCAAAAAAGACAACTCTGTGTCAAGCCATGACAATGCTTTTTCAGATACACAGGCCAGAATTTGTCCTTCAAGTGCACTCTTGCTTTTTAGCAATATCCCCAGACGAGCTCAAGAGAAGCCATGTAAATCTAGCCATTATCTTCAATCCTCAGTTTTGCAAAATAAAATATGTAGAAGCTTTATTAGAGTGAGAAAAATGTAAGTTACTCATCTTTTGTTCAGGTAATGGATATTTTATAAACAGAACAGTGCAGAACATTTTATTTCAGTTTGGATCGTTCTTGTAATTTTCATTTTTACATGCACTTGGGGGGTCTTCTTTTATTTTTCTAAAGCCCTTGCTTGCCAGCAAGACTCTAGCCGTATCTGTACATATGTTGATGAGTAGAGTAATAGCGTATGAAGTGAATTGTGAAAAAATGTTGAATGTGATTTGAAATAATTAAGTTGACATGGTGTTTCTTAGTTTCTTCTCCTGGGTTTTGGACCCAAAGTTGCCTGGCAAGCAAAGTATTCACAGAGGACTTGGGTGGAGTGGAGGGCATCTGCAAGGTTCCTTTCACCACACAATCCAGCTTTTGGTTTGTTTGAAAAGGAGTCTGTAACCTTTATTTGCAGCATTGAATAAAATTCTTCAAAGCACGTCTGGCTCCTGTTTTACAAAAAGTTATTGAAATTCAATGTTTCAAAATGTTTTTTTGTGAAACTGTTTATTATTCGATTTATTTCTGTGTTAAAAACAGTGTCAGGACATAATTATGCATTATTTTTGTTCAATTAACATGCACTTCTAAATAATACATTTTATTCTCAAGTACATGTATAAATAGTTATAGATGTATTTTAGATTTAACTAAAAAGCTATTCAAAGTTAAACCATCAGTTAAGCCCTGAATCTTTAAATCGGCAGAATAAAATAACACGAGAAGGAATAAAGATTACTATGAACTAGACATTGTTGCAAAGACAGTGTGGATAATATAAAAAGCTCCACACTGAGGTAATTGTATAATATTGTTTAAATCATAGATATTTTTGTAGTAGGTTTCCGGATCTATAAACGTATTCCAACAGATAAATTAGATAAACAAGCTAGCTATGTGACAATCTTCATTTATAATGTTATATCTGATAAATAAAAGCTGAGCGTCCAATATGAACGTCAAGTTACGTATAGAACGTACGCTACCGGGGTCACGTTTTCCAATACTGAGACGATACCATTACAAATTATACTTTGTATTTACATATATTCTTTAACTTGTTACGTATATAAAACACATTTAATTCACTTTTAATCATATATGTATTCTCTTTCAGTTTCTTGTAGGACCATCGCCGTGTTCAGATTCGTAAGCCACCCCCGTCATGACGATAATGGCAGCGTCCTGTGGTGTATTTTTGTGGACAAGGGCAAGTTAGCTTCCACTGTCACTGTCACTGTTTCTTTTCAGGGAGTCAAACATGGCGAGGTTTTTAAGGCCTAACATCAGGAGTTTTGTCACTTCACAGCTGAGAATGTCGTCCGACCAGGTACAACACATCAGTTCATTAGAAGTCTGCTATTTGAAGCCGTTTCGCAGTTGTATGTGAGACGTTGTAACAAAATTACCTTGTTTTGCTGAAAGCCTAACAGACAACTGTTGGTGACATGGTCGTAGGTCAGTAGTAGTTAGCTCGCAATATAAGCTGCATTACTTATAATAAGAAGGTTTATTTAATAACACTGTATTAACAATTTGTAGTAATGCATTTTCAGGACGTATTAACCCTATTTTCAACGATGTCGATTATATATGTGGTGGGATTCCTTTTAATTATATCAGTTTTTGTTTAGCTAGCATACCAGTAGTTAAGTTGAACTATCTGAATCAAAAACTAAACCATAACTAGGACGTGTTTTTTTTTTTTTGTGACTTTAGTTATTTGGCTTTTGCACACTTTTGAGTCTGTTCCAGACACATCTCTGTTATCACCTGGCTAACAAAGCCCTTCCTTCCCCTTCCTTTGTAAAAGAAACTAAATCTAAGGGTACATTTTCAGAGGGATGTACACACCTATATATTTTCTGCATCATTGTCACATAGAGACCTATTAATATTCCAACATGTGTAATGAATGTGTACACAGCCCATGTTGTACAGTAATGTGTTGCTAAATGTGTGTACTAAGTATGTTCTCTTTTGACCACTCCCTTGCCCTACCCTAGTTGGGTGAGCTAGGCAAAGGTGCAGGCAAAGGTGGTGGAGGTGGAGGGGCCATCAGAGAGGCAGGTGGAGCCATGGGGCAGAAGCAGGCTGCTGAGGAGGAGATGTACTTTAAGTATGTGTTTCTTCTTTACTCTGTAGAGTTCTACATCTGTCTGTTATCTGGTATTCACATTCCTTAACGTTTGACTCGTCATATTTTTATGCTGATCCTGTCTTCTTTTTTCTTTTTGATTGTTCATCATTTCTCTTCTCTACCATCACCTGATGCGTTTATCTGTACATAAGGCGTAAAGAGAAGGAGCAACTGGCTGCATTGAAAAATCACCATCAGGAGGAAATTGAACACCACAAAAAGGAAATTGAACGTCTGCAGCGCGAGATTGACCGCCACAAGGGAAAAATTAGAAAGCTGAAGCATGACGACTAAGTTAATTCCTAAAAAGTTCCAGTTTCTTCAATCCAAGCCAGGCACTTTTAGTGATTAGTCTTATTGCTGCATGCACTGTGTCACCAGGCCAGTCATGAATGTGTGGGTGATTGTTATTGTGAATGCTTAAAAGCTAATAAAACAACTCAGAAAATAACGACTGTTTCCATGGTTTGCTATGACACAAGTTGTAGTACTTTTTTAACCATTTCACCTTTTTGGTCAAAGCACTGTTTGTGGCAGGTAAATAATCAAAGTGCGTAATATGCAAACATCTTACTGTGTGATGCAAAATTTAGAAATAGAAATCTTAGCCCAGAATTGTAGGATAAGGTTAGTTTAAGTAACAAAAAATGTGATTTGTAGTTAAACCTCCTAATCTACATAAAAATGAACATTTATTTTCTTTACTGATTTGTGAAGTAAACATGAAGTATTTGGGTGTTAGACAAAATAATCACCTTAGGATCTGAAAGGTTTTATTTTTCACAAATGCCTGGTATTTCATTGACACACAACTGATTTATTGTGCAAATAATTGTCTTATTAACTAATATCTCTTGTAAAACATTATAATAACTGATATGATACCCTTGTGACAAAAGTAATAAGCTGTGTTCTGTCCTGCCTGTGCTTCTTTGGTTACACACAACTTTATTTAAGAAAATGCTCCATGTGTCTCACTCTGTGAATATAGGATACAGAATGAGTTGAACATAAAACAGCTCTTATGAAACTCAACCTTTTAGTTGATATTCAGGATTTGCATTGATATATATATATATATATATTAATAAATAATATATATGTACTATGTTACTTCACAACATTGTAAACATCAAACACTTTTGTGCATTATATCCCTCACACCTGTACATCAAGGAGGAAGAACAAAAGAGATAAATACCTCTACATCACAGTATAGAATCTACCACCATAAATATGGTTACAAGATTCACCTGTCAGAGGGACTAAGAGCTCATATTTGAGAGCCACATTGGTGTTGAAGAAACTATCTCAGAGAATGGGGATGCTATTGAAATCAATTCAGAGTATTCTGATTTCAAAAGTGAGTTTAAGAATGGCTTTGTTGAGGATCTACACAAGGAGCACCACAGCCAGCCACTGTAAGAGCCCTACAGATATATCTTTCTAAGAATGGACAGATTGAATGGTCTTCTTCAGCAATAAGAGATCCCCCTCGATCAGGTCTGATTAGGTACTAGCATGATATGGATGGGTCCAGAGTCCACACAATTTGCAGTGACTCATTTTTTGGCATATTCACTAATCCTTTGAGCGATTCCTAACTCAATTCAGAAAACTTTTCTAGCGGCAAATCTACTGGGGTAATGGGTTTTTGGTCACCAGTGGAAAGAGCTGGATAACATGCATCTGCATGCCAAATTTGGCATCCTTGATGGTGTATGAAGGTCAAAAGAGAGTGAAGGTCTGTTATCTGGTATTCACATTCCTAAACGTTTGACTTGTCATATTTTTATGCTGATCCTGTCTCCTTTTTTTCTTTTTGATTGTTCATCATTTCTCTTCTCTACCATCACCTGATGGTAGAGATTTTATCTGTGCGTAAGGCATAAAAAGAAGGAGCAACTGGCTGCATTGAAACATCACCATCAGGAGGAAATTGAACACCACAAAAAGGAAATTGAACGTCTATGGGGAATGCTGACACAAAGAGAGTGAGTTTTAGAGCCACAATGTCTCTGAGAGCTTTCAATATGCTCATAGATCATCAGATTTGATGAGTGATGGATGGAGTGTCTTCCCTGTCATACAACCCTGGGTCTAATTGAACTGTAGGCTTGTGGGGTTTAGAGGGTGTCACCCTTTCAGGGAGTATATGCCCTCAAGTTCATGTATTGAGAGTTTGCATTTAAACTGGTGAATGATTTATGACACCCAAATTGACAATAGTAGATTTTTAACATACATTGCCAATGCCATAGGAATGAGTGGTCTGTATTGAAACAGCATTATTGGGAGAAACTCAACACTAGTCACAAGCATACATTTCGTATTTACTAGATTTCCTAGTTTAATATATATCCAAATCAAAATGAAAGCGCCAGGAATGTAAAGCATAAAGTGAAATATTGATTTTAGTCTAAACAAAAGAGAGTTCTCTCAATGAAGCCTAGGTTTTCTAAAGGTCTAGTGCTACTCTGTTGTTTCAGTCTTTTCTGGAAAGAAAAACTCAAGCTGTGAAAGAATGGTTTTCTTACGAAATAAAAAAACGGTGTAGGAGTTGTCTAACTTCTCCAGCAGGGGCAAAGGAATAGGCAGCGAGTTTTAGCACCGATCTTTAAACGCCATGAAAAAGAAATATATGTCGTCACTTCCGCCTGCCCCTGCCTTTTACCACGAGGAACCCCGTGTGTCTTTCTTTTCGCGCATCATGGCGGACCGGTTCAATAAGGTGGGTAACTGCTGCGGTATCACAATTGCGTTATTCGGTGTTTTAGTGCAAATAAAGCTTGGGATTTACGTTTAACCTGTGGAGGACAATGATGACATTTCTCGGAATGGAAGTTGTTTTGATCGGCGGTTATTTTGTCATTAAATTTTGAAACTTCTTGGTGACGGATAGACGGAGCAGAGTGGACATGACTTCATCATGGCAGCTTCCCCAACGAGTTAATGCTGTTGGCTTGCTAGCTAAATGTGTGTCCTTATTACTTTAACCTAGGTCTAGTTAATTGATGTTTCTAGTCATTGTACTTTGACTTATGTATGTAGGTACTTCTAAAACAAGCACACTCATTTTGTTTTTCCGCGTTATTCAGATCTAAATGCTAGTTAACGTGTCAGCATGCTTTGACGTTAATGCTAAGCTAACGCTATGTCGGCACCGGCAGGGCGTTAATGTGACCAATGTCCATGTGCAGCTTGTTGCAAACTTTATTAATGTAGCTGTTCTGTTCTTTATTTTTGCATAATTATAAATATAAATGACACTTATCGTTAGGCTTATATGTAGCCTTTAGATGACTGTTGCTAAAGATGTGAACCATCTTCCAGGGGTTGACTAGTATTTGACTGAGACAATATGCAGTCTAACGTAAGATGGACTTTCAGGCCAGTGAAAAATAAAATCATTTTACTTGCAGGTTCTGCTGCTTGATGGCAGGGGCCACCTACTTGGTCGCCTTTCTGCCATTGTGGCTAAACAGGTTCTGCTGGGTAAGTTTTAATAGTAAAACATTGATTCTGATACGTGAATATTAATATATATATTTGTAAGCAGTGTCTAGTGCCTACACAAACTGTACATTTATACACTAAGCTGTGTTCTTAAACTGTCCGTGATGACCATTTATCTCCCTTGCTTGAGTTTAACGACCATGAAAAACTCACATGCACTACCATCTGAGACAGGATGGCGATGTTTAATGTTTTTCTTTTTTGCTGTCTAAATGCTAAGACACTATCTTAATGTCTTTAGGACACAAAGTGGTGGTGGTGAGATGTGAAGGCATCAACATCTCTGGCAACTTCTACCGCAACAAGTGTAAGTGGAATATATGTCCATGTTAAGCCTCTTTAAAAAAAAATGCTTGTCAATGATGTTTACCACAATTATTCGAGTTTCAATGACCATGAGACTACCTTACATGCACTACCATCTGAGACATCACAATTTCAGTCAGCTGCTAATGGTTACTACTGCTGGTTGTCTTGAAGTATTTAGAATTCTGTATTGTGTGGCTCTCTACAGTGAAGTACCTGGCTTTCCTGCGTAAGAGGATGAACACCAACCCCTCTCGTGGACCGTACCACTTCAGAGCTCCCAGCAGGATCTTCTGGAGGACTGTCAGAGGTGAGAATGTGGCAGATGCTTCATATTAGAGATAAAAAAATTCTTGAACAGAGAATGTATCAAGAATAAATATGTTGATGAATAATGGTCACATTGTTGAATTACTGCATATTCAGTGCATGCCCCAGCACAAGTAGTTCCTTGCTTGACAGTGATGAGCTCTTTATCTCGAAGTTGAACATCTCTTGATGAAACATACTTTTACGGATCTGATTGCTGAGTTGAGTTGGGATTTGTGCTTGCGTTGAATAGTTGATACAGCTCCAGTGGTTGCACCCTGAACATATATTGAACTTAAAGAATTCTTTGTGCAAAACAGGGATGCTGCCCCACAAAACCAAGAGGGGACAGGCTGCTCTGGAGAGGCTGAAGGTGTTCGACGGTATCCCCCCTCCTTATGACAAGGTGATGAACCCCCCCCGCATCTCCTTATTGACTGTGGCTGATACATGTGGATTCTCAGCTGTCAATGATGCTCTTTTACCTTACCTACCTTGCTTGAGTATTAACCTTGAAATGAAGTCATCTCTGAGACACGCTGTCCTAGCTATGTTTGGATTGTGCGTTTCCTTCTTTATCTGACTTTGGAATTTGTTCAACAGAGGAAGCGCATGGTTGTCCCAGCTGCTCTTAAGATTGTGCGTCTGAAGCCCAGCCGCAAGGTGAGCTACATGTTTGATCAAGAGTAAATGACATTAGGTCACACATATAATTTTTTTTGTGTGCTACAACAGCTCTTACTTGACAATGATGAGCCTTTTATCCCGAAACTGATCTTTTGATGAGACAAATATTACGGATCTGATTACTGAGTCAAGTCGGAGACCAGTTGTGCATCAAGTTGAAGCTTTAAAATATAAAAGCTCGATACGGTTATGCAGTATCAACACCCCATGGAAACGTACTCCACATTTGAAACACAGTGATGGCTGTATTGATTTAGCTCTTGGAATATAAACGCGACCTAGCAGAGTTTGTCAGATTGCTAGTTTGCCAGTGGCACAGAAAACTGTCTGATTGTCTGTTTTTGTTTTTTCTCCTGTCACCAGTTTGCCCTCCTTGGGCGTCTGGCCCATGAGGTTGGCTGGAAGTACCAGGCCATCACAGCCACCCTGGAGGAGAAGAGAAAGGAGAAGGCCAAGCTCCGCTACGGCAAGAAAAAGACTCAGATCAAGCTGACCAAGCAGGCAGAAAAAAACGTTGAGGGCAAAATTGCAAAGTATACAGATGTTCTTAAACAATATGGAGTCCTCGTCTGAGCTTGTTTCTTCAGGCCAATAAAGAAATAAATGTTTATACTAGGTGTATTGACTTTTTCATCATGACTCAAAATTTGTACTTTATATGAAAGTTATTTGCAGTCTTGTTCATTCTCATAGTAGTTGTATACATTATACAACAGGTAAACGGCAAGAAAAAAACTAAAGTATGAGTTGAGAAAATTAAAGCAAATGTGTGCACATTAAATATATACTAGTGAATAACTGAATTATGTGAACAGAGATTTAAGTCCAGTCATTTTGAGACTATGCAGCACTTTAGTCACTGCTTTAACTTTGAGTTTGCAAAACTGCTAAAAAAAACTGTTTTACACAAACTTCCAAAAGTGTGACTGAGCGTTCTTAGTAA
>JAUMHF010000014.1:8163895-8178151 GCA_032359275.1 Microctenopoma steveboyesi | reverse complement strand
AACTTTGAGTTTGCAAAACTGCTAAAAAAAACTGTTTTACACAAACTTCCAAAAGTGTGACTGAGCGTTCTTAGTAAGCAGCATGAAGAAAAAGCATTAATAAAACAACCTTGGGTTGTACGTGAACGTTTCACCCTCTAGTAGCTGTTTAAAATAGTTTTTATTTGAGATGTACACAATTGTTACCAGGAACATTTTGGAACATGACCCATTTGGTAGTGGCATTCTACACAGTTGTTTGCACTCAAGCTGAGACGTTTGAACATAATGAAGTGAAGCATTATTGGGAATTTACTTTGCCCCACTGTTCAAACTTCCTACCAGCAGAGAGCAGTGTTACGCTTTAAATAGTTTTAGTTATTTAGGTCATGTCAGTTCATAATACGGTTAATTACTAAAACTTTTAGACTTGAATCTATATATAAAAAACATTTAAAATAACTGGTTTTATTTGCTTGATCTGAAATATGAAAGCAGGGAGTAGCTTCCTTAATTTTCTGAAAAGATTAGAAAATGATTTCATGAGTATACCTGTCTAGAAAATAAGTGTTTGCATCAGCTTTTATACACAAATTTGTTTTCAAGAAATCTGCATCTCTATACTGAAAAAAATCTGATCTTCTGGGAAAGAATAAGCAGCTTTCACTGTTCTTTTGCTGAATGTTTTGTACCTTCTCTGCTTAAAATAGGACAGATTTTGAGGTTATTACCAACAAAGTCACTTGCTCTTTTCACCAGTACTTGGGGGTGCACTGCTTCTATTAATCATCAGTGATCCAACCCAGAAAAAGAACAGCGTGTTTGCTTATAACAGGTTCACCGTATCTGATGGGAGAAGTTTGAAACGGTAATATGCATTGCTGGAGACCTGTCTCTCACTTGTATGCACATATCTGCATTGTCACATGTAGCAGTACTTAGGAAAATAAACAAAGACACATTGAATCTATTCCATAGAGGATAAGTCTTTATCTTGCAGCTGAGTATGGCTGTGGGTTTACATGGATTGCGTGGGGTACTCTTTCTCAACCTTCATGACAGGACTTTTAAATAGAGGAGGTAAAATCACCCACGATTTCACCAGTAAATTGGTTAAATCTTAAATCTGAACAGATTTTTTACGTTTATCCCCATCTTGGTTCACCTTGAAAGATCAGACATGAGTGAGTGCCCTTGACCATGCAAAGAAGTCATGTAATAAATCTGGGGGATTGCAATGCGATTGATAACACAGGGAAAAATGAAATGAAATGTATATATATTTTATACATTATTATTATGTGCCAGAGAGAGAGTCATTCTACCTTTTGATCCATACTAAAATATCTTGACAGCTACTGCAAAGATTTATATTTAGCACAGAAATTCAGTCTCAGCAGTACATTGTGTAGTACTAATTGTAGTTTCTTAGCATGCAAGCACACTAAACTGATACCTTGAACATGATAAACATTATACCTAATAATAATTAAGCTGGCTATACATAATCACAGAAGTGTTAAAAGTTTGGCTTTTAGGTTTTTTTCATTGTGAAATACGAATAGTTCTGCTGCTCTGTGGCAATTGCTTAAACAACACAAAGCAGAGAGTAGAAATGCAGCCTCTGACAAGTAACTATTACAGTCACCAATCTCAATAATGTGTTGTCTATTTGTCTTGCTGTGATTGTGATGGCTGATATCAGATCAGTGTTCAGTGGGAAGACTGGTTCTGGACGTGGCTGCAAGCTGGGTCATGACCTCTACCAAAAAAAGGCTCCAGGTGATGTTCTTGGCTAGTTGATGTGGTAAGTGTAGGCTACAGTTGGAAAGAGGAATCAGGCTTCTGAGGTCAGGTCATGCGGGGAATAGTATTGTAATTACTTTTTTAGAGAGTACATAGTGCACACAGATACTTCTTAATTTTCAGATGTTACAGTATATATAAACTAAACATTAAATATATTGAAGTGAGTATGATCATTCTTAATTATTCAGTTTTAGTTTTAATGAACTATTAAACACAATTAGAAGAGAAGTTAGAGAATCTGCTTCTTTGCTATATACAAATACTATCGAGGTAGTCTGCCTGTTCATCTACATATCTGCTGAGTATATAAACCCTTCTCACAGTTTGTTGGGCCAATTAGTCCTGACTTCTTTATAAGTTGATAATCTGTATTCTGGGGTGGCTTCCTGTATTTTTTTAACTTTTTGCTCTTCCCTTTTAATCATATTTTATCGTAATAGGCCAAGTGTGTGGGAGATCTTTTAAAATATACTAGAGCATGACAGATTCAGAGCCTCTGTAGCTCCTGTCTATTTGCAGTATTTGGAGTCTTAGACGTCTGCTGAAAGACATTTTTGCACTAACACCTCTCTGTACACCTGCCACAAATCGTTCTCTATGCATTGTTCAATGTCTTAAAATTATTATTTGTGCATGTCTGTGCATTGTGCTTGTGTCATATGACATTTTGACTCTGATTGACGGCACATAGGCAAAATGTTGGTTATATCTCATTAAAGCTTATGGTGTTTGGAGGATCACCAAACAGCTGGGAAAACATCCCGTAGTTTCTATGTTTATCTTCATCCATTCTCTCTGTATATAGCTCATATTATATTCCTGCCCTCCTTAAAAGCAGGGCCCACTGAGGATCAGGCCAACCCGCGCCTGTCTACCTGTGTTAAGGAGGGACACTGTGTCTTCAGCTAACAGATGGAAAAATCCCTGTGGCCGCTTCAAAGATTTTACTTTTTGATGGTTCTGCCTGCAATAGATCACTCTCTAATCACGCCATCCGAGGCTGATTGAAGAGATAATGGTAGTCTAAAACTCCTCCTGCAGGCCCAGCCTGCAATGGGCTCCAGCAATTCCAGGCATCTTTCTCCATCCTCCTCTCGCTGGCTGGTGTTTTAATGTTCAGTTTCTGAATGCGAGTGCTGATGTGTGAGAGCCATGATGTGGTCACTTATAAATATGTGAGATTTAAGGTTGTCTAGAAATTCAAATGATAAATTAGACATATCTATATAAATAGTGAATAAAACTTCAGGAGTGGGAGTAAATTGCAGAGGTTTATTCATATCTGGGAGCTAGTGTTGCTATCAACATCTATGGCGTGCTAACCCAGTGTCACTCATGTAGTATTGTTTACCTAACATTACTGTCGGTAATAACAACAGGACAGAGAGGAATCGACAGTAATTGTTAGGATTTGTTAAATTAGTTCGGATTACAACCACAAATCTCAAAATATTACTTTAGAGTACAGTGTGTAAAGATGACCTAAATATTTGTGCTGCCATGCTCGTTGTTTGTGTGCTCACAGAGTTAATTTCTGTTTAATGTACCTCTAGTAATTAAGATATCTGTCCCATCAAGATTTATGAACATCAAATCATTCTAGTTGGAAATAAAAGTCAAAGTTTGCTATTCACACGAAGCAGCTGCTCTTTTGAACCAGCATGTCTAACGGCAAGTTGCAGCAGGACAGTGACCTGTTTAATAACCTCACATCATTACACCCTGAGAATATGAGAGTTTTGGAATGAAGAATGGTCCAGATTCTTCCTGAATGTTGTGCAGGTCATATGTAGCTGCCCTAAACAATTGTTTGAGGTAATTCGGATTCATAAAACGGATTCACATAGTTTTTTCCTGTCAAGGCAGTGACTGTGACTGTGCATTCAGAATGAGAGTGTGATAATAATGGGAACGGCAAGGCGGCTTTCCTCCTTGCCAGCATGAGCTGATTGGGTTCTCAAGCTTTTATTTGATGTTTTAATAATGTTTCATTTCCAGTGAGTGTGTGTCGAGCTAATTCTGTTGAGTCATTATTGAACCAAAGATAGCTTTAAAATCAGATTAGTGAAGAGGAGTATGTCATGGTAGGCATTTGTATAACATACCCAATTTATTCCTGATGAAAACTTGCTAAATCTTGGTGTATGTGTCTATAAGAAGTGCCCCGACATCCCCTCTGAACACTTAGCATGAGGTTTTTCCACTCTCTACTGATGTCACCTTCGAATGAGAGCAAATTTATTCCAAGTCTCAAAGGCTTTAAGAAAGTTGGAAAAAGATAAAAAGCCAGAGAAAAAGATAAAGTTGGAATTTAGTCCCACATTTGATATAAAACATCTGAAAACCTAAATCTGATTTAGAATCAACCACACATTCAGAAATCAATACATTCTAGAAAAGAATCAAATCCAAAGCACAGTATAAGCAGTCGTATAGTTTATCGAGATCACCTCATCAGCCTTTAGAGTATTTACTCTGCTCCTTTTGAAAATCCTTGCAAGTTATTCAAGCTGTTGAGGTACAGAGCAGGCTCTGTTCTGCAGAAAGAGATGGCAACTTGCCCTTATCAGTCATTGAGGTACAGTTCTTACAGTTGTTTGTCATTTTAATATCTCTCAGCTTTCATGTGATGAGTATGCATCAGTATAGAGTAAGAGTCTTAGACGGATAACAAGCTAAATCTAATTATAATCATTTTAAACTGGATGATATTTAATCTGATCGGATGTTATTATAAAGTGATTTCTTCATATAATTAACCATTTTCTACTATATTGTCATGTATCCACTTCAAACTGCAGAAGTATCTCGGGTTCAAGTACCACACAAACAAATTCAAGTGAGACGCAGATAATAATTCATCCCCTTTCAGCCCCACAAAGTTGTTGATGGAAGGTCATACGCAACCGTCAAAACACTCTTTATACCGTGTGCAGCAAGATGATGCATTTTAATTAACATGGAGATGGACTAGTGCACGTTTGTGCCTTGTTTATATTCCCTGACCTCTGAGTGTAATGGAAATGATTTAGAATGACAGCAGCGCAGCTCGATTCATTCAGTCATTATATCCATTTACAGACAGAGCAGCTCGTCTGTACACAAACAGCAGCAGTGAGAGATTGCTAATGTGTTCACGGCGTCACAGATTAGATTCACAAATCATAGATCCAGGAGAAGAGGATGAAAAATGACAAAAACCTTTATGGTAAGGCACCTCTGACACAAGCAATATATATGTTCACATGAGCTCAAAACACACAAGCGAGTCTCTGCTCGACAATTACTCTCAGTGACGTGGTGTTAGCGCTTTAATTCATCATCATCTCAGAGCATGGGAACTCGATTGAAACATCGTTTACATGAGAGTGAAAGTGAAACTTGTCATCCAAAACAACACAGCAGTGATCAAGCTGAATGGCTCCAACGACATTGGTTCCTCGACCAGCTTGAAGGCACCCTTTGGCTTCCTCTGAACGTGAACCTATAATGATTGTGGGAAAAAGTAAACACGACTCAAGTTCGTCTCAGTCCAGTAAACAGCTGCTTTGTGAAGTTCACAATGTGCAATGTTTTTGTTGAGACTGCAACCGATATGGTGATTTAATTCACATGCGGTTTGTCTACGGTCTGTCAGTAACATGCACGAAATAGAGGACCCAAATGCAAACCAGGGACAAGAGTGGGTTCAAACAAAGGATGTTTATTGTAAATTAACATGGAAAACGGGATTTAACAGAAGATCACTCTTACTTTTACCAGTAAGAGGTAAAACAGCAATACTGAAAGTAACTAATGACAGGGGGATTAGACAGACACAGAAGGACTACGAGAAAAGAGAGGACGAAAGAAAGACAGAGAGAAAGTAGAAACTGAACCCAAAAACCAACTTACAAAGAACAGGAGCGTAGTGACTGGCGGCATGAAGAACTGAGTATGAACTGACAAAGGAACTGAGGCAGTGCAGAGGCTTAAATAAGGAGAGGACTAATTGCTAATAAGGAACACCTGGAAATAATGAGGGAGTGAAAGTGGAGAGAGAGAGGGGAGTGGCTAAGTTGAGGGAGGAACAAAAGACACATGAGGGCTGGAGGAGACATGACACTGACACGGTCACATTAATTGTGTTTATACACAAAGTGAGTTTTGGATTGAATCCAGTCTCTTAGTGGCACTGCACTTTGGTCATTGGTTGCCATAAAAGCTATTGAACCCCCCCGAAACGTCACCTTTGTATACATTTACTTTCATCCACCATGCATTTTTACCTTTTTATCTTAAAAGGCTTTTGACAAAAACACACATATATATTTAAAAAATAATATTATAGACATCTGTTGTGTGGTGTTTCTCTGTTTCCATAGTTAAAGCCAAACACATGACCTTTGAGATGTGATCAATAACGCATATATTATCCTCTTACAAAGATTTTTCAATTAACCTTATATTCATAGTCACTGGAGCTTATACTGCAGGGGAAAAACACAGGAAGCCATGAGCTTTGACCTTGTATTGTCTAAAATTGAAGAAGCTGCAACAGAAAGAAATACAGACTGATATTCCACCGCTAATGAATCAATCTGAAGCCTGCAGTGAGAGCTGTGTATTTATCATACAACCCCAATTCCAAGGGATGCAAAGTCTACATAAAAATAGAATGATGATTTGGAAGACGCATAAACTCATTTTTATTCACAATAGAACATATGAAATGTTTAAACTAAGAAAAACAAAGAAAATAGGCTTCATTTTAAATGTATGCCAACAACAAGCCTATGCAAGAAAAAGTAAGTAAGTAGGTTTTCTGTATAAAATTACTCATGAAAAGTTATCTGAGTTTCAACAATAACAGTTATCAATATTTCTAACCTGATAAGGCTCTCTTAAGGTCATAACAGAGCATAACTATTGGGTTCAGGTCTGGGCTGTGCCTGGGCCAATTTAAAATCATTCTGTCGTAGATTCACTTTGATGTTCGTGCTCATTATGCTGCTTGATCATTCAACTTCTACTGAGCTTCAGCTTTCATGCACTCACCCTGTCATTATTCTGTAGGATACCTCAATAAACTGGGAAATTCAAAAAGCTGCAACAGAAATAAATAGAGTGATACTACAGAAATATACGTAGCAAAGAAACCACAAAAATGGACCAAAGTCTGAGCCAATATCGTATTTGTGGGTGCACTATTTTTTAAAGCGTTATGAGAGGACAATGGATGAAAGGAGACGAGAAGAGAAGAGAGACAAGACCAGACCATTAACGAGAAGATAATAAATGGGAATACAATATCTCAAAGGCGGCCTTTGTCACTTCAGCAATAATGTAACAAGGAAAAAAGGAGAGAAGCCTAAATTGTTTCTGCATTCTCCCAATCATTTGGCATCATTGATTTTTACTGCACTTGCGGTTTGCTCTGCAGCTTCATTAATTATGCAACCTCATTTTACAGAGTAAAGAACTGTAACCATGCAGGATCATCCAAGTTGGTGGACAGAAGCTATTTTCAGTATTAATCTCTGAGGAACAAAAAACAATCGGTGAATATTGATTCTTGGTTGTGAATTTACATGGTACTGTATATAATGGCAAACACAGACAATATATATGATATTACACCTAAAAGACCTGGCTCACTCAATGGGTTTTCCTCAAATAAATATCCTGAAGAATGCTCTAAAACGGCACTTTAAGTGGTCAATCTTTACATTTGAAGGAATTTATCACGGAAGTATGTGAAACAAATGCAGTGCATGTAAAGGTAGTTTTCATCTGGGGGCATCTGGAAGATGCCTTTTTCAGTCTCTTTCATCATTAAGGAGGCTTTAAAACTGGCATAAGTACTTAGGCATGTGTCTGTGTCAGACCTCCCAGTGCACAGCAGCTGCATCACCTTCGAGCACAGACACGTACACACACTAACCTTGCAGACTAATGGGGCTCATCCAGAACAAATTCCATCTCTAATGAATCGATCTGGATCCTGCTGTGTGAGCTCTATATGTAATATACAACTGCAGTACCAAAAAAGCTGGGACGCTATGTAAAATCTACATTAAAACAGAACGCAATGATGTGCAGAGCTCATAAACCAATTTTTTATTCACATTGGAACATAGAAAAATCGTTGAGATGGTTGGCAGCAACACGTCTATATATAGTTTTATCAGTCCACAAAGTAGTATTGTGGACTGTCAAGGCGGTCTTTGCCTATCTTTGGGTGTGCTGCAATATTTTTTGGAAGGAGAACAGTGGGATTTGGGTTGAGTACGGTAAAATGAAAATCAGTGCAAGAACTATGGTTTGATGAGTCCAAATTTTTGATTTCTGATTTTTTTCCAGCATGTTTTTGTAAGACAGAGAGATGGTGAACTGAATGTGTGCTTCCCAACGTGAAGTATCAAGGAGGAGGTGTGATGGTGTGGGGGTTGCTTTCAGTAAGGATGTGCTGTCTTGTCTCTTCACCTAACTGGATGTTTCTTGCCAAGAACTAACTCTAATCATTTTTTCTATTTTCTAGAATTGTGTATGGAGAAAGTAAGTCACCATTACTTTCTTAAAATGAATGTGAACTAACCCTACCCCTAACCCCTAACCCTAACCCCTAACCCTAACCCTCACAGGCGGGAAGACATCCTAAAGTTAACAAATTTCCTTCTAATGAATAACATCCGGCTTTTCCTTCACAGGGAAAGTGACCTTTAAGAAGTTACATCAAGTGTAAATCAGAACTATAAAATATAAATCGGTCAGTCTATACATGTCCTGAGAGAGGAAGGTTATTCTATAAAAAATATAGCCAAGAACAGTTGAGCCTCGATGTACTGCCAGAACAGCTGCAAGGCTCGTTGGCACTGATTCTGTGAGATGAAGGTACGTAACATCATTCTTCTAAGACATATTCTCTCATTTAGTGTTTTGATGATGGTGGTGGGAAACACTGTCCAACGTGTCTGTCCAAAATTTCCCGTAGGTGACCATGAAGGCCATGTCACGCATTTCTCTTTTGTGATGCGTATTGAAATCTTGAGCTGGGTTTTAATTGGATCAGCTGCCAAGGCACCCGAAGAGAATGGGGTACATTTCATGAAGGAACCAAACAAAGCAGTGAGAGCTTCCACATTTAATGAGAGTTCTGGCTGCAGACAAACTGGGTTTTTATTTCCGTTCACTGAGCAAAGCTTGCGAGGGAATTTTAGTAGACACAGAGTGAGAAAGAAAGATGTTTGCTTAGAGAAACCCACACAGTGATGAACATCTCTAATGAGGCTGGTGTGTTAGAGAACAGTGGTGTATTCTTGTCCAAATGTAAAGACATTACTCCTACGCATCCACCTGCGAGCTGGAAAAAAAGCAGTTGAAAGGTTACATTTTCCAGTGCATGTGCATATACGTGTGGACGATAACATTTTAGCTCTGTATGAGCTCAGAAATATCAAAAGGCCTGTGGTGCATGACAGAAGATTTCCCTGGTGAAGTAAAAACCCCTTTCCAGGAGGGCAACAACTGCCGTAAAAGCTAACAGAAGGCAACAGGAAGACTTCACTAGAGTAAACACAGGGGGTCTAACAGTGGACTTTCACTGAACGGAAAATAAACAGAGAAACATATAAAGGAAAGAGAAGACGAGAGGAAGAAAAGTCAGTGTGACATGTCATTCCTGACTTTTAATTATGAATGGACCAGAGATGTTGCATCAGCTGCATGAAGAAATGTAAAAAGTCTCCAAAGTCTGAGCTGTAAACGAGTCACTGATTGGCATTAGACCATTGTTAGAATGGTCATTAGCTATTAGCTAAGTTACTTCTCTTTCTTTCTGTATGACTATAAATTATTGTTAATTTCTAACTACAAAATAATGCAATTTAAACATGATGTTGCAGACGGATGAGCTCCTTAAATGTATACTTAAAAACCCCTGATGTAAACCATCAGTAGGTCTCAAAGGAATTAAGGCCATACTGAAGTTGGACAAAAAATATGTCTGAATAGTTCTGGAACATCATCATCAACATGCACCAGAATAAAAAACACTCAGGATATCACCTCATCTGTGAAGCGTGATGAGGCAAGTAGTGTTGCTGCGTGGGCATGTACGGCTGCCAAAGGAAGTGGCGCGTTTGTATTCCGTGACAATACGACTGCTGTCAAAGGCAGCAGGTTGAATCCTGTAGTGTTTAAGGTTATATGCTCTGCTCACATTCAGCCAAGTGCTTTCACGCTCACTGGTGAGAGCTTCACAGTGAAGACAGTTTGGATTTCCCTTGACTCCTGGCAGTCTTTGATTAAAAGTATTAAAGCCGTCAATTTATTCATTATTATTTTAATTTGAGGAAATAGGAATGAACCACAAAAAATGGGGTATATGAATAAAAATGACCGACGTGACTTATGATTGACATGATTGTAGGAATCAGAATTGTCTCCACTGCCAGTTTTTAGTGGTATAACGTTAATAATCCTCCCATGTGCTGGCCTTCAAAGCCTGCTTTTCAAAAGTCAACGATCACTTTGTTGTTTTTATATGACACAACTTTGCAAAAACACTAAAAGCAGCTGGACTATACTGGAGAATAGTATGGTCTATTCTGTGGGTGGTTTTATGTCTGCAGTAAACACCATGAAAGCTGGAACAAAACCCTGAACCCTGAATGGCCTGAGGGTAGATGCACTGCAGGCTACCCAGAGCTCTCTAAACCCTGTCTGCACTGTATCTGTGGAGGCCAGTGGGTGTAGGTATGATGAATATTTGTGTGAACGTCATTAAGTTTAAAACTCTATAAGACTATGTTGACAGCTTTCATGTCACGCCACGGTGCGTTTCAGTGGAGTAACTTCAAGTCTCATTAAAAATCCACTTGCTTTAGACTTGCTTTAACTTTGTCCACCTTCGTCCCGTGATGAGAGACGTGTAGTGTGAGCAAAAGACAAAGAGATTTGTAACAGCCTGTTTAAAGTAATTGGGACTCTTTGGCTAAGAAAAAACTGTGTGAATTACAGAGGGAGTTAAGAACCTGACCACATCAAACTTAAAAAAGTAAAGGAGTATCTGACATCTTCCTGAGCAAAGATTTTACCATCAAAAGTAAAGTTCAATGGACTCCTGAGAATAACGGCGTCTCTGCTGAGCTAATACTTTACAACTTTTAAAATTATTTGCCAACCAAGTCGAGTGTGTACTTTTGTAGAGTAGTTCTACAGCAAACTGGATATTGTATTTTTTCACTTTGAGTCTTATTTGATAAACCATGAAATGCTCCAAGAGCTTAGTCTACTGTCACTAATTTAGTCATTGGTTTTATCTTTCAACAGTCCAAACCCCAAAGTGGGATTAGGGTCACCATGAAAATATCTCTAGAATTAATCTGAGATTTCTGTTAACTTGAATTACAGTTCTCCAATTTCATCACCTCAGCACTAAATGTGATGTGTGTTGACCATTTTAACACCAAAGCAATGGACAATGGTCTTTTTGAAGGATTTGTTGCAGCACTGCTGTATTATATCAATACTGTGGATGCATGTACCTAACAAAAGAAGTGTAATCGCGCATGTGACACATTGTTTTAGTTTTATATATTTACAGAGACTGGATATAGGATCAAACAGGAACAAATGCACCATCCTGATTAAAATAACAGAAAATAAAAGTGTATGGAATATGTATTTCATTGCAGTTATTCTGTAAAATACAAGCTGGGATAGTGTTCCTGAAGCAATGGACACAATGTGAACAACAACACCCTTCCTTCCTGTTTCCATGAGCACTAGACAGAACTATCAGAGAGCTGTGTATGAATGCTTACCCATCTCTGAATGTATTCATGATGTTCCTCCAGAAATGGCTGGAAATAAATCACTTCTTGCTTAGCAGCCTTTCTCCTCTGCCCCCCTGTCCCCCTTTATTTCTCTGGAGTTTTAACTCGCAGCAGAAGGAGCTTACAGAGAAAGACGAAGGAAGAGAGAAAATGGGTGGGAGAAAGAATGTGAGAGAACTCATTGCCCTCGGAGGTGGAATTAGTTATCAAACTCAAAGCATGGTTGCTCGGTGGTACATTAGCAGGTGTTGGGTAACTTCCCTTAGAGTTATGACGACACAGTATTTTAACTTGCACGTAGTACATTCTGAAAAGAGAAAATAAGAAATATGAAACAGAGCCTGTTTTACTTTAATTACCATGTAAAAACACAATTAGCTTTGCTCTGGCTGAAGGTGAACAAGCGCTGCCCACCACACACTAGTACACATTGTAGATTTAGTAAATGTGTAATAAAAATTAATTATTTCTTGGAGACCAAGTTAAACCAACCAAATGCAGTTCAAACATGTGCCAACATGGATTCCATTTGCTTTTCTCATCTGTCAACAAGAAACATGAATGTTTTTCTAAAAGGCCAATGCTACACTTAGGAAACCTTTATCAAGACGGAGCTCATTTAACTTATCTTGTAACATAAGTAAGCTCATATAAAGTACAATATTTCCCTCTGGGTGACTCTGATAAATTGCCTCAGATTTGAACTTTCATTTTGTCCAACTCGTGTTAAATCTTTTTTTCATTTGGGTATATTAGGTCAGTGGGAACAGAACAACCTGTGCAGGGCGCAGAGAGTCTCTGGTTCACTTGGGCTACAACCCCTTCTCCTCAACCCCTGGGTGTCCTACAGTAATTACCTCCAGTACCCAATTAGGAGGAATCAGAATGCATCGTTAGGTGTGTGAGAAGCCATCTGTGTGACCGACTCTTCTGTCTTGGCCTATGTTGAATCCAATTACCACAAGGGGACTGGGCGTTATTTAAACACAGATTGTAGGTGACAGAAAGACAGAAATGAAGAGAGAGCACTGGTTTTCGAGATGGTGAGAGCAGTAGATAATCACACGTGTGTCAAAGTGTGACGCGCTACCTGTCTTAAAATCTCTCGTGCCTTTTCCATTTCCTCTGTATCAAATCCCCTCGGTTCTCTGTGCATGAATGGCAGACGAAGTGTGAGTGGAATCGGTGGCCGTCTAATGACATGATGAAATGTAAGTCTTTAAAGTGAGATTGAGGCACGTAATACACTCACAGGACTGTGTGTGCACACATGTTTTCTCCCTCTCACTAGATATACACAGCAGTATATTAGTTTATCCACAATTAATATGTATTTTAACAACTCCCACAATTCAGATTCATTAATTCATCTTTCTTTTGTTGTGCAACATGTCAACAGTTTCCTCATTCTGTGCTACGTATACGGATATATGGATATGAATTTCAGCGGAGACTCTGGCACTCCACTCTAACAAGCACAAAGGCAGGAGCAGCATGCCAGGCTGGAGATCCCTGTAGGCCAACGGTGCCTGCGGTCAGAAAAAAAAGAAAACAGTACGCTTTGTGCAACACAATACAAGAGCACCAACCGACACTGTCACTGAATAATACATCTGAGATGGGATTCTCATGCTGGCAAACAAACTTGTGAGTTGCATGCAGCCATCGCAAAAACTCCACCCCTGGTCAGCAACTGTCCAATCACTTGGAAAGAGAGACTGCATACTGGATGTGATTAGGGTTTTGATTCTTACCTGTTGCATATGAGTAAAAGGTTTTTCTGGCTTTTGGGTTTGCGTCCACTTTGTGTGGCCTAATGTTATTTCCAAGGCCACTGCGCAGACGCGCTAATGTTTTCTGCATTTGCTGCTTGGTTTGAATGCTTGACATTCTGACACAATAATATAATATCATGGAAAAAATGTCATTTTTCAGGTGCTGGGAAAGTTTTACAGCTATAAAAACCTCCATCGATTAAAAATTCTTTTACCAAATAATTTAAACAAACTTTAAATCTATAGTTTGTGTATGTCTTGTCAACAGTTTTACAGATGTCCTTTGGAAATAAAAAATATATTTTTGGGACCAAAGGGATATTTTTTGTGCTGTACGGCTGAGAAACGTTAGATCCAGCTTTTTAATTTATCTATGCTACTGAGGATGATGTATTTTTTATTGCTTTTCTAGAAGCAACGCAACACAACAACTTGTAAAATGATGATTTAACAGTTTCTGCTTTGTTTGCTCCATGTATGCTATAAGCAGTATGTCCAGCAAACCTTTGCATTATCAAATCACACAGTTTCACAAAGAAGTGCACAGCGTCGCACTGCTTAGTAATTGGGCCGTGAATCGTATTGTTTTGGATAGTTGACAGTGTATGAGTATCGGAAATGCCAAACCATGTTCACCGGTAGTTTACTGTAGATTATCATGCTTCGGCCTCCTGGTTAACCACCCAACAAAAGCTGGGGATGCCTGCAGAAAGATGTACAGAGAGGAAGGCACCACTACAGGAGGACACAACACGCAGTGCTGGCATATATAGAGAGAGAAAAGAGGCGCAGTCTGATCACTATCTCTATCCGTGAAGCAGTCGTTACTCTGCAGGACAGAAAAATGTACAGCCTACACATACTGACCTACACAT
>JAUMHF010000014.1:8036926-8125049 GCA_032359275.1 Microctenopoma steveboyesi | reverse complement strand
CTGTTGGGGGGGTGACGGCCGTAAAGAAGCAGCAGAGAGGCGTGTAAGACTGCGACTCTGCGTCCTGGGCTCCACTCGGGGATTTCAGGGTTTTCAGGGTTTTGAGCTGGAAGAAATTCTTCAATACAGCTAACTATTGATATTTCTCAGTGACTCCCAGCAGGGACTGAGATAGCACAACATGACATATTCGACCTCTTTAAAGGCCGATGAAGGCAGGACAAAGAACACAAAGACACTGGAGTTGCTGCACAAAGGTACTACACCATCAGGCACGGTCAGCGTTGCCCCCTAAGCCCCATCAAGACGTCGCGTCAGAGGCTGGTTTCACTCTGTGATCTGTGTGAAAACAGCACCGGATGCGGAGGAGAAGCGTGATATTGGTGACCTTAGATGCTGAGACTGAGATTGTTTTGTCTCTGAGACTCTCTCAGTCATCTTTACTTTTACTTTACTTTACTCGGCAGACGCTCTTATGCTCAGCAACTTACAAGGAAAAGACACAAGAAATTACCACTGGCGTTCTGTAAATTACTACAAACTAAGTGCTAGACCACTTTTTGTGAATGTGTGTGTGAGCATCACACTAATTCATGGACATAATGCGGTGGTAAAGTGTTTTAGGTGTAAAGCACACTGTTCCTAGCAGTGGTAGTGTCCTCGTACGTTCACATCTACACACGAGGCGGCTTGTCAGAATGAACAGCTGTCAGAACAACAACAACATACGCTTGTTTATCTGCAGAAAGAGCTGTGAACTGTGCATGTGCAAGCAAAACACACAACATCATTGTTTTCTTTCCAACCTTCACTTTGTTAGTTTTTAAAAGGACCGGTTGGACTTACTCCTCGTTTTCTGTGTCTCACTCCTCACTCTTCTCTTGTCAGACTAAAAAGAGAGGTTCACTCCAGTTTAATATTTTATCCTTGCTACAGCGTTAACAGTGTGCTTAACAATGTGCTGACGGCTGGCACTGAGTTACACGGCGGGCCTTTGGGATGGAGTAGCACCTTGGAATGTGAGATAACAGGGATGCTCCAACTGTCAAAAGGACTAAAAGGCTGCAGTGCAAATAATTAGGTTGGCACCGGGATCTAAAAAGTAAGCAGATGCTGAATCCGCAGGGACAATCACTCAATCCTTTTGTGGTGATAGGTAGAATCTTCTATTTGCAAGTTTATTCAAATTAATTTTCTACTTGCTTTTCCTTCATAATGATATTCACATAGATTTCAATTAATTTATCCTGTGGTGTGTAGATTCTGCAGCGTCTTATTGTCTTTGAAACGATCTAGGGTAGGTGCCTTTTATGATAGGGTTCAGAGCATGTAAAGATCCTCATACCGAATGGTGAAGGATGCTTTTATTCACCATGTGTAGTCTATTACAGCTTGCAGTTCATCCAAACCTGGTGCAGCAGTGCATCAGCTGCTCTCACACAACCAGCTGCAGAGTCAGCTGTTTTGGATTGCTTTGTGAATCGAGGCTCACTTTTGGACTTTGAAGCCTCACTTGTTTTAGACTGACTACACAAGAGGAAACCAGTGGGGACTCATTCACGAAACCAGATAAATATTAAAGGTTGAACAAATTATTTGCGTAATTATACAACAAAGAATCCACTTATAATATGTATCAACTGCAACTCACAAACTCTCTGGTGATAACTATGAATATGGGTGATATGTCTACATTGTGCCAGCTTGGATATTCTGCTTCGTCACATCTCCTGTCACTGACGGAGGCAGCTGTCTTCTCGGCCCTCAGGCCTATTGGCTCATATTCTTTATTGTCGTTTCTCTTCACAAAGACACTTTTGAGTGAGGCAAAAAAGATGCATGTTACTGTTTTATGATCTGTAAATGCATACATGGTCAGTGTCATGAACAAAAACAACCTGGGAAACATTAGGGAAACAAAACTTCTATGAATAAATGAAACCAACATTATCTGGAAAAGGAATCACGAATCCATCCCAACCAAGGTCCCTTCAGAGTTGATGTTTTTTAACATCTTCTACTTCCACTGACATGATACAAATAAATAAATATCACTGCAAAACATGAATATCTGAAATATCTGAAAAAAATGAGATTTAGTGTTGCATGCTAATGCCCAGTGAAGAGATGTATTCATTAAATATCTAATTGGAGTTTTTGAAGCTGTCTGACAAATTCTGTGAATTTATCTTCAGGCCCTTGGTTTTAGCTTCCTTTCACTGCTCATCCTAAACATTTGAGTTTCCATCTGCTGCGGTGTTCTTTTATGTCATATTAGAATATAGCAGCCCAGCATTTAAAGCTGCTGCAAAGCTTTTCCTAACGTTTCCTCACATCCCTTCACAACATATCACTTCCCTTCAGCATTTTCCTAAGAACAACACTTGTTGTCAACAAACTAACTGGTTTTGGTAAATCCTGCAAATGCACACGTTTAAAAAAATACTGGCTACAGATGTTACATAAGAACATGAGTTTGTTAGATTGCTAATTTTAGCTAGATGTCCCTAACGGACTGTCAGTCGTTTGTTGGTGTTGTGCTCTGCTGAACTCCTTGTTCCACCACGATTCACAAGCTTCTCCACCTGGCATGGAAACCAGCAAACACGCCTGAAGTTGTAGTGTGTATTTAACCTGCATGGTTTTCTTCAGATGAAGAACTGCGTTTGAGGTGGAGTGCTCCCTGTGAGTTGTTGTCGAATTATGGGCACAAACAAACCCATCTACCCGAAAAGAATACATAGTGCTGGTTACAAGAATGGGTGAAAGGCTGAAACTGTTCAAAAATCACAGGCATCAAAGCTTCTCCAGCTTTGCGTGCTGGTCTGACATACTGCTGCTGACAAGCAGAGGGTGTCATTGTTATAAATGGGCCCTGAGTGGATAACCTTTGATCTCACTGAATTAGTGATCAGGCTCGCAGAGTAAGCACACACATGCCTGTGGCGGAGGACTCTGCCTCCCACAACCACTCACACTGATAACGAGATGCATTGAGGAACAGAAGTAGAGGGTGAGCACGGCAGGTGATAAATGTGTTGAGGGAAAATGAGGGGAGCTGGGGGAGGAGAGGTGCAGAGAGTGACAGTATGAGGTATGAATATAAGTTGGCATCGGTGTATTGAAGTGTGGTTTCCCTCTATCTAATTAAATTCTTCTTCTATACGTTTTTAGTCATGGTCATTGATTCCATCTGAAATATCTCAGCAACTATTCCACGAATTGTCATAAAACTTTGCACAAACATCCTATTGAATGAATTCGAATGACACCAGTGAACCTCTCATTTTTCACTGGTTACCATGATGATGTTGTGGTAAAACGTGTCAACAGCTGTGGGATAAATTAGGTCATAGCCATTCAAAGTGGGCAATAGACATTTATGTACACCTTAGGATAAATTGCACACTCTGTAATCCCTTCCTTTTTAGAAATTATGAGGGCTACTGACAGTGTTTGGCAGCACAGAATAAAATATGTACCTTTCACTGAGATATTTTAAAATTCCATCAGCATGCAAAGCAACTTGCTGCAGTGGACTAAAATCAGGAGTTTGTGTTGGGTGGCACCACATCATACATTTTATTACATTCTGAAGTAGTTTAAATGAGATCATTTGACAGTAAAATTAAACTAATTTAGCCGTGATTGTGCTGTTATTCCTGAGGCACTGACTGTAACCTTTAGGACAGCCACTTAATGGTATACTGTTAGAAACAGGCTTATCCCACATGTAAGGCACTGACTGAGCTGACTCACTGATGTGATGTGACACTTCCGCTCACTCCAACGAGCCTCAGTGTGCAGGTACAGAGATAAAGACGTAGCAAGGGAGGAGACAGAGATAAAGAGAAATCTAACAAAAAAAAAGAGAAAGCGTGAGAACACCGTAAAGGAGAAGGAAGATGGAGATATAAAAACTGTAAGAGCAGAGCTGTGACCTTTTCACTTTTTGCTCCATCTGTTCCGTCAAATGTCAACTGTGACATGAATGAGTAAAGCTCCACAGAAATGATGCTTTGAGAAATATTATTATGAACCTCAAATCCAACACGACCCTGTCTGTTCAAATGTTTAGAATTAAAAAAAATTCTATAGAAATGTTAGCAGCTTGTGATGTATTTGCAACCACAAGCTGTTTTAAATATTACATGTACACGTGTATACCAATATTGATCAGAGCTTACTTTTCTTTCTGCTTTTGGTTTAGCATTATTTCTGTGCTTTAATTCATTTATTTGTATGTTTTATTATTGGGCAGCCAACCAAATTTTAAAAGGGCTGGAGGACAGTTAGCTTGTACCTTATCCTGTGGTTCTGCTCAGATTGAGTTCAAGTTCAAGCTACGAATGTCAATGTTTAGACTATCTTACAAAAAAAATCTATCTAAATCAATCTTCTGAGTGTACTCTCCATGCAAAGTAAACTATAACTTATTCTATTTATATCAAATCATCCCAGAACATGAACTGGGACCAGCATCAAAGACATTTTGTAGCATCTGGCGCTTTCTCTGTTACTAATAAATCTTACCTTGAATTTTTCTTATTGTGGCCAGTGGTACTTTTGTGGTAAAAATGATGCTTACTGTACAAAACATCCACATATTATAACAGTATACGTAAATATATATAATAATAATATAGGCATGTGAACTCTCCATTGAAACAATACAGTACTTGTAGCAGACAGTTCAGGAAAACAAATGCTTACTAGGTGAGAGTAAACACATTTCCTGGATCATAACCTGCATAAAGTCACCAATTAAAATGTTGCAGCAGGTGTTGGATTACATTAAAAACAGACTTTGTAGCTGCAGTTTTACAGCTCTATACAAACACTAAAACTAAAACATTTTGTATTTTGAAGGCTTCTGCAGAGTAATAAGCTAAAAAACTAAATGCGACACACAACGTACCATGAAACCACAAGGTGTGAGTTTTATAATAAACCAATATAAAGATAATCAATGTTAATTAATCAGCCTTAGAGGTGATGGTGAGACTGTGCTAAGCTAATTGGTTGCTGCCAATAGCTCAATATTGACAGTACAGACGATGAGCAGTAAAGTGATCTCGTTCCCTCTGGCTTTTTTTTATTCTGAGTGTCTGAAAAAAAACTATTTGCTCCTGTCACACATCAATCTATCGCTTAGTGATGCATTGTACGTTGTTTTCAAGCTTTCACTTTCTCTCTCTGTCTTTCTCTCTAGTGATAGTAAGATAAGATAGAAACCCGGGAAGCGTGTGCTGATTTATTCACCCACCCCTGCTGGTAGCTGCATGCTGAGGCATCAGCACATTACCAAGCAATTATCTATGTGCTAATTACTGGTTTGCATTCACATAAAATGTTAAAAGTCCCCGATCGCCTCTCCAGACGTTTACATCTTTAACATTAATCAGACATTTAATTATGGTCCCGCCTGTCCCTATCTGAGCTTATACATTTGGGTTATTTAAATACCAACCTTTAAAGAGAGCTCAGCTGATCAGAGGGTGAAGCCTTTGATTCAACTTTTGGCTGAATATGCATCTGAATGATGCAATGGGATAGCAATTCAATTCAACGCAACATTATCAAAGACAAGAGATAACATAAGGAGAAAAGCACAAGAATTTCTGGTCATTATTATAATAATGCTAATCCTTTCTATACTAAGCGTTAATGACTATGGATGTATAGAGAACTAAAAATGTAATGTGGGATAAAATTAGAAATACATTCAGAAAATATACAGTGGTGGTTCTGTGTCATGATCCTATTATTATATTATTATCCCCAGTATAAACATTTCTTCAACAAAAATCCATAACAGCTATCGTTCAAAAAAAATGGATAACGTTATGGTTTTCTCGTCACTTCACATTTAGGGGCAAGAAGAGGAAGAGAATTATTTTAAAATGAACTCTACTGCTCACACTGGATCAAACACCAGTGAGACACAATGACCAGCAGAACGTTCGTGGGACTCTGAAGTCCCAACATTCATTTTAACATCATTAACCTGCCGTCTGATGATGATGCTCCCACTGTTTTGTAAGAGTAACAGTTTACTTTTCTTTTTTAAAATGTGACCCTCGTACTTCATTATCATGCAGACAATGTGTGTGTCGAGTTCGGTTGATGACAGCAGCATTTAACAAGGCGAGCAAACCAGTCAGATTACGTGATATTGTTCAGGTAAACAAAATGTATTTAATCAAGGTTAATGTTGAGGTCAACAAATATCTGTCTAGACTTTCCCCACAATACCAAAGAGAGTTTAACTTTAATAGCTGTGAATATTATTGAGAATAATAATACTATCCATCCGTCATTGGAGTCATCTCTCACTGGGTGAGGGGGACAGTTCATCCTGGGCATGTCGCCAGTGTATCGCAGCGCTGACCTAAAGAGATGGACAAACATTCACATCTATGACTAAGAATTAATAAATAATAACATATTATTGGAAACCAGCAGAATGCAGAGATGTGTAAATGTTTTTGATGGATCTACTAATCCAAAAACAAGGATATTTTAAGAGAAAAACCGCCACCGCAGCACCCTATTGTGCAGGGAAAAAGAAACAAAACCCTGGTGCTCATGTATCCAAATGCATCCTGACAGGCTCTAAAGCAGCTAATTTATTTTTCAACCCAACCCTGAACCAAGACAAAGTACACCGAACGTAACTGCCTCCTGTATATTGAACAGGACAGGAAACAGTGTCTGGGACTGGGTCAATGGTCGGCTGTGACAGTCTGTCTTGTGTTCAAGTCATTGATCAAACTCCGGGTGACACCTATAAATGTGCATATTACACCTGTCTTCACTCATCTGTGCACATGCTGCGTCTTCCCTTGAACTTAGAATCACTCTAGAAGTTTTAAGTTGCAATGTATTTGTGCACAATCTAAAAAAAATGGAAGTAGCAGACAATGTCTTACCGTTCTGCAAGCCAGGGCAGTGAGGCACGTGCATGTGTGTGCGTGTGTGTGTGTGTGTGTGTGTTCCTGTGTCATGGTTACGAGGACCATCTGGAGTTTCAGACACTGGGAGTGAGAATGTTTTTATTTAGTTTTTATGCCCTTGTCAGTTTCTCATTGTTGGGTTTTGTTTTAATAACATAAATATATAGAATTGTTAATAGACCAACGTCACATTTAACCAATGTAAATTCATAATTCAGGATTTTCATTTATTGTGTCACTACGTGCAGTGCAGTGGTGCAGCACCATGAAGTGAGCTTTGTTACTATACTGTGATGAAAATAAATTCACACTGAAATGGAGAAGCTTAGAGTAAGAAGCTACATTGGTGAGTGCTGAATTAGAAGTGCCTGTGTGTGTGTGTGTGTGTGTGTGTGTGTACTGTACACTGAATGTCATGATTCAGGACTTTTTTTCCTTCTCTACTCTTGTCTTCTCCTCTACTCGGTTCTGCGAGCCAGAGTAGTAAAGCATGGGTCAAAATGATAACTAGACACTTCCTTCCACTTACTTCCACTCTTTCTTGCCCTCCACTCCTTTGCTTTGTTCACTTTCCCTCCTTGCCACCAGCCTCACCCCTGCTCAGCTGCCCTTGATCAGTCAATCTAACCAGACTTCAGTCTTTGCTCGGTAATTGTTAGAATTTCTGCATATCTTCTTATGTTTTTTGCCACAGATTCTTCCCTTTACTGCACTATTGTAAAATCGTACTATACCTAGTGTTAGTGTTGTTTTGACTCTGCTGGTCGGAGCTTCTTGCTCTTGTTTTCATGTTTATTCCAGTTAGTGTCACATCCACTGTAGCGTTTGTTCAGTCTATATCTTCTTTAGGCTTGTTTTGGCTCAGAACCAGGGCCATAGGTTCACCACCCTCGTATCTGTTCCCATTTGCTCATTTAGTTGTTAAGAGTTGCTCCTCACCTTGTCTGCTCAATAAATCCTAAGATTAGATAAGATTAGATAGAAATGTATCAATCCTTCGAGAGGATTCCTCTGGGAAGTTGTTTTCTTCCCTGGTAGGAGGAAGTCGGTAGGTTACTTCCTCAATTCATACATAAAAAACTAAACCATCTGTATGAAGACATTTCCAGCAGTCAGCCTTTGCAACACCACTATACCATTGCATGTAAACCTGTGAGGACACACGTGGATCTGAAGCTCTTTACAGCCTGTGGTAAACACTGTTACGACTGCTGACAATTATAATGCTGCAAAAACACCAAATGTAATAAAACATTTTTATCTCAGGAGTTAAGAGGCGCAGTAAAAATTAAGAAGCGCTATTAATTGTATTAACTTGAGCTCACACTGAGGCTGTGAGGCTGGTTTGCTAATGATATCATGAGGGGATTTTTTTTAAGTTGGCTAATCTTATTTTTGCTGAAATTAACTGTATGACTGTACACATCCTAAAACTACAGTGAAAAACACAAGAGTTATAGGTAAATGCACAACATGTAAATTCACTAAATGCTGTCCATTAGTGTATCTCACACTGTTTTTTTTGGGGTTTCTTCACTTATTGTTGATTTTTCATCTTGTGTGTATAGGAAAAGAAATATTTTTTGAGTTAATCAGACATTTCGGTGGCAGGAGTCCCAGGGGAGATTAAAGGCTTTTTCAACTGGAGTCAGCGGTGAAAAACTTCAAGTGCACTGAACTCTGAGTTCATAAAAGGAAATAAATTTTCATCAGGACTTCTCACCATGTCTGTCTTTGTCTTTCTGTCACTGAAAAGCACAAGGCTGTAATTAGGAAGGTTGAGATAGAATGTAAAAAATTTATCTTATTTGAGGACAATAATAATATTTTTAAAATAGACCAAGTAAGACACATAGCAGTTAACAGCTCAGTTTGCAGCTGATAATCTGTTCAAATTCTTTCACTTTATCAGAGAAATATATTAAATTTATTACGTATTACGTTTTACGGGACGCCACTGAAAGCAATGTTCAGTGCATAATAATAAAAGTGTTGACAGTTCAGCAGTGAGCAGCTGTAACCTCACAAGACTTTCTAATCTTTTCATTTCCATAAGTGCCACAGTTAATATCTTAATTAATAGCACACGTTAAAATGAAGCATGGTTCATTAAGATACAACAATAAGCACCAACTAATAATAAAGAGGATAAATGAGAAAAGTAATTCACAAATTAGGCTGCAGTGTCTTTTTTATTTGAAAGCTCTTGTGGTTGCATTTAGATTGTGTTTATAGTGTGTTGTTTTAAAGAATGTTTGCTTTAACAATGGCTTTTGTACAGTTTATTGTTTATTTTTACTTTTTCCAGTTTGATACGTATGAAAATGTTCTTTGTCATGTGCTTACTTCTGCTTCTGATGATGGTTTTAAAGTAAATCCAAACCCTTTAAAGTGCCACCATGCCTCTGTTTTTTTGTTGGAGCAAATTTACTAGTGCAGAATGTGCTGAATATTAGTGGATGTTTTGATTATTAGGAGTATGTCTCAGTCTACATTGTTGTCTACCTAACCCTAACCCTAACAAGAGAAAGTGAGGACAAACAAATGACTTTAGGTTAATATAAGACTGTCATGGCTAACACTGCTAATGTTAGCGTACACTAGCATCCAGAACAGGCACACAGTGAGCTTTTTACATATTAACTGCAACTGTGTGATGTTATATTCAAGCTGAATTGTTTTAACCTTTAAGAAGAAGCTTTCGGTTTGTTCCGACAACTGCAGCACCGACACAATTGACAATCCCTGAAGCCCACAATCCAGTTCAGCTCAGCACTGCAACACATCCTCCTGGATGGATCTTAACAAGAACTCCCAGCCCGGCTGTGCTACCTTCCAAGCCCTTGTCTAGTCAGCATTCGGCGGTCAGCTTGCTTGGTGGGATTTGAACTGACAGACCAGAGTGAGTGCCCACGTTCCTGAGTTTTTGGTGGCAGCTGGCGTAAGGATTAATGGGCTGATCCTGATTCCATCATTTCCACTACGCAACCCATCTGTAACAAACAGGAGCAGCACTTGATTCAGTGTCTAACTGTAGGCGTGCATATGTATGGGACCGGACTCTGCAGCCCTAACTGTTTCAGACAGGTGAGTCAGGTGGAAACAACATTATCCTGAGGCCAACTGAAGGGGGGAGAATCCCGCTGGGATTTAGACTTGTGCATAACTTAGAGAGGAAAGTTTTGAGCACACAGGTGTCTATTGGTGAGTGAGAGACTCCACAGAATACAATATGCACAGTCCAGCATTACTTTAATCTCCACAGTTACTGCATTACCCTCTAACTGAATGTCAGGTTTCAGAGAATAACGGACTGTACTCAATTAGGACAGTATTGCTTCAAATCAGCACAAACTAGCTGAGAACGTCTAAACCTGGCTTACATCTCCTAAAACTCACATTGCTATGAATCTAAACTGCAAACAATATTACATTTTTGTAGTGAACATAAAAACATTATGATTATACTGCGATGCAGCACAATCTTAAAATGAATAATGCACTACATTTTGTAATAAAAAGTGAGTTGCAGAAAGGTAGTTTGGGTGGATAGAGGGCTCGTAATGTGCAGAACCGACAAACAGCATACTGGAAAATATGGATCCATTTAACTGGTAAGTTGTATAGAAAGATACGTTCATGGCTAACAGTGGCATTTATTGTGCATTTAGTAAAAAAAGTCATTAATGGCCAGCTTTTGAAAAGAGATCCCACTATGCCTGCCTGTGATCACACAGAAACCAAACTCCACTTACTGTAGATGTATCGATGTCAACAGTTTTCCTCTGGCTACTCTAATTACATTCATCAGGACAAGTCTTTAGGGCACCTGGGATCACACAGGTGATTTTGTTTTATTATTTTGAAAACTGATTATCGATTGCTGGACCACCATGCTGTGGTAGCCCATAATCAGGGATAGAAAAGGCCAGTATAGAGCCAAAGAGGGAAGCATGGCAGAGAAATGGCCCCTCTATGGCCTGCTGTGTTCACACGCACAAAAGAATGACAGAAGATCAGAGGAGCAAGAATTGAAAAAAGAAACTTATAGAAACAAAGTTCTGAAAGAATTCAAGTTTGACTTGTTCTTGGACATTTAATTAAAGTCCTGTGGTGGCAGTGTTCTTCTGCCAGCTGTAGATTTCTATTGTATAGAAATGTGTGGTTCTGCTGAAAGGGAAGTCTGATCGTTTACAAGCATTAAGCTGCCCTGGAGCTCTAATCACACTTAAAGTGCATCGTACAGATCTTCACCAGTAAAGACCTCAGGAAGAGTAAATTTCCCACTATAGCCCTTTATTTTATTGGTGAAAGGTGAAATAGCACAGTATAAGACTAAAATGAAAATGATACAGAAAAATTGAGGTTTGCAGATACAATATAACATTTAAATGCAGACTACATTGTGGTAACATTAAACCAGCTCTTGGAGTCATATGTACACTGAGAATGTGTTTTTTGACATCTAGCTGTGCATTAATATTTTATGCCCTTGCAGGCATGTATCAAGAGGTAGCATTATTATTAATATAACAACAACCCCGAGGATACAGGAGTGAAAGTCCAGTGTATGAAGACAAAAGAAGCTGCGGTAAAAAGGAACCATTGTTATGGTTCACTGAAGGTTTTTAAATTTTGACCTTCAGGCCTGAATCTAATTAACTACTTACCACTGACATATGTTTCAGAAAAGTCCTAAATATTAAGATGGATACAGCGGCATTGTGTGTTAGTGTGTCATATGTTACCAATTCAGACTCTTGTGCCGTGTCCACAACGAGAGCTCATCAATCACACTTCTATGCGCATTGTGCTTTTCTATTTTAGTTAGTCCAGCTGTCCACATGTGCCTCGTGTGTCGCTTTACAGTGCATGTTTAGGCTTCAAGTCTATTTTTGTGTGTAACCACGTTGATTGTGTGTTGGGCGGCTCTGAGTGCTTCCAAACACCTCCAGAACACCTGCACTTTGTGTTGCTGGTCTCATGTCCACACATGAGGCGTTTTCTGCATGATAACAATATTATTTCCAGAAGTGGAAGAAGTACGAAGTCAATGCTCAAGTAAAGGTTCAAGTGCTTAAATTTACTTTAAACAAGTACTAAGCATGCTCTAAAAACCTAAACCTTAGTGCCAAGTATATATTAGCTTACATATGTAATTTTCCCCAGTTGTTACCCAATAAATGGATTTTGTTCATAATTATCATCTAATTATGTAAAAACATTTAGTGCCTTTTTAAATATACTTTCTAATATATATTTATTAATTTGCATGGTAGGGTTTTTACTGGCCCAGCGATAGATTGGTGATCCGTCCAGGGTTAACCCCCCCCCCCGCCCGTCACCTGAAGCCAGCTCCGGCACCCCCAGTGACTCGACCTTAGATAAGTGGTTGACAATATATGGATGGATGTTTTGTACTTGAATTTATGGATGCAGCAACAAACCCTGTTTACTGAGCCCATGCAGTGATATCAATACAGAATCATCTGTCTTTAATGTGGTCTCACGCCTAGAAGACTTCTGATTTCTCTGCACTTTATATGATATGATACGATATTTTGTACCTTTAAAGGCTGGAAATGGGGTTATAGTGATGAAAAGTAACTACTGTATGTACGGACAGATGATTAATCCACATGAACATCATCATTTATTATGTCATTGTATCTGTGTTAGTACTGCAACTGCAAAGGAAATTATGAAGCATATCAAACCAAGTGTTCCTGTTGAAAATGAAAATGAATGAATGAAAATCTGTAACAAACTTTTTTTTACTTAATCACTGTTGTGCTGTGATATTTTGTGAGCTATTGAACAGGAAACATGTAAATTGGAAACAGCAGAGAGACATTTTCAGAATGTATATTGAAACTATTAAAATACACAATTGATGACTTGTAAAAACTCCTCGCACTATGGGAAAAATTCAGACAGTTACAGTTAACAAAAAACATGATGACATTAGTATTCTGCGGGAGAATCCTTTGGGAACGTCTCTCTGCAAACGAACCGGCTCCCTCGAGTTCTTACTGAGTAACATTGAAGTTGGCAGCTAACACGCTGCCTGTTATCTGTTGTTGTAACTGCAGCAGAGGGCATGTTGTTGTCTTGACTTTGTACAAAGGCAGTGCATTCACTGGGCTGGTAAGACGTTGGTGCTTTTGTGGCATCAGTGTTTCTGTTTGTGGGCCTGTATTTTTATTTATTTTCCTTTTCAACAAATCCCATGAAAATGGGATCCAACTAAGTGTTAGTCCATCACTCAGTACTTTCTACACTCGCTGTGTAGAAATATACACATTCATACTGAAAAGAAAATCTTTAAAACAGTTATAGTGACTAAATAAGGCTTCTATTTTTAAAAGAATAAAGAAAAAGAGGCTTTCTCCATAATGCTGACACAGATTCGTACACATGTTGTTCATTGGATTAAAATATACTGCAGAAATACAGAATATTTCCAGACCTATCCCTTAAAAGCTATAGTCAATACTTTTATAACAATTTATCAAGTTTGAAAACAATGTGACATGAATAAAAATAGGTTGCGCTTAATGAACCTTCAGAGAATTCTGACCTGAATCTGCAGCTCTCCCCAGATTTCCAGAGTTTTACAGCGAGTTGCAGCTCATTGTTTTTCTGACCGCGCCACAGCTTTACTATCTCACTTCACTCCTACTGTTCTTGTTGTGTTGCTTTCGGCCGCCACAGAAAACTTGTTTTCAGTGGAAAACTTGTTTACAGTGGGAAAGGTCTAAAAAAGGACAGTATGTTGCCCAGTCAGTCAGTTAGCGAGTTACTGGTGAACATACTGTGATGAAAACATTGAGAGCCAGGTAATTCCCTCCTGAGTTGGTCAATAGCAAAAGCAAACCTAAAGGTAAGTTAATATTGGACTTCAAATGATTAAGTGTAGTGGAGCAAAATGTTACTTCAAGACTGGACTACTGTATTTCATAAATCATAGGATGTAACTGATTTACAATCCTCCTGGTAATCCAGGTTGCTGCAGCCAATCCTACTGTGTGTGCAGTGTCAGTCTGTCAATAGAGGGCACTGGGTCTCAGGTCTCAAGTCAAGAAAAATATTAGGCGGCCAGTGAGCTATCATTTTTAATGCTGCTGAATATCAGCAGACGTAGGGTTAGGGTTAGGCTACCTAATTAATTAGGTAGCATCTATCAACATTCAAGTAAATGTGATTGTCCACTTAGAGTCTAATAGTTAGCGAAATGTACTGATAGTAAATGATGATATATAATTCCATAATTATATGGGTATGTTCTCTGAGGACTTTTAAGTGCCTTGATATAACTTGCTTTTCTTGTTTCTTTTCAAATGTAATAAACTGAACAGAATCGAAATGAACTGCAATCACAGGTGAGGACACAGCTGGACACTGGATGATCATAATATAGAATCTGCGGATATCTCACATCTGTTGGTATTTGTGTCCTTTAATATTTTATTAGTATCTATGTGTGTTTTAAGGGTTGAGAAACATGTTTTGCTTTGTGGATATGGTAGTAACACAATAATTTCTTTGTTTTGCCTTTTACCACAGGGAGGCTCCAGGTTTGATCTTCCTTGGAGAGGCAATAAAGATATCTGGTTCCTTCTTGGCAAATTTCCAGGAGACTGCACTCCTGCTTCATCTCCCACTAAGTTGTGTACCATATAAAGATATGACAGGATTTATTGGAGCTGCACTGTTACCACATGATGCTATGGTAACAGCTTGGAAAATTAGCATGTGTCAATTTGGGAGCATATCTGACATCTGCAACGTCTTTAAGTATTTTCCTCCTAGTTATTTGCTATAAAGTGGTCTGTGGACACTATTTCAAGCAAGAGCCACTCCTACACATTTGCCTTTTTTAACAGCAAATAGACTGGTTTGATTAAACTGAAAAAAGCAAAGCCCCCATCCCCTCAATTTTGTTCAAACATTTTAACCCAGGACACCACGGTGGCCTTGGGGGTCAAGGCACCAACTGCAACATCTATTGTATGTGTCCAAATATAGAGCCTCACTGTGTGTTGTTCTCCTTGCATCTCCCATCTCCTGTCAACTTGATATTGAAAGAAAATTATGAGAAATGTGCTTTAGTTCCTCCAGTTATGTTTCCCACTACGCGTAAAAATAAATACCTTTTGCCAATTCAAATATAAAAAAATACTAATTCAAACAAATTGCACCTGTATTTGGTTTATTTTCAACCCTAACTTCTTGGCAAATGGAAAACTTAGTCACTGACTTGAGTGGTGCATGATTTTATAACCCCATCTCATAAAGATGGACAACTTTATGGAGGTGGACAGTCATCTGAAGCACGATCAAACATTGGATGTTTGCTTATTCGTGTTTGTATTTTAACATTCACCAACTGATCTCTTCACTCAGGAGAGAAAACATTTATTCAAACTTACAGTTTTATCATTCTTTGAGATGTGAATAAAGAAAATCTCATTAACTCCAAAAACACAGGAAAGAACATTTCCAGAGAAACTTGGAACAGATGCACTTTTGACCCTTGATTTAGAAAAAGTATTTCAAAAGGCTCGGCTCACTCATTTCCTCCAGCACAGAGATGACACGATCAAACGCGTCGAGACAAAACTTTTTTTTTTGTTTTCACTTAAAACAGCCTGTGAAGTGTGTGTATGTGTATTTCTACACGTGTGCAATGTGCAGTGTGTCATTAGCATTTTATGCACTCGAAGAGCCTGATAATTTGCTTTCAAGGAGCTTGTATTGATTCAAATGAAGATAAATACACAGGAACTGCAACACAAACAGCAACAGTTCAATCAAAGGACATAATGAACTAACAAGGCCACTCTTTCTGTGAATTAGCACAGATCACGTAATGTCAATCGTTTTAAGATACTTTATTTGTACTTGAAAGTAGATGTTTGAAACAAATATTCTTGCACTTAATTATCTGATCCTAAATGGTTTCATGGGGAGGAAAGACGATGGTTCTGGTTTAAACAGACTGTCAATATCAGTCTGAGATGTGCAGTTATTTAAAATTATTGTGAATGAAGCTGGAGACTCAGTGCTGATAGCATGTTTGTGAGCTCCCTGGCTATAAGAGAATAGTGTCTTTATGTCAGGTGTGTGGCAGGGAGAGTCGTTCCCTCAACTTATGGGTAGGGTTCATTTCTAAGTTCATATTTATGTATAAAAAAAGCTTTAGTACAGTAATTTCACCACAAGGTAAAGTTTTGTGCAGTTTACTGTTCAACATACTGAATCTCAAGCAGATTGTTTTTACTGACGCGTGCATTTTAGTGTAAAAGTATTAAAAATGCAGTGCACTGTGTCAACACAAGAGTAATGTGTCTGGATGGGGCTTTAGAAATAATTAAATTTTTATGAAACCATGAAAATCTCAAGCTCAGCAAAGTTGTGGAAGAGGATTTGGACAGAAGGCATGTATTATTCTGAGTAGAGCTACAGAGGTTTCTTTGGACACCATTTCTGTGACCAGTGTTTACCCTAATGAAAGGACTTCCTTCTCCTGCACATAACTGAAATACAATATTTAATACACTGTTTAAGTCCTTTACTTATTTGATAAAATGCTATTGGGTTATATCAAATACGTAAAAATTGTGAACATGTTTTAAAATATACTTTTTTTATTTACTAATGATTTAAACAGAATTGCAAATAAACGCATTTTTCTATGAGACCTGTTTCAGAGGCTCATTTGTCCTATGTACTGGAGCAATGACTGGGCGGACTATCAACGAAATACACGGCACAGTGTGTGAGTGTGTGTGTGTGGGGGGGGGGGGGCTGCGCGCATCGTATCCATAGCCGTGCAGTCAGTCCCATGTAAACCTCCCAGAATCGTAGATCTGACTGCAACTTGTTGACGTGTCTCTGATCTCTCCCGGAGGAGAGTGGACAGCGTCAGTTTCAGGAAGCTCCCCGCGTCTGTCCCCCGGGGCTTTGACTGCTACTGGGAAACTCTCGCAACGAGCTGCGTCTTGACGCACCAGACGGAGCTTCTTTTTTTCTACACTTTTCGCACTTTGGACAGCAGCGTATGTTTTGTAGCGCTCTTGTGAAGTCGTTTAGATACCAGCGAGAAACTCATTCGAGTCGCTCAAGTTTACGGGACAACTAAAGAAATCGGTTTGGAACGCTTCCCGTGCTCAGGACTCAGCTCTACGCACGCTCTACGCTTCAGATGAAATGTGAAGGAGAACACGAACAGCAGTGACATCTAGATCCAGGTCCTCTGGTACCTTTTAATTGAAAGCGGTTTGGTTTTCGGTCCCTTTGTTTTTGTACTGGACCTGCGTAAATGGACACCACTGGCGGGATTCCCTGATTTTTTTTGTGCTTTTCTTTTGTGCTGCATTTATATGAGGTAAAGAGTGGAAAACACCACACGAGGAAAACATGGTAAGTGTAACTGTATTTTAAAAGCAACATATTCCTGTGAGTTTGGCACCATGACGCGCGGATCGGAGGGCGCAGCCTGTACAGGATTACACCGCATTCAATACCAAGACGATATGAAGCCAGCAGTAAAGTCTGCTTCAACCACTAAGAAAAATGTCACGGGCAAAAACACCTGAGAGGGATCACCCTGCGAGCCAGATAATCCTCAAATAATCTCATACACAAGTGATGCGAGAGTAGGCTCTCACCTCCGGAAGCGTTTAAGTCACTGTACGGCTTTTTTAGCGACACTGCATGAGATGAACACTGTCACAAAGTCGAACATGACAAGGTCATAGTAAGATGAGAGGGACTGCACATCAAATGAATGAGTCCCTATGGGGAAGTAAGAGGGTCTAAGGGGTGTTAAGATGCTTAAAGCTGGCAAACAATAAATCAGCTCATCATGATCTCTGATTACAGACTGATACAGAGCTGCACTTTGGCTGTCTTACCTCCTTTACCGTGGCACTTGTGTCGTTTTACGCATTTGGATCTTGAGTTTCGAGTTCAGCTGATGACCAGGGAGCCTACACACGTTCAGCATGTGATGAAACTTGTTTAACTCCCGGACAAGCCTCACATCTCAGTGTGGTGACAGAGACAAATTACTGCTCGGACGGTTGCAAGCAGTGTTCAGAGAGAAACCACTGGTCGACTGCTGATGTTGCTGCCTTTAGAGTGAGGGTCCTTACCTCCAACCACGCACAGCTGTGGCATATGCAGCTTATCTGTCTAATGTGGTAGTGGGTCAGCATGTGAAGATGATACTCTTCATGGTTATAAAACATGATGATACTATGCAGCATGTGATGATACTATAATCCTCATATTGTAACTGGCAATGGGCAAAACATCCTCCTGCTAAGTGAATTATTTAAGGAACATCTTTTACTATTAGTTGCTGCTGGGGTGAAAGAGAACTGAACCACCCAGGCATTAAGTCCATTTCAAGCTACAAAAAATTGACCTGTCCTCTGTGCTCTCAAGCTTTTCAGAACACCCCCCCCCCCTCGGGGTCTCATCGCAGGGAGTGTTCAAGTAGCTGACTGATAGAAGAGATACTCAGCAAAATGAAAGAGAATCACCATCATGGTGCCTTGATGAAAAGTATTTTTCAGCCTCTAATGTCCCCTCCATTTCATCACACATGTGGATTTTCCTCACTCGCTTTCACGCTGACACCTCTTTCTCCCCCATCCTCTCACACTCACGCAGACCTGCTACACGCTCACTTCCGTGCACAGTCACGCCTGCACACGTGCACATGCAACTATCAGGTTGCAACTGAAGACACAGAATTGAATTGAAAATGACCTGTACAATGTTATCTCCACTCCCTACTTAATAATGCGTCACTGAATTTAAAAAAATACCTGGAAATCTTGGATCATTGTTGTTCTTTTCAACATGTAATCTTATATACAGTGATGGAGAGTTTTCCTTAATCTATTACTTGAGAGAACACACCACAAAACAAATTCATTTGTAGCTTATTAGAGGAAACATGCTATTCTGGTTTAATAAATAATGTAGAAACATGCAGTTAATTCCTGATTGTTTACTGCATATGGATACAGAATACTTATTTCTAACACTGTTTTTACATGTAGAGGATATACTGTGGGTCTCAATACCCTTAACTTGGCTGGAGGTACTGGTATTAGTATCATTTATGTTATATCGTATACAGTACATGGGACGTTTACATCCAGTGCTAAATTAAGAGAACAGTAACTTAAGGTGATCTTATAAATATCCGCCAGTGACTGTTTCAGACCACATAGTTGCCAGCTAGAAATGAGAACCTGTGTTTGCATATCACTATGTGAAGTTAATGTTTTTGAAAATAAAAATTATACTAACTGTACACTTGCTTGAAGGCGATGTGTAGAAACAGTAACTAAGAGGCACAAGGCTCAGAAACCCATCCGGATATTGTAGATACCATGTCAGCATAAAGACTCAAAATAGGACACATAGTTCTTTTCCAACTACACAGGTTGGCATATTGCTTGTTTATTAAGGCACTGCATGTTTGCTTGGGTCTGGCAATGCAAGACAGAGGTTTGAGGGAACTGGCTGTGCTGAAACTGGGAGAACAAAGCAGACGCACGCAGCCAAGCGACAGCTTTGTTCTGCAGTTTTATCATTTCATATTTACTAAGTGTGTAGTTTTTACGAGCCAACACAATAAAACATTCAGGTGACTTAACACAGTGTCATTATTACATTGTTCCTCATGCAGACTGATTCCACTGTTTACAGTACCATGAAGCTATGCAGCATGCGTAGCTGAGCAGCAGCTGAGCAGATGGTGGGGCAGCGTGTGTGAAGAAGAGTTTACCATTCAGCTGGAAAACACCCCCGTCTCAGTGCACGATGTAGCCTGGTCGCAAATCGTTGAGGTGTCAGACAAAGCTACATTCATGTGGTGATTTATTCTGCACTGAGGATATGTCAGTGCCACAATAATGACCAAGAGATACCTATACTGTACTGAGGAAGGTGAAAGGAACGCTAAGACCTTATTCATTAATTGCCTCAACTGTTGTAAAAACAAACTACACTTCTTAAAGTCAATAAGACACAGCAGCGAGATACCCAAAGTATCTGCAAACTGATACATTTGGCAGGCTGCAGAAAGTGCTCTCGATTGAAAGAACCATCGCGTAAACAAGCCAAGATAAAGTAAACGTGCAAAGAGGTTGGAAAGCTGGGGAATCAAAGGCTGAAAATGAACAGTACAGTACAGAGGAACGGTGCTGGGAAACTAAATAGAACAAATAATCATTACACAACACAGACAGATCATCAGTGACTGGTCAATCTGGAAGCATTCAGAACATGGTCGTCTCCAACAATGAGCAATCAACAGCAAGAACGTGTAGTATAAACACAAATGAAAACCTTACTGATATCAGACATCCTCGCTGATAACGTACCATAAAGTAGGAGAATACTGATCATAAAAAACCACCATGAGCAGAACTGGACCTCACACCTTTATTCCATTAGTCTGTTGGTATTTTTAGAGTAGAAACAACCATGAGTGTCAGATGTGATCTATGAGCAGCGGCTTTAACAATGAGAAAAACAAACATCAGAAAGAAAATGTCTCCCAAGATCTCAAATATGTCTACACAGCTCGTGAGGCGAAGGATATACACTGCAAATGTAGACAGCTGGATTGGAAGCGCATCTGTTGAAACACATTTCAGAACCAACATCTGGTAACCTGCCTGACAATGACGGGATCTGTCTGATCCAGCGAGCTGTATGGCATCAAGCGTTCGCTTCGCAGTAATCAGCCTGAGCATCGAGTTGCGGTGTTGAGAAAATGAAAATGTGAGTTTCTCCACGTTGAATCGACCTATAAAATGTATGATCGCTGCACCGCGGCTCAAACAGCTCTCATCAGCAACATAAAGTTGATGCTTTGTGTTGACGAGCGTCCCAAAGTCAGAAATTAATGTTGACTTGTCTACAATGCTCTCGAAGGACACAGATGACTGTAGACATGTGCACACATTGGGCCTAAAGCGCTCTTGCTCGACAAACCCAGTTTCCATTTCATGGTGCGCTTTGCTTCTTTGATCAAATTTGCTTGTCACTCTGTCGCTGCTGCATTTTCTCTTGACACTGGAATTAAAGTAATCTTGAAATTGGAGACAGTATCAGTGGTAATCCCACAGGATTCACAGCCAGGACTGTTGTTGCTGTGGAGAAAGTAGTATTTTCACAAAAAAAACACATTTTTATCGTTTCCATGTCATTGTTTCAGCAGAGTTGGCACTCCACTACATTATAATGTTTCAGGGTAATGGTTGTACTTTATGTGCTGAGGATTAGTTTGACATTTGTGACTTTTGTGTTACTGTCTAATATTCGGTCCACTCCTGCATATTCCTCTCATTTTATTTTACATCTCTCGCTCTGTCTTGGTTTTTTGCCATGTGCCTCATTCTAGCCTCCAGTGTATAGTCAGGCTACCCTTACAATTAAAGCTTAATCATAAGACTGAGCCCTGCGGATGGAAGTCGTAATCAGCAATGAAAGTGACAACAGGGGTCACATCAGAATCAATAAAGGCTAGTACGCCCCACGCTCCAAGTGGCAGCGCTGCCACTCAGGTCATTAGCAGTCAATGTTTCAAGTTTAACTACACGTTGAAACGTGCCTGTTTCCTTTGCTTAGCAACAGCTGAGGGACGCAGCTGTCTCACATCATCTGAAAGTTTGTAATCTGTTGACTGAAACCCTGTAAGGGAGAAAGGCTGGACGAGTGGGAAATACCACAACACTGTCAGAACAAGTGCAGAGACTTCAGAGCACTCGCTTGCATTTGTGAGATACATAAATGAAAGTATGAGTACGTTTAATTGTTCTCAGCTTTTATTTTTGTAATTGCTGTAACAGACAAGTCAAGATACATAAAAAAACACATAGAACATCCCACCCTATAATTGAAGATTGTGCTTTAAGCCCAATTAAGGACACTTAAATGCATCAAATAAAAAAGGCTAAAAAAAGGTGTCATGTACTTAACCTAACGTTGTGTTAAGTTTTGATATTTTTCAGCAGAGCAAGGAGCCATATTGTGGTTAGATTCTAAATGTACAGCAGGCTGCGTTTGAAATGCAGATTCCGTGTGAGCTGATTTAAGTGGGAATTGGTTATGACCGGTGAATTTTTAAATTACACTCATGCCTCCCTCTCCCTGTTTTAGCACATTAGCATATCACAGCTGGGTTTCAATTACTCCAGCGTCTTTTCCTGAGTTCAAATTTAGCCAATGCTTTGAACACAGAGTTGTTAGCGCCTCGCTGTGTCTTTTTAAGTAGCTCCATGTGTTAATTGACAGCACCGTCAAAACTTCCAAATTCCAAGTCAGGATGTCAGATTTTCTGTTGTTTCTGCTTAATAGTGGGCCTGCTCACATTTTCTCTGGGGTTCTGCTATGCTACATGGGTCTATCCCACTTAATTGACAATAAAATCAATGCACCCTCTCCATGAAGGCTACAGCTGTCTCTGCAGTACTCACCGACTAGTCTTTGTCGGCCCTTTGCAGAAATATTCGAATCTGGTTAAAAAATTCCCACGAATGTTACGTGCTTGACTAAGTTTGCAACAGAAAACACAGATTGCTACAGTAAATTTAGCTTTTCCAAGAGTAAAATTGTAGTTTCAATTGTTTTTACAAGTTTACAGAGGTGAGCCTTTTCAGTCAGAGTTTAGATAAATATAAAATTAATTGTGTATTAATGTGTTGGTCCCAATGTTTTTTTAAATACTGTATCTTCTCTTATAGCATCTCAAAACTTTCGCACCTTCGGTCCAGATTTTCTTAATAATTGTAAGTTAGAGCTTGTAACAACCTTTAATTTGGCAAGTGTCTTTCTGATGTCAGTGAATCTGTGAATATTCTTAGAAATGAATCTTATGACAATATTACAGTTTTAACTGAACACGAGAGCTATAACGATTATTATTATTGGACAAGCACACGTCTGTACTCGGTTGATGACAAAGTTAAAAAGTCTTAGGACGTGGGCATGGTTGTTTATACCCAGGAGATTTCCATTTCATTTTTTGCTGGTCAAACTCATTAGTTATGTCAGGTATGTCTGAGGCTGTCTCCTTCTGGCTGTCAGGTATCCACTCCCCCCTCTGCTGCAGCTCATGCACAGCTGTTGCTCCGTTCCTTACATCACATTTCTTACCACTACCTTGGATGGAATGGATTAGACAGAAACCTGCTGTGTAATGCACCTTAAAGAGAGAGCTTAAAGGCCAGTGTTCCACATAAAGGTCAGTTCTCCAGGCAAGGCGAATACTGCTGCACTGCTGACCCATAGAAATTATTATGGTATAGTGTCTGTGGGTCGGGAGGAAAAAGTTATAAGGTAAAGTTATAATAAAATGAAAAGGGTCTAATCGAAACATGCTATTGATTGTATATAATATGTATGTTGATTTGGGATAAACAGCAGATGGGAACTTCAGTCTAATAAGCATCATGCTGCCTCCAAAAAATTTACATTTAAATTCCCTTTTTTTTTTTAACAGCAGATCAGCAATTGGTCTGAAAACCATAGGAAGGGCTGCAGACACCTCTGAGTTAACTTCAGTATTGAGCTGTAGTGATTGGTACATTCAGTTTTATTCCCTATCTATTGTATTCCTAACTGTGCTGCATATCTTCCATGTAAATCATTGTGCGCACTGTTATATTTAGCTACGTTCAGTCCTTGTTATTCTTCTCTATGTTCTTTGTGCTATTGTTTTTTGTCCGTATAGGAAAACGATACCTCTAATAGGCTCTCATGTTGTCCTCTTCAGTGCTCTTGTCAAACATCTGCTGATGTCTCCTGGATGGATCGTTGTTCCCCAACCTCTGGTGATTCAGTGCCCCTTCGCTTTTATGACTCACACACACACACAGGCGCGCACTCAAACGTGGATATAAAGATAAAAGCATTCCTGTTTGTCTCCATCCACTGATATTAATCCCATGTACAGAGAGTATTAACTTACACAAATCAAATTTAGATTTATTGAGATTGTCCGTCAAACTGCGTCTTCCTAATTGTCCCCACTGTGGCACGCAGAGCTTGTTCTTTCTTTTTTTGTTTGACAAAATATATAAAAAATATAGCTTCACATCAAACCACTATACTAAAAATATATTATTTAAAGCGAACTGCTACTATTCTTGAAAAAGAAATGTGTCTCACAGTCATTTATTAGATTGTGATGATAAATAATGTTGATTATCGCTGCTTTAAGGGGTGATTTATGCATGTGAAGGCGGTTTATGTGAACTCAGCGTTGTGGTGATTTTTCCATACATACTTGAAAACATCATTGCGGGTTGATTAGATATTGTTCAGCTAGAGAACAGGATTTTATCAACCCACTCTACAGTTTGTGCCAATTACACAAGTGTATGTGCTTCTGTGGGTCATAAACATGATGGTTATAACTCCAGTCAGCAAGGCTCCAAGTTTCTATGATGCAAATCATTATGAGTTTACTGTAATAGATGAGCCAAACACTCGCCAGACTCAGCAGATCACACAGAGTTTTTCTGAAATCTGTCTCCACTCTACATCGCTGATGTCCCTCAGGACAGTCTTTTCCCACTAGTCTTTACTGTGTGTCTCCATTTAAAATGCTTAGGTTAGCAGGCGAAAAACTTAATGTTTCTTCTTTGAAGGGGAATTTTACAGGAGGAGTTGTTATTAAAAAAAGAAATTCAATTTATTCAACTTATTTTGACAGGGATGGAATCAGTTGGAAATATGTACATTTTTGGAAGTATATAAATTATCTGTAAATATTTGAGTGAATATTTATTCTGTTAAGACAAGCCTGTGCAGATATGATCATTTAAGATTAGATATACGTTAGATTTGCTGTAGAAGCTCAGATATAGGGTTACATGGACATCAAAACAAGGCCAGATATTGATGCTGAGATGGGACTTGTTGGACGAGTTGTGTTCCCTCATTAATTAATTTCCAGTCATTGTTATGCAAAGAAGTTTCATTTTAATTGGACTTACAACAGTGGGTGAAACTTTAATTAATTTATTAGGAAAATTGCTTCAGGTTAATTTTCCGAAGGAAAGATTTATGAAAAACATACTTCTGCTTTTGGGAATAAAAAGTGTTTGGTTGATTCTTCGTTAACTGTCGTGATCCTGCACAAGATTAACGTAAACAGACTAAAATGAAATGTTTGTTCTTTTTGTTTTTACCCATATAATATATATACATTTACACACGGTTGATTGTGACAGATAATCTCTGCATCAGCTCGTAACAGACCCACTCGTAATAAAGGGCCTCTCAGCTGTCCTAGATTTGTGCTGAACTTGTTCCACTTTCTAAGGGTCGTGTTCATACAGTGAGGAGTGTGTTACTGTGAAGTGGTGAAAAAATAGTCCTACGTCAGAACGCTACATAACCTGGTAAAAATATAACACAAGTTTCATTAACAGAGAAATAATTTTCCTGCTGGGAGGTCAAATTGCCCCATTTGAATGTGTTCTCCTCCTGTCAAGTTAAAAAAAGAGCTGATCTGTACCGAGAGGTTTGAAAAAGCCACTGTCTCTGTACCTCTGATTAACTTTACTCTCTTTACACCTGCTCTGCAGCTCATTGCTTTTAAACTACCACACAGCACAATGGCCATAAATCAACAAGAAGCCGTGAAGCTCCTTCAGTGTCAGTTCCTGCGAGGGTGAATTATTTGGTGGATTTATGTGGGACTGTTGTACTCGGCTATGTTAGTTTTAGCTTTATGTACCTTACAAACGGCCAAATAAGTAGACGTGTGATGGTACATGTGCAGACTGTACAGTTTGTGCAGCCCACGCAGCCGGAGGAAAACACCTACTCTTCATGTTCCCAGGCACCTGCAAACCACTGATATCATCAACCGTCAACCCCTAACCCCGAGCCCTAGAAAAATAGTGTAATTTCATTTGTTATTTCCTGAATTTAGGCACAATATACCATCAGGAAATGCACTATAACTCTGCAAAGCTATACAGCCAATAGCAATAGTGAACCTGATCTTTAGAGACAGGCTTCATCTCCCAGCTGTTTTTAGTTTCATTTTCCAATACAGAACAGCCCAGCAGCATCGTCTTGGACTAGAGACTGTAATGTTAAGTGAAATTAGCCCAGTGTGACACTGTGACATGTTCAACTGGCAAAATCCAGAGCAAAGAGAATGTCTGAGAATGATTTTGTCTTGTTAATTCTTAATGTTGAATTGAAACTGAGCTGATTACAAAAGGCTTCATAGCACGAGTCTCTGCAAAGCAACAAAGCAACGGATCCCCTGACTCCTGCTTCATTTAAACGTTCTTCCATTTACCCCAGCATCTCTCTCTGATCTCCAATGATGTAAACTTTCACACTCTACCCCCACCCTGCCCTCACATTCCATCTTTGCTCGCTCACCTTTTAGTGCTGACTGAAGTAAAGACCAGACATTAGCTAGGAGGGAAGGGAAGCTAAATCAATTAGCCTATCTCCAGTGAGGCCATGCGGCGTTTGCAGGCCTGCTGGGTTCAGAGGGTATTGCTGTTTCACCCAGATCAACAAACAGGCTGCAGCATCTGCTTGGACTGGGCCCAAGCCTGAAAGGAATCATTTCAGTTGGGAGTAAATGAGCTGTGATACTGTAGGACAAGTATGTTTTTGTCAGACTTTTTGACGTTACCACGTTTCTAATGTTCTCTGTTTTTATTTGGACATTGGTATGTGTGGTCACATTTAATATTTCGCTCTGTTTTACTTACTGGGCTAATCCATCCCTCGCTGCATTAGTTTTAATTTTCGAAACCAGATGTAGATTTCACACAAACAGCATACAGGGAATTTTAGGCAAAGCCTGTTCTTAATTGAAAATCTTTTCCTCTCATCCATTCATTAGAAATCTCATTATCTCATTGTGCTGTAAACCAGACCCAAAGGAGATAATCCTTGTCCTTGACTTGATGTGTAAACAGATAAGAAATTCAGTCATCCTTCAAACATGCTGCTGTATGTCTGCATGTGTGTGTGTGGGAGGGGTGTGTGTATGTTTTAGAAACATGTTACAGTGTTACAGTTCTCACAGTGTTACAGTGAAATAAATATTAGCTTCATTAGCGGACCACAGATGCGATGAAGTGTGTTAACAACCACCAGCATTTGGAGCTTTCTCTGATTAAACTGGAACTGAAGTCCTTGGTCTTTCATAACTAACTTTGGTTTTTTTAAATTGTGCATGGGGAGAAAAAAGCATTTGTTTAATGAGCACATTTACAGAGCTGTTTAGGACACGGCAAAGAGCACATGTTGTATGGCAGAATGCAAATCACCAAATGATAAAAGAGCTCTTCCAGTTTTGCAGCATCATTATAATTTATAAAAGCTGCAGTGCAGATCAGCAGGGCACAGGAAGACCAGCATGTGTGTGTGTGTGTGTGTGTGTGGATGTCCAAGAGACATGTAGGTACAGTAGAATTATGCATTCATGTCTGTCCAGACTCACATTTTTTTATAATTTTGTACAAACTTGGAAGACATTTACTTGAAAGTGGAAGGATTTGACCTTGACCTTTGAACTTTGACCCCAATAACCTAATACATTCGTACATGTGGGAAGTTTATGCTAAATTTGAAGAAATCCCCTCAAGTCATACCTTAAATATTATGTTCTGAGCATCAGCTGGAGGCAATAAAATAGATTCACTACTTACACGGTGTATAAATATAATGCGCTGAGGTGAGTTTGGGATTAGATTAGAATTAAAACTCAACTGAAGTTAAATGAAAGGTGTCATCATGTGATGTTTTGCCATCACCTATTTGGAGGATCCCCACGAAGTCTGGAATAAACATTCATCTTTCCCATATAATCACTAGTACAAATGTTTTAGTCCCGTATACTTTAATATAGACCACAGGCTTCAGTGATTCTCCTAAATCATGACTACCGAGAGCAAATACTGCATGTGCTGAGAACTCGAATGCGTTCACGTGTCTGCTAATGAAACAGACACTGCTGTTTTTGCCTGCTCTGTAATATGTCTATTCGCTGTCACAGCTGAAGCACAATAATGCCCCTCAAGAGCCCAGCTGCCAGTCAACACTTCACTTAATGGAGGCGATTTGCAGGGTAGTTACAGGAACAAACACGCAGTCGGAAATCAGTCTCAGCACTCGTAATGTGTCGACTGAAGGATGTGTGAAGTGTGAAAAAGCAAACATTAGTAATTACTGCAGTAAACACTGTTGTTTGTTTTTCAACACTTTTATTTCTTAATATTCCAACACGCCAACGCTTCGTAGCTTGTTGATGTATGAAATATGAAATATTCCCAAGAAATCAATGAAGTACACACATTTAATTCCAATAGGCAAATCTTGTTAATTTTTTCTGTAATTTTTTTTTGTTAATTTTTTCTGTAATTTTTTCTTGTAAACCCCAACGGCGGAGCACAACCTGCTCCGCCGTTGGGGTTTTACAAGACATAAACCATAATTTTCAAAAGGCAACTTTACCTGCTAACGTTAATAAATTAAAGCTGAAACACCCTTTCTGTCAGTCCTAGCAGTATTTGCTGTGTATGTTATACAATACACATGATACAATAACACCTATTTAATGCAACTTCTTTATTTCATCTTAATTATAAGTGATCAGGATCATTGTTTGACTTTAATTAGAGAATTTATACTGTATACTTAACTAAAGCTCTTGTGCAAAGCTTGCCTGTAGATTTCAATGTCAGTCTTACAACAATGAACATGGTGGCAGAAGCTTTATGTGGGTGTTAAGTCTGCTTATTAAGTTATAAATCACCATTTACATGTCGAGGTTGAGTTTACAGGTAGGTAGTTTGTTCTGATTTGTAGTGTGGGTGGTGTGTATGTGTGTGTGTGTGTGTGTGCATGAATATGAGAGAAGAGATGATGGTAAAGTTTCATTTACAGTAACTAATCTTCTAAATTATTCTTCTCTCTCTCATTCACCTCTCCTAGGATGAAAACGCTGCAGAGAAAGCCTCGTGTGTTTTTCACAGACGATGAGGTTGTGAAGAGGAGGATAATGCACAATCACAGAACACTGGAAACCAGGCGGATTTGAAAAGACTTCATTTGTAAAATACATACGAGAGACAGCGAGAAAACGTGTGTACCTGTCATCATTACCTTCCTTTATGCAGTTTTGCACTTAACTTATTGAAAAGGAGGAGCCATTAAAGTCATTAAAGCATTTCACAGACAGAAACGCTTGGTATGAAGGTCTTGTTTTCAGCTATGGTAGTCGGGGAAGACATAGGGGTATTGGGTGGAGAGAAAAGACATGCCTGTGTGAATACAAATCAGGATTCATCTCTCCTGCAGCTACACCAGTGAGATAAATCAATATCGGAGGAGTGAAATGGACAAATTGGTTGACGTCAACATCAAGATCATGTTTTCCAAAGGTTGATATATAATCACATTGTGATGCACATGATGGGAAATTAAGGAAAATGTCTTAACGGCTGGAAGCAGGATAAAGGACAACCTATCTGTGTTTTCTACGGCAGACTAGAGTGCAGCCTTCCTGGTGCCATGTCTGAACTCGCCCGTGTAGTAAAGCTGATCTAAACCTTGTACAAACGAGGATTTGCAAGGAGCAGAGGTGAGATGGCGTTGGATAACAGCTCACTGCACTATTTCACCAACAACGTCACAGAGATCCCCAACACCACCACAGCTCCACCCTGGAGCAAGGCCACACTTCTCGGCCTGCAGGTCTCTTTGTCTGCTTTGTTGGCTATCGTCACCCTGGCAACAGTGCTTTCAAACTCCTTCGTCATTGCCACCATCTTCCTGACCAGGAAGCTCCACACACCTGCAAACTTCCTGATCGGCTCCCTTGCTGTCACTGACCTGCTGGTGTCTATTTTAGTCATGCCAATTAGCATTGTGTACACCGTCAGCAAGACCTGGTCACTGGGGCAGATAGTTTGTGACATCTGGTTGTCATCTGATATCACCTTCTGCACGGCCTCCATCCTGCACCTGTGCGTAATTGCACTAGACCGCTACTGGGCCATCACTGACGCGCTGGGGTACTCGAAGCGGCGCACCATGCGTCGGGCGGGGGTCATGGTTGGGGTGGTGTGGGTGATCTCCATATCGATTTCCATGCCTCCACTTTTCTGGCGGCAGGCCAAAGCCCACGAAGAACTAACAGAGTGTGTGGTGAACACGGATCAGATCTCATACACCCTGTACTCCACCTTTGGCGCCTTCTACGTTCCCACGGTGCTTCTCATAATCCTCTATGGACGAATTTATGTTGCAGCCCGCTCCCGTATCTTTAAGACGCCATCATCCTCCGGGAAACGTTTCACCACAGCACAGCTCATCCAGACCTCTGCAGGCTCTTCTCTCTGTTCTCTTAATTCTGCCTCCAACCAGGAAGCACACCTACACTCTGGCATAGCAGGAGGTGCGGGCGGAGGTGGGGGAGGATCGCCTCTGTTCATGAACAGTGTGAAAGTGAAGCTGGCAGACAGCGTGCTGGAGAGGAAACGTCTGTGTGCAGCGCGGGAGAGGAAGGCAACCAAGACTTTGGGCATTATTCTGGGTGCGTTTATCATCTGTTGGCTCCCGTTCTTTGTCGGTACACTCGTCATGGCCATATGTAAAACGTGCTGGTTTGATCCAGTGCTTTTTGATATTTTCACCTGGTTGGGATACCTGAACTCTCTCATCAATCCTGTAATCTACACCGTGTTCAACGATGAGTTCAAACAGGCTTTCCAAAAACTCATGAAATTCAGACGGTGCTCCTGAAAAATTTTTTGCTCTCAATCAAAATAGACACAACGAGAATATCAAGAAAATAGATAATGATGACTACTGTCGTTTTAAATGTTCAGTCATGCTAAATGTGACATTTCTTTTTTACATCAAACTGATCTGTGCCATAGCTCTTTAAATACCTGCAGTATAACCATCATATAGACTTTTGCATGTATGTTAAAAAAGTAACCCCCAAGATTTATAGGACTTCTGCTGAAAATCCAACAAAGCCTATTTCATTCCACTGGGACATTGCTGACATTCCTCCTGCAACAGCAGCGATTCAAAAATCCAAACAAGAACTGATGTAAGAGCTGTGCTCCAAGATCATGGAGCAAACTCAGAGTGACCGGATTCAAGAGACCATCAATGAAGAAATATATGTCGTCCTAATCTCTGTGTCATACTGTATGCCGCTACTCCCATATGTTTCTGTTGTACAGTAAAGTACTTAGAAAAACTACTGGAGAGATTCAGTATAACTGTCTTCATGCTTGCAATCATATTTGAAATGGTGTGTGTGTGGGAGAGAGAGAGAAAGACAGAGAAGTAGGAATAAGGCGTAGTGTCTGAGGATTGTCACGTTTGAAATGTTTAAATGCTATTTTCAGGTGAAACTGTGTCATTACAGAGACTTATATAGAAGCAGTATTTCAACCTTATATGTCCAGGATAAAGCAACAGCCAGCGACTTAGCAACAAAGCAGCACTATCACCAACTGTATGCAAAGAAAACAAACGAATGAAATGATGAGGAGGACATGACTAAATTCAATGTTTTTAGATGACAGACATTTACAGAAAGATGCACTTTACAGTTATCATGCAGTGGACATCAGAATGATAGATTATCAATATGCTTAATGTGCACATGCAGCAGTAATAGTAATAATAGTGAACAATGTCGTGCCTGAACATTAATCTCTATCCCAAACACTACATGAGATAGCAATGCAAACTGTCTGATGATAGATGATAGAAATGAAAATCTGAGTTGATTTCCTTAATCTATTTTAGACTAGGTGAACCCTGTCAGAGAAGCATGTGTAATGTATTAGTTAATGTTCATACGCACCATATTTCACATCGTGGCTAACATGAAAACTGTGGTTAGTTGAAAATGAAATCAGTGAGAACCATCACTCAGTTGTGCACTGGCTAACAGAGTTAGTCCGTGTTAAAAACATCACATTTACCCACCAGTCATTGGTCTACTGGATGCCTTTGAGAATGACAAAGTTGTGCAAATGTAACTTAATAACTAGTGTGCAGAGAAACAAAGACAAATTACAATAAACGAATATGTACATGTGCAAAACCCGAAGATAAGACATAAGAGACGCATCCTCACAGCTGACTGGGTTGGGAAAATGCCACACAGTCTCTGCATGTTGGGTTTAAATCAGGCTGCATATGTCTCTCTTCACTGTAAACTATGAAATAAAGCCCAAAATGCCAAAATATCATATCTTAAAAAGAAAAACAGCTAAAAGTAGTTCTGTCAGTTCATATCAGTCCAAGTAGTATATGGTTTCAGAGAATGTTGAGCTGTCGTAAGCAGTGAAACCAAAAGGTCAGAATAACCTCAAGGGATGGGGACTGTCATTTCTCGCCTCGTGTAAGGAGTAAAGCTGGAAGGGGCACAGAGGCAAAACAGTTGGCAGAGGGGAAGTAAATGGAAACATAGAGAAAACCCTGCAAACAAACAAAACAAACCATCTGAGACAGAAGAGTAATAAAGGGAATAGATAACATACACTGTGCATCGCATTAGTTAAACAGCTGGTCCTGTCGTTAAAAAGACACCATGTCAGCTACATTTCTTCAAAAGTTATTTGAACTTTGTTGTCGTCTTGTTTGTGAATGACTGAAAATGTCTTGCCTCAGTAATCGGTATAATTTAGTTGGAGAGATACAGCAGGTCTTGCAGCTTTTTTTTTTAGAATGAAGCTAATAAATCAGAATTACGCCTAAATAATTTGAATGAATGCTAATGCAGCCAAAGCAGACTGATCCTGTGTAGTGCATGTGTGTACGACTGATGTTGTCGTGCAGTCTGTGTCATTATCTGTTTACCACAGCATGGAGCAATCAATGAAATACCAGTGATCAGTGTATTTCACAAACGTCTTTGTGAATCACACACAGTGAATTTGGAATTCTGTTAGATGCTTGCACATTAAATATAAAAAAATATCCCATTTTAAATGATAGTTCAAAAAGAGTCATGCGTTAATGTCGTCATGCTAACATGCTAAAGCTTTTGTCTTGGAGTAAAACATTATCCACAGGACAATTAAATAATATTAGTGGTGCTATGAAAGGTTCAAATGAATCCAGCTTCTATAATGATCTACCCCCCTCCCCCCCCACCACCACCACCCCCACTTGTGCACAGGTAGTATGAACATGTAGTATTTAAAAGACATATAATTTGGGAATTTTATGTCGTTTGTATGATATGTATACACAAACATTGTAAACACGGGAAAAGAGTCTTAGTGAATACTTCACAATTTATATCTTATAAACAGTCAATTGAGAGCCCTACATTCAAACTGTAGTGGCTTATCACAGGGAGACAAAAAGTTTAGACATGACTGCTGTATATGAATAAAAAAATCTAAAATCAAAATCTAATTCAACATTAATAGAACAAATCAATACCAAGAGCAGTGTTGCCTGTAACAAGTAATGTGTTGTAAAGATTACATTGCTCTTTTCTCTCTCCCGTGTGTGTACATTCATAGCCAACGGTTTTCCCACACAAGTCAAGAATTCATGTTTTAATAATGGCACCCGAGCCAGAGTTTATTTAAAACATGTATGAGCTTCAGACACTTCTCCGAAGACCTCTGCACTTTGCCACAATATTAGTATCGCCGTTTTGAGGTGTCACAGTTGTTCTCAGCATCTAGAAGCTAAAATGTCTAGTTCACTGTCAAACTTTGTGCCGGCTGTGCAGCTCACGAACATAACTGAACTTTGAATTTAGCAGGAAGGTCGGGCAGGATGTCCCAAGAAAGAGTTAAAATCATGCAGTACGCTGAAAGCACTGAGTATTTGCTGATTCCACAAGAAGCTACAGACTGAAGGTTAACCAAGCAAGAAAATGAAGTCAGAGGCAACAGCACCGTGCAGAAAAGCCTGGTTGTCGGAGAGAAAAAATAAAAAAAATGATAAATAGCTCTAGATGTAGAATTTACAAGTGAGTTGATGTGTAGAAAATGAAAATAGCCGCTTTCCAGGTATCTTTCAGCAATGCAGAACTCACTCCTACAACTCTTGCCACAAACTAACATTCAGCAGGAATAAGAACAAGTGATAAGGAAATGGCTGGATCAGTCAGTGGAGAGTGGTGCATTGGTTTCAGTATTTATGACACTCAGCAACCCAACCTTTAGTTCAAATCAAGTGCTGTACTTGCTTCTGAGTGGTAACGGGTTGAGTTGAGTGCCAGGAAAAATATTAGCATTTAGTTATTTGGCAGGTTTATCTAAAGCACACACACACACACACGTAAGCAACTTGGGAGTCAGTGTGTTGCTGAAGGACACTTAGACATATGACCAGGAGCACCGAAGCCACTTCAGATGACTGCCAACCAAAGATAGCCCCAAACCAAGCCCCTGAATAGAGAAGCAGCAGCCTCCCCCCTCGTGTTCCTGCATTATTTCAGGTTCATCAGAGTCTTTAAACGTTCCTTTAATGGTCAAACATATCGATAGCTTGTTTTAACGTGAGTTAAACGAGTTGGCGATGATGGACCCCCTTTAATTTGCTCTCTGAGGCTACCTGTTCCTATTGTGGCACAGGTTTATTCACGGAAATGTTATAAAAGAGTAAAGCGGCGTGTTGGTATAGCAGCACATGCACTGGTAAAATGACAAAAAAGTCATTCTGGGGCATGTTAAACTGTCTGACACAGTACACTCGCTCTCTCAGCTCTGTTCATTTTGGCCTTTTTACCTGTCTCCTACTCACTCCAGCCTCCAGATTTTCCTCCTGTTCCCGGTCCCCTGATTTGACCCGCTGACTTACAAACCTGTTCCATCGCTCTGTGCTACACAGAGCGATGTCTGAGAGGTTTCTTATCTCTTCTAGTCAGCTTTTATCTTGATGCGTTGACTAATAGAAAGAAATATGCTCAAGTTTTATTAGCAATCAATGGGCCTTTGAAATGGCTTCTATAAAAGCTGCAAATCATGGAGAAGCTATTCAGAAGCACTCTTTCACCGAGCTCTGTCTTTCTTCTGCATCTTCTTACCTCCCCCGAAGTATCCATGATACAAAAGCTTATTATTATCGTTTATGTCTGCACTACACATTTTACTGTGATGATTGAGTATTTGTGAAGCAAAAGAACCAAAGAAAAGTCAATAAGTGAATGAGAGCGGTTGTTAAAACAAAAATTTACTCCAGAGTCTTTCAGCAGAAAATCTAACACTACAGATAATTTATATTTTATCAGATAAACTGTGACTGTTGTGGGATTATTTACACATTAAAAAATATATAATTTGCATGTAACAAACAAATGAGACTGCATGCCAGATGCACTGCAAAATGCCTGCACTCTAAAGTTCAGGATATTAAAGGTGACTAAAGGTCCCTGTAACATTCTGGTCACTGAGGCAAACGCCTGACAGGCAAAGCATTTCATAAGGGAAATGGGCAGTCGCTATAGAAGAACAGATTAACCTGAGAAACCCTTTTTGTAAATGTACTTGCCTGTTTATTCAGAGAGGACAGGTGGGGGATTAGTAAAACATACCTATGAGTTACTTAACAGTTACCATAACAACACAGAAAGAGGCTGAAGATGCTCTTCTACATAAATGCACCTGGTTTCATGCACAGACCCAACAACATGCTAACGTAACATGAGCTGCAGGCGTTCGTCACAGACGCAGAAAGACTGATGCACAAAGTAGTGAGCGTGTGCAGCACTCACAACCCTGTTAATCACGCTGAGCAGCTCCTGGCAGAGAAACCGTAAAGTTTTAAAAGGTGCTGAGAGAAGAGTAAGAAGCTGGAGGGGGGGGGGGGGCGCATACACACTCAGCTCAGAGTTCAGTCAGTGATATATCTAGTGTAGAACAGATGAACCACAGTTGAACCCTAAAGGAATGAGGCATGGTAATCACCTTCAAGGAAGTGTTTATTGTTCAAATATATCTAAAATAATTGAAAATTAAATAACCTTACAGATTTTTAATGTTATATAAATAGTAGTTTGAAAAGCTATTGTTATTATAACCTTCAAATCCTGGTCGAGTCTATGATTTTTGAACTTTTTTGACACATTAAATGACCGCACTAAAACGTGATGAGTTTAGATTTACCTTTAATTTACTGCTGATAGACCACACCTGTCATCATAACAAGAAACGATCAATTAATAACAAGTATTGGCAATATAACAACAAAGGGATCATTTCTTGCAACACTGACAGACAACATGCACGATATGATACGTTGATATGATCATTTAAAATAAAAAATCGTAGTTGATTTTGTCTCGTGGTAATCAACACTACTCAGTACACTTTATGCACAACGTCAGTAGCTGCTGCTGATCTGCTTCAGTTGCAGCTTGGATTCAGTTACAGGAGCACATAGAGGCTGGCATCCGTGGTGGGCTGCCACTGTACTGCTGAGTTGTCAACCCAACCACAGTAATCCTCCTACGCTGTCCAGTGACAGCTCCAGTACATACTTCAGAGTTCCTGCTTCTTTAGCAGGATGAGGAGAAGGTATTTTTTGTTTTGACTTACACTGCAGCAGTTTTGTCAGCTCAAATTCACAACACCTAAAGGTTGTGTTTCTTTTAATATATGTGGATTTTAATAGGTACCAAGTTGGTTATCATCCAGGTTGGAGAACAGTAAAACACTAAATGGTAGATGGTATGAACTTTTATAGCACCTTTGTACTTTAAGAAGGGGGAGTTCTACCTAAAGGGCAACAAACATTCTTCAATCCTTCTCTCTGCCTAACTATGCCAAAAAAGTTATTTAATGTTTATTTTCTATAATTGCAAAGTGCTATTCAAACATGGGGTATACAGTTAAAGTCATTTCCACGCTGGTTGTATAGCCTACAAAGTCACAGGAGGACTAATTGGTGTGGAATTGCTAAACGAAAAAAAGTCTGGTTAACTGTGCATTTTTAAAACACCCTATGAATGGTTATGCAAATCCATCCCTGGCAGGAATCACATTTTACATTTCTGAATGTGTGCCTTGAGCTAAGACACACAGCCCAAAATGCATTACAATGATTAAAAAAAAGGTTTTAAGCATTAATTAACAAGCCCACATTAGCAACCCATTACTCCCACACACACAGTAACATAGAGTTATGTAATTATCCAGCCAAGATGACATTTATTTACAGGCGGATGATTGATGTAAAACTGCTTCATGCTATTAAACCACGGACGACTGTTGATGGTTTATTTAATTTAGTCTCAAAACAATACACAGCATAATACTGTATTTTTAGCCTCTGAGTTACTAATGTCAAATTTCCACTTGACGATTGAGGGTGATTTTCAACTTTCTATGTGGAGATGGAGCCTCCCCAGATATGAAGCTGTATTTCTTTTTTTTGTGTACATTTATAGGTCAAGTTGGATGGTATCTGATTTGAGACGAGCACAGCCTTTTATCAGTGTGGAAAAGCTGGCCTTTCTGTCAACCTCTGTCTTGGTCTCCAGTCGCCTGCTTTTTCCAGATTAGTCTGGGCAGCTGGCTCATTTTCTGACCTGAGTAAGACACCAGCAAAGGGGAACTGAGCTGCAGCTGAGAGAGAACACAGAAGAAAGAGTGAGGAGGAGATGCGGTGAAGAAATGTGAATAGAGCAGAGGCAGAAAGGATTCTGTGAGATAGTCGGAGGTGCAGAGGAGCGGAGCTAGAAGGACCACTGACAGAAGAAGAGAGCACTATTTCATTTCAGAAGCTAGGACTTTAGGAAAAGTGACATTAGGTGGAGACAGGATCACGATAACTGTTTATTCAGTCTTTAAATAAACATCAAAACAAACTTCAAAAACTGATCCACAGATCAAGCACTTTCATCACTTGTCCTTGTACTTATCACAGATGGACTGATATTGGAAACTTTCAAAAAATAATCAAAATGCTTGCAGCAAAGCCAGAGATTTAATCTTTGTTATTTCACATACTGCATTCTTATTACCTGTCAGACACTCCTGGCTCCTATGTTATCGACAACACAACACAACTCAACCGCTGACGCTTGCAGATAATGCAAATGTTCTGCTCTTCTTGAAAAACACGAATTGACTGCTGTGTCAGAGCTTACAAAAATGATCCTTCGCTGAGGCCTAATGCATATTTCCAGTCAATAAAGATTCAAGAGGTTTATTCGCCACATGCACATGCAGTTCTACCGCTACAACTTGCAGTGAAATGTATCTCTAAGTCAATTCAAAGTTTTCCTTAAGTTTTCCAAAGTTTAAGAAGTTTTCCTTTTATTACGCAAATCTGTGTAGGCTTTAACCCCTTTGTTACATGTCAGGCGTGTATATTACAGTCGTACTATTGTTTTGTATGTGAATTGATATTTTACGTCCACATCAGTGAACACTGTTTGCTTACTCAGATTATCAATGTAGAGTCTCCCTCAAACCTGAGCCATCCTTTTCTCTCTTGCTCTTCCTCTAATCCTCCCATTAATGAACTGACAGCTGCAGCTGTGACGGGCCCTTTCACTCCGCCTTCCTACTTCTTTATAAGAGGTAGGTCAATCCAAAAACATATGAAAGTACTAATGTTCACACAGAGGGGATCAGTTGCATTGTTGACATGTGCCCCACACAGTTAGAATCTCCTGTTTACAGAATCTCAGACAGAAATGACAGCTGATGCTTAAGTTTTTCTCTGGAGTTGCTTCTGTGGGTCATCCTCAGCCCAAAATGTAACAACAGGTGTGTGTGTCTGGTGTTTGGGAGTTCACTCACCTTTTATAGTGGTATGGTTTGTGTTTGCATGATTGTGTATTATCTGCAGTCATTCTTAATTTGTGCTTTTTGCACGGTAAGAATACTCCCCGTCCCCTACCAGTCGTAATATGACTGACTTCTGTTTTTAATAAACTGTGCAGTTAATTCACACGAGAGGTTCCCAGGTCTGTTTTTCTCACCCAGATATAAGGCCAGAAAAGGAACCAGTTACATTATATTTGAGGTGTGGGTGTGCAGATTGCTTTATGAAAGACGTTTCTGCGTGTAATCTTCAAGACCAGATGTCCAGAGGTTATCACAATACCACTCACGTCAAATTCATTTCAAATAAAAGCAAGCTGTCTAAAAACTACATTTCACATTCACATTTTTCTTCTTTGGCAACTTTCACCTCCATTCACAGGCTGTAGGCGAGATTCACTATGATAAAGAGATGTGCCTGACACAAAAGATTTTGAATTTCCATATCCTCATTTACAATTTGCCGAATGTTACATGAGATGAAGGAAGACTCTTGTACCAGTCAGTTAAAATGGCTATTATTATACCTAATCCAGAGTTTATATTTTATTCTGTTGCACCAATGACACAAGTGTATATGATTTTTAACTTAAGGTTTAAGACCTTACACATTCCATAAATACTATTTTTAAAATTCAACAGTCCCACTTGAGCAAGCACTGAGGCAAGTAGGGAGGTAAAACTCCCTCTAAGAGTAAGAAACCCTACAGCAGAACCAGGCTCAGGGTGGACGGTCATCTGCCCCGTTGGGCTTAAAGGACAGAGGAGAGAGAAAAGAACAGCAGGTAACACAGTTCATAACAACAACAAGGAGCAGCAGACGAAGCACTGGGCAGGTTGGGTGGACCAGCAACCACAGCTCCAAGGTTGAGGACGCCTGAGAGAGAGAGATGGAGCACAACTAGGGGAGAGAGAAGAAACAAAGTTATTAACATGTAATGATGTCATAAAGTGGACAGAGAGGGAAAAGGAGGAGACGAGCTCAGTCTGATGGACCTGGACCTGGACAACGAGCAGTGCTGGTTTTCTTTTCTAAGTCTTAGCAGGAACATGAACAGGTGATTTAAAATAATTCCTTAACTGGTTACACACACACCTACACCTGTTCATCTGTTGTATCACATACATGTGTGTACATGTGTGTGCAAGCAAATGGTGAAGACGCGTGTGACATGGAAAGACAGGTCCTTTTAATCTTTCATACCCACCTGACAGATGCTCTCACAGGCTTTTCTTCACCCCTGTAATCTCTGACATGCCTTCGTCTCTAGCCCTCAGAGACAAAAGGCAAGAAATAGCTGCAGAAAAATCATATTATCAACGCAAGGCTCAGAGGGAAAAAAAATCTGTGGTTGCCTTATAAAATCATAAGGTGATTTGTCCAAAGTATTTATTTTCATTTAATTTAAGAGACCAGCAAGCTCCACCATCAGGAGCCAAATCCCCTCCATTAAGGAGGGTGTAAAGCCCTTTATAGGCAAGAATAAAAAGACCAGCCTGTTACAACCTGCTAGTTCCTGGGAGATGGCGGTCGGCGTGGGAAGCCGGCTGAAATTCCCAGAAGTGGTGCTCACAACACTCCGACCAGACATTGTACTATGATCACCTAAAGACCAGAAAATGATCCTGGTTCAGTTAACAGTGCCATGGGAGGAAGAATTTAATGAAAAAAAAATTTATATATATATATATATATATATATGCCAAATATCATATGTGAAAATAAGTCATATAATATTCTTTATCTGAAGTATTTACCCTCTATGGTCAAAGCTAAAGATTTTATCTATGTTGTAAATTAAATTTGTTTTTCTACATAAAAAATACAGCTCCATCTTTTATAATTCATAAAAGAACATTTGATGTGTCACTTTGTTTGATGTGTATTAAATCCAAGTGCACTTGTGCTATTATTCTCCACATGCTGAAGCTTACAAGTATAACCAGACCTTCATAATACATTTAAGACTTTGTAGCCCACAAACGTTGTAAATCTTATTCAATTACTCTCAGTAGTTCTTCTGTTGAACCAGCAAGAGGTCAGATACTGTTGCCAGAGAGAACATAACTTGTGTTTCTGAAAAAGCCTTTAATTGGCATGACTCAACAGAGGTGTGCATAGAGGTATGAGTGTAATGAAACCAAGTGTAACTGTGGTCTTCCAGTCAACAGCCATGACGTCTGTTTCAGAGTTTAATGTTCAGCGTAATTGTTCTTAATGATGTTCTGGATTAAAAGTGACTTGTCTGGCATCAGCAATAATAATGTGTAATGGGGATGAAAAAACTAACTTTGACAGTAATGATCTTACCTGTCTTAAACAAAGCTTTATTGTTATAGCTATAACAACACCTCCTACATAAAACGAGTTTGAGTTTATAGAGATCAAGGTTGATTTGTTGCAAATTGTATAATTGTTTTATTGAAAATACTGCAAATATAATGCTTGAAGGCCCAATTCATATTTCTTGGACCATTTAAATATAAGTTGTGCTAATACACAGTAAATCCAATGGCCATCTGTTCATTTCCTAAATTATCATAATACCAAAGTAGTGGTCTGTGGTATTCTACAGACCAGTTGCCACTGCATTAAGTTAATTAATTAAGTGAGAGTTAAAACACATTCTGCCTTTGGACTAAGCGTTAACATTGCAAAATAAAGCAGCCTAAATCTTTTCAGCATGACTGATAAAAGGCGTCTGAATGTATAACGTATCTGTAAAAGGCAGAAATCAGCCGTGCAACACAAATGCAAAGGGTAGAGCCCAGTGAAGTGTTATCTGGGGAGCACACCAACACCCTAGGGGAAGGAAAAGGAGCTGAAGCTGGTGCATGATGAGCTGTAGGCTGCAAAACATTAGGTGAGAGCCAGTCGAGCTGGCATGAAACAGCAAGGTGACTGTAGGAGGCAGCTACAGGCAACAAGACTCTAAGGTCACCTTGTAGAAACTGGAAATTTGGATCCCAGGGGAGGATGTTCCTGAAGCAGGTGGTACATATGATGTTCTTCCAAGCTCATCAAACAGCGCATCTGCTGGGGCAAGGTGAGGGCACCACGATGCTATCTCTGCACACAGAGTGAGAGCACTCCATCATGCTCAGCATAAGCATGTCAGCATCCAACAACATGCATCATGTGTGTTGGAATGAAGAACGGCCTTTCTGCTTGCCCCACCATCAGGCCTGCTTTTACTTGTAATTCCACTAAGGAACTTTCAATAGCAATACTGTTTTTTATTTGTTTCCTGCAGCCAACTTGTGTGTTTCCTGCAATATTAATACAGTAGCATTTAGATATCGACGTGGTTTCTGACATCCTTGAAATGAGGAATAGGGACTGAACCCCACATATGAACAGTGAGTCCTGTCCTTGCTTATTGAGGCGTCATGTCATGAGCTGTGTTCCTGCGCAGGTGGCGATTCCGACCCGCTTGAGCCACTTGATGTAAAGTCAGCAGTTCACCGAAGTCTGTTGAACGAACGACCCTCTAAATCAAACTGCAGAGCAACAACTGTACCCGTTCACAATGCGAGCAGACAGAGCAGCGAGCGAGTGTGAGCCTGTGTGTGACGAGTTGTGTCACAACACATTTGTGTGTTATCGTCGCGGATCACACACCTGTGATACCACACCGTGATTACAGCTTTTCGCCTACCATTCCCCTGCTTCTCCTTTGTTCGCTCTAGCAGTCGTCATCCATTATAACATGCTTTCCTTCGCCCCTTTTGTCTTCTCTCTCCTGGAAAGGTAAACAAGCTTTTGCTGAGCAGCACCACACAGATGTGTTATGGCAACTCACGCAGTGCAGAGATGAAAGGTTAAATCATTTAAACCAGATCGCAAAGACCTGAAGACCTGAAAGTGTCCGAATAAATATCTGATTTTGAGATAGATTGGAACATGATCCCAGGCAGATTTATGTATAAAAATTATTTCACTCATTTATTGAGGGACAGTAGAAAAACAAATCTCCTCTCACATTACTGACGCGCTTCATTACACCAGCTGCCTGTTCAGTTTATTTGCTGTATCTCTTTGTGGAGAAAGGACATATTGTGCAGTCTCACACACATCCGTCCATGCACGCGACCATGTTCTGTATGCACATACCCTGTGCTGTTGCTGAGACAGGAAATGAAGGGCGCCGTATCATCTCGTAATAACACTGTGTTGATGATGAAGCTCTGACCATGGGCAGAGGGAAAGATGGAAACACAGTGATTCAGAGAACAGAACACTCTCACAAACTAATCAATACACACCAGTGCACTGCATTGACAACCAAAATAGAAAACAATCCTACTCTGTTTGTAGCCCACACGCGCATTCATTGCATGTCAATCTGTGCTTTCTTCTCCAGTCAGTCATGATAAAAACACTATAGATGTGTCACAAGAACACATTTGCTATAGTATAAATCATCTCGATTAGGCTCACTGAGGTCATTTTAGAGCGAACTAACCTGAGTTAACAGAAAATTGGATTTAAACCATAGAAATATAAATGTTTAGATGTTTCCACACAGTTTTAATCTAATTAAACAGAATATTCTACCAACACCTAAACACACAAAAATAAGAAAGAGTTTATCCCAAATAATTTCCTCATGTTGTATATCTGCCTTTAGCTAAATAAAAATGATTCAATAGGAGTAAATACTGCGCTACACTCAAAAGCATACAACACTGCCACCACATGGACACAGACACATATCACTGTAGTTTATATGAGGAGCCAGGCACAGACAGCAACCTCACATCACATTCTTCAAAGGGAATATTTGACTTTACCTTACTTTGCAGACGCTTTTATGCAAAGCGACTAACTAGGAGCTAGCACTGGGTGTCTGGCTCATGGACACACCTGGTAGAGGATGGACGAGGACTCAGACGGGGTTTTGAACCTGCAACCTTCTGCAGGTTATGTATTTTAATATGTGACTATAATTTAATAGCGTCTTCAACAACCACAAGAAAAGAGTGATTTGAGTGAACTCGTTGTTTAACTGGCCTTGAATATGTTGGAACAGAACGCGTCAGCTTCCAGTAGCTTTACAGAAAACACAGAGAGGCCCCCGAATCTCAGGGACCCCACCCCCCACCCCCTAGAATAAAGTTTTAAGACTTAAGAAAAGACTAAGAAAATAATTAGATTTAAAAGTTTCAGTTTCAGTAAATTTAGAAAAAAAAAACAACCAAAACAATGTTGATGATCATGGAAACTTTTTTCTTTCACTACCTTTACATTTAGGTTATACCTCCCAGACTCCTCCGTCTACAGATACAACACTGCCGTCCGGCGACGATCGTCAAACACTACAACCGGCGCAGGACGCGCGTCTCTCGCGGTGGATGGGATCCATCCGGCGGCAGGCAGAAAGTGCAGCCGCGGAAGCTGTAAGTTGGACCCTGTCATCGAGCATAAAGCGGCTTTTTCCTCAGTGGCGAGCTGCCGGTTTCCCACGGAGCGTGAGATGAGGGAGAGAGAGTGACATGTGGCTGGGACTCAATGTCACAAGGGTCACATGGTGCTCGGACGGTCAGCATCAGTGTCTAACTCAGCCGCCTGCCGCCAGTGTGTGGACACTTTCACCCCGACCTGCTGATACTGGGCAATCCCGCCTCGGTATGCCTCACAAGAGCAAAAAAGAAAAGGTAAAGCAAATGTACAGTGTTAAGTGTTTGCAAAACGTGCTGCGTGCTACGTTTACTTTAGTTTGTCTGGTTCCTCACTGTTTAGGATTCCTCCAAATCTGGAAGGTCCAAAAAATCTGTAAGTAAAAATGGGCCTGCAGACGATCAAGAGGTGAGTGGATGCACAGTTTACATTGAATACTGCATGTAAAACTTCACAGTATGTACGAAAAAACACATCACGAGAAACTCTTTTTGACCTTTGGGTGTGTGTGCTCTTTCCTACTGACAGAGTATCTATAAAAGAAACACACACAATACATCTAGCACATGCTCTGGTACAGTTTTCTACACTAATTATTACTCATACGTTCCTTTCACATATGCTTTTAGTCACTAAATGTTGAGTTCCATAGAAACTAAGTAATAAACTCTCTTTTGGTTTATGAACGTGTGTCATTGTGCATTGCATGCAGTGTTTCTCATGTGACATCATAGCATGATCTTATGACTTTGTAAGAATAGACTCACATCCCTCACATCATGCCTAGTTCAGCTTCAGAGTATAATACTCGGCATTGTAGTGGCTATTTTTGTCCCTATTATGTCTGACGTGCAGGACTGGTGTCGAGTATAGTACATTGAGACTGGAGAGACCTGATTGATTGACTGCTGGACATGCTGTTTGTTCCCATTGACAGCTTTATCAGCTCCATCTATGCTCAATTATTCTGTCCACTGAGGTTCATCACAGACACTGTCAACAGATACAGTGCAATACACTGCCAGCTGTGATCAGCTTGCTTCACGGACAATAACCTGATCTAATTCGGAAAGGAACCTGACCTAAACCACACCCTAACCTCTTTAATCTCCTCTCCTCTCCTCTCCTCTGAACTCCATAGTGACACTTCAATAGAGTCATTTCTGTGTCATTTCCTTTTGGGCAGGAACTACCTTGCCCTACTCTGCTGCAGTAACCGGAGATCTTCCTCTGCGACTCTTGTTTCTGCAGGGCTCAAATAAGAAAGTGCCTCCTGCAACTCAGCTGATGAGAGTAAAGCACCCGGGGTCACACTCGGCCATGAAGAGGGAGAAGAGGTTCAGCACTTCCTCTTTTCCCCTCAGTGCTAACAGAGAGCTGCATAAATTACCTGCAATGGCAGGTATGTCTCCTTTTATATACAGTATCTGTATAAATCACCTTTACATGGTCCTCCTCTGTACTAACTCATATACATGTTTACTTTTCTTCTGAAAAAATGCTAGAGGCCATTTACCCAAGATTGCATGTTTGCCCTATACAGATAAAGGAAATCTTATTAACAATTTATAGCCTTGGTGGATCCTCATAACCGCCTTTTTAACCTTGAGATCTCTGCTCGCTACATAATTTATAGATACGTAGACTGCCCATCAGCTTGATCTGTAATGCAAATGATGTGCAATCAGCTGTATCTCCAGCCGTACCTGGAAGAAACAGATATTGCCCCTGGAGGGCTCGATCCTGTAAGATAACTCTGACTCAGACTGAATAGACTGGAAGACAGTAGTGCAATCTGGGCCAGTCAGTATTTACTTAAAATGTGAACCTATACTGCACTTGAAATAGTGCTACAATAATAATAATAATAATAAAAGTTTGGAGTTTTGTTTTGTAAAGTTATTTTAGTGATCACCAATCAGTAAATTAACCAGAGTAATTAAGCCAGCACCATAGTCAGAGTTTTGATCGACCGTATTGATCAACTCTGTTCAAACATATCGTACTGATGCAGATCCTTAGATGAGGCAGTGATGTTGAGGTTTGAACACTTACATCAATCTTTCATGGCTTCTTTGTTTGCACACCGTATTACAGGCAGGATCCAGTCTAAGTGGTTTCCTGTGAGCTATACTGAGCAATGCTTTGTTCTTATAACCTGGATGAGCTGGGTGACACGGAGGAGGAACAGTAGAGGCGTTTCAGGCCAGATCATTTGCAAGTGTGATGGAGACACACCACAATATGTCACGGTTCATATTTTGTGTAATACAACATGCTGCATGTGTTGATATGGGAAGACACTGAGGAGAAAGAGAGCGTAGAAAGATGCAAAAATAATCTCCCTGAACCTTGAGTTAATGGTAGTGACACAGATAAACATGCAGGAACAGACAGGGACTTGAATATCAGCACAAATTTACAGTCCTGACAGTTCAAGGACTGATTTGTGATTGTAGACTGTGTAGGCAGAGGTCAGATGCAGGGAAGATATCTGCTCGCTCTTTCACACACTTACAATGGATGAGTTGTAGTGACTGTATGTAGTATGTGGTAGTTACAGTAAGAAATATTGGAGCCTATGCAATTACAGCTTTTCCAAAGTGGCATTGTTCTGCTTTTATGTCATTGTAAATGGAAACTTCAACAACAATCATCAGACTCATCACTAACAAAATAGTTTTTTAAGCTCCAATCTGGACAGCATCTTAACCGAAACATAATTTGCATAGACATCCCTTGACTGAAGAATAGAATTATTTTGAATCATTAATTAATTTTAAATCAGATCACAAACCCTGTGTTGACAGTTACATCCAGATGAGCGTAAGCTGTAATAGTCTCCTCGACGTGGAAAGAATTTGTTATTGCATGATTAATGAGGCATTGACGACATGTTATTGCCAATAATATATGATTTATTGTATGTCTGTCCCTACTGAGTTCTTCTGGTTTACTGATAATAAATTACGTTCTTTTTTTAAGTTCAGAATTTCTTTGTTTGCAATGTCACCTTGATTGTTTGACGCTATGTGGTTCTACATGTTATATTTAGTATCTTATAAGTCCGTGTGGGCTGGACAGTTGTGCATAGCACAAATTAAGAACCACAATAATTCATTAAAATTTAATATAGTTAAATTTAGTTTAGTTAATTCATCATTTACCAAGATGGTGTGGCCACTGCCAGACGGCTTTTTCCTTCTTATTCATCGCTTTCTGATCTTTTTTCTTTTTTTCGTTCAGTCTCTACTATAACAACATATAATATGCAGAAATTAAATTCACTTTGCTGTACATAGCACTACTATTCTTCTATTCTTGCATAGCCTATAGAGTGACTCAGTGATACTTTTCACTGCCGGTTGTACTGGTACAACTGTGTAGGTGATGAATAAACCTCTTGAATCTATTCTAACTGCCTGTTACTGACCAGGACACAGACAGATTAAAGAGAAGTCAACAAATGATCTTTGTTTGTAGAGCTTTGACCAGGCATTTTTTAAATAGCCTTTCAGAGCCACAGGCTACAAAGTCCTATTTTGTGCTGTTTATGCACGTGTGTGTGTCTGTGTGTGTGTGTGTGTGTGCTTGTGTCTCACCTCTTAATATGAAGTGGCTACAAGTTGACAGGACCTGCAGAGCAACACTGCATGTTGTTGAGGATCAGTAAACGGCATGTTGTTCCACATGTTAACAGCATGAAATATTCAGAGATGAGATTGTGTTGCAAGAACTTCTTACAAGTCTTTTGCTGCCATCTTTTGGTTGTAAATGGAAGTGTCCCAATTTTCGTGGGATTGTTTTTTTTCTCCGAGCCCTGTGTTTAAAACTAGATTATTTTTTATTTTTTTATTCTTAAGTTTCACACCTTAACTATGAAACCTTAGATGATACTTACAAAACATTATACACTTATTATATAAACTCTTAAAGCTATTTTAAAATGTGGGCTTTGCATCAGTACTGTCACTCAAATAAGAGGAAAAAGATATTTATTTTACTAAAATATGCTGTGACATGCCTCGAACTATGAAGACACAGTAGAAGAAAATAAGGACATTTGTACTAGAAGAAAAAACAGGAAGAAATTACTGTAGGCGAAATCTCACTTTCTTTGTGGGTCTGGTCATAAAACATCATCCACATCACATGCAGGGTTGTCTTGAGCTAGGAGGTTTTCAATACCCCGGATTGCCTGGAGTGCTGTATCCAGGTCTGGCATGTCTCCTGATTGAGCCTTATTCTCTATCCAAGATCAGCCTCCACTTTTGTCCACACCAAATGTTCACCTGGGGCTTAAGTATAGTGTTCAAGCGTTGTTGTTAGTGAACTTGTGGTTTCCAGTTTGGCACACTTGGCACGTGGACTGGCTACAAGAGCTATTGGTTCTCAGAGACAGTGCTTTAAGACAGTTTTCATTTCATTATTTTAGTATAGTGTCAATCCCTTTCAATTGAGTTCAGTTGTTAGCACATGTATATTAATTGGCAATAAATACTCAGAAAAGGCCAAAACCAACTTGGTTCCAATCAATGCCTTCCAACCTATTTTTTAAGATAGCCTGACAATAACATTTTATTTTGAAAAAAGGTTAAGCAATATCCTTAAATTAATCATTTTCTCATTTAAAATAAAATAGCTCATTTTAGGGGAACTATTTCCAGTCAGCAGATTAACACATTAAATTATGCATTGAATGACTCATATGCTAGTAATTATTATTTCTTGCAGAAAGACTGTTTGTGGGATTTTCTCAAACTAAATTACAGTGCTTATGTTCATGACAATGAAGGAACATGTCAGTGCAGTGTTAACTGGTGGCTCACGTAGGTGTTTTCTAAATCGTATTTGCATTAACAAGCATTGATACTAGGCAAAGGCACATGGGTCACGGAGGTCAGGGTGCTCATGGGGTCTCTGTATGAAGTCACTGCTCATATTTTTGTTTGAAAGTCATGACGCTCAGTAAAAAGACAAAAAGTCATGCAAATCTATTCTGAAGAATAGGGGAAAAAATCACAAAGTAACACAAAACCAAACCAGTGTGGGGGTGGGGTATCTTCACTTCACTCTCCGTCTGTGCGTAGGGCCCTTTTTCTCTTTTACCTGTCCACCAAACATATACAGTGATACCCATTGGAAAGGTTCTGTTTTTCCATGTGTAAACATTTTGTCTAATTGTTATACTAGTATGAAGTAAGTGGCAGCTTTCAGAAAATACCAGCATCCGTCGTCATGGCTGTGGAATGTAATGGCACCTCTTGGACAGTCTTTGGCCCCTCAGTGATAGAATGCTAAGAGCGAGACCTGTTTAGTGATACACTTGGACTTCTTCTCGTCTCCCAACACAGCCCAGAGACTATTTCTCCCTTTCTTATAATCCTAAATGAACTTACTACTGCTACATCTGCCACAAACAAATGCTATCTTTTTTTTTGGTCCAATCAAGACATTTAACCAATATGAATTGGATGTGGTTCTGTTTTTAGTGCCAATTTCAGATGCAGTACAACTGTAACACAGTACATCACACCCTCTATGGTGGAATATTAATAAGTTGTTCCACATTATTTAAAAAGCAGCATAGTCTCTCTGTTATTAAATAACTGTGAAATGATGTGGCGTCATGAGCAACAATGTTATGAAATATCTGGTCGTGCCTGTGGCGTGGATGTGGCATGTCCCCTGATAAATCGCATGAAACGAGGGGAAGCTGCTTCATTATGTAAAGATGATATGCAGATTGTTTATTCGTCACCTCGGAGAGTTGGACTTCTCATTTCCACAATGAATATTAAGGAACGGTTTAGTCTAAATATACGTGTCTTATATAATTCAGAGTGTTAAAAGCTATGTATTTTGTATGACATTGAACGGTTTAATTATGGAAACAAACAAAAAACAAAGAGGGATGAAGTTTTACACAGGCTGTGAGTGCTGTGCGGAGCTACAGAAGTTTCCTGCATTGTGTACTCGCGTTTAGTTTTCTTTCCTCTTGCTCTCGTTTCCTGTTTACAGCTAATTTTGCCCTGAATGTTGCTTTATGTTATTTCACTTAGCATAACATAATGCAGCGAATTCTGCCTCGTAGAGCGTGTGAGTCATAAAACCCTCTCATCTAACCGTGTATTTTTTCTGTTTTGGTGTTTCGAAACCCGGTCTAATAATTTCTTCGATTTCGTGGTTATACTCAGTTTTAGACCACAAAACAGATTAGCACGGCTGTTGATCTTGTGTGGTGAATAACCACATCTTTCTACTCAATTCATTTGTTTTTTCCAGTTAAAAAAAAAATCCCAAATGGTTCTTAACCCATCGTGTAGTTGTCTCCTTCTGTTTCTCATCTAAAGCTTTAAAGCTGCCTCTGACCCTCTCCTCCACCTTCCTTTGATGAAGAACCAAGCAAAGATAACTGTAGGAAACAATGAAAGATTTGAAGCCTGGGCCCCTCTCTCTCTCTCGCTCTCTAAGCACTCTCTGATTAAGTTATTTCCAGCGGCTTATTCTAAATGAGATTAGGCTGAAAACCCCAGCTAATGGTTAAACTGTGGAAAAGACTCAAGTCAATCTGGTCTCAGCAGTAGCAGCAGCAGCAGGGCCTGCCTTTCAGAGCGTCACCAGAGACCAGTGAGTGGAGAGGAGGAGCCTAACCCCTCCAAAAAATCCCCGTTATGTCCCGCCCCCTGTACATACTCTCAGCCAATCGCCGGAACTCTCTGCCAGCAGCCTTGGCCCTCATTGTTCCAGAACAGCCCGGGCTCAGCCAATCAGCCGTCTCCTGCGCTGCTTACATCACTAACTAGCCAGTTCCCTCCAGCAGCGGAGAGCTTCATTTTCTGATCTGCTTTTGTGCTAAAATGGAGGCTGGCCTCTCGCCCTGAGTGAATCGCCTTCCTGGTTGAGGTTTAGATGTTGACATGCAATAAATCTGGAGACAGGATGGTTGTGGATGCACCCAATTCCAATGGGCCTTTTCAGCCGGTGGCTCTTATGCACTTCAGAGGTACGTAAGGACTCATTATTCTTGCTGTATTCTGCTAAGGGATTAAGAAGAGAAAGAGCTGTATGTTGCTGTGCTCATGTTCCCCTCCACTGGTTACTGCTTGGTTAGTCAGAAATAGGATAGTTGTTTGTTTCAGTAGCGTTGTTGGATTTGGAAATGGCTGTTTGCGGGGCTTGTGTGCATAGCTGTGAGAAACGCGCTACATAAAAATCTGGTTTTACTAGCTAGCTGCTCTCTGCCCATCCCCCCGCCAAGCTAGTGATGTCAAAGGAAGTGAGGTCATAGCCTAGGGAAGGGTCCTCTGCTCAGTTTGATGTTGTAGCTGTAATCGTTTCTGTATTTTTGCATGCATTTATTAACAGTAGACCTCTCGGGAGATTGAAACGCCGCCTGTCCTCCTCAGCTCCTTCCTAGCTGTTTGACCCGGCGCTGCGGTTTTGTCACACTCCAGTTGATCTGGGCGCAAATTGGTCACAGTGTGCAGACTGTAGACAGTCCCTGCTCCGCAGCAGCAGCAGCCCCCCGGTTCTCCGTCTCATCGCCGTTTCCCCTCCTCACATGCTCGGGATCCCTCGACATGGTTCTCCCCTCAAGACAAGTCGCAAGAAATGAAACGTGGATTTCTTGCTGCTGTCGGTGTGACCCAGCCACCTCTGTCACACAGGGCAAGCAATGTTTCAGGATGACAGCGTCAGGCTCAGCCCCTAAATGTGTGGATAATGTAGTCAGTCACGTTTGAAAGGCCCTGGCTGTTACCAGCGTATGTGAGTGCTGCCCAGCAGTTGAATGAAGCCTCCGGCATTTATTGATCACACACTATTGAGCCACAGAGCTGACTGCACTGAATGACAACTCAGGGTTTGGGAACAATCAGGCTCTCTCTCTCTGTCTTTCTGTTTCCTTTTTTTATTTTTGACCCTGTCTTTATCACCTCATTCAGAGTAAATATCTTCCCGTCTATACATCTTCCCAGATTATTTATAGAGCTGTCTCCGTATGTGTCTCAGTTTGGTGTTTGAGGGACGACTCAAGAGTGGTTTTCATTTCTGTCTCACATTTGCTCCTGTGCGTGGGAAGCGGGAGACTAATACGAAACAAGACGACTTTATTTATACATGCATATGAACAGGATCATGCTGTCTAACCCTACATGTACCCTATGTTTCGTTTAGGTTGAGGCTAATTAATCGCCTTTGGGGCTTTTTTCTATATAAGCTTCACATACACCACAGAAACAACAGTGATTACAGCTGTAGCTGCTAACAGCTGCTGCATGTACTGACACACGGTTAAAATGAGTCATTTAAGATGCACTTGTAGACGGCCTCTAAACCTCATTTGTTCTGTGAGATGCAAGACTTCCCTGCATCTCACAGAACTGTCATCTCTGCTGCAGGTTCAGCAAGGCTCTCCTCCTTATTATTTGTCACAAGGGCGAATCGTTGAAAGTGTGGATCTGTCTGGCAGTGCCACACAGTGTGCCTACCAACAAATTGACCATATTTCAGGAGCATTATACATCCTGGGTGGAGTCTCAGGTGTTGCTTGCAATGCAACCAAAGCATATTGAAAAACTTAAGGTGACTAAACTAGTTTCTCTTATGTCTTCAAAAGTATAACACAATATCCCTGTGTATAGTTATAAATAGTAGCCAGTCAATGTTTACATTGATCATAACATGGTGTCGATAAAGCAGATTGCCAAACCAGCCCCGTCTCCAGGCTAGCAGCTGTTCATTTGACCCATTTACAGAGGAAAATACAGTCTGGTTCCAATGTGACTCTAGTTATCTTTTTTCTTTAAAAAAAAGTTCTTTAATCAATCTCTGTTCTTTACAGGACACTGTGCTCACATGCACATGTTTGTTCCCCTCCTGAGGGTTCTGTTGCATTAATAGAAGTCACATTGCGGTTACCATCAATTTTGGGGCTTTATCGGTTACACAACAACCTGCTGGGCATTTTGGGAGTGCACTTTAAATTTATAACTCAAGCCGACAGACTTATGTAATAGGGGCAAGACAAGTCTGACACGGTCAGGGGTGCAAGGCTTGGCAGCACATTCCAGTCCAACTTCATGACCCAGTGCAACCAGCACAAATTACAAAATGTGGTCCAACTCATGCCAGGGAGAGAGATGATGATAACGTATACAAACAAGTAAACACTAATTTCATTCTTCCTGTTGATGTCCACTTAGCAGAAGATGTTTTAGCTGATTTTGTATCTGTAATAGTGATGATGAACGTCCCTGATAAATCCCTTGTGTTTTAAATAAGAAATATTGACAGTTTTTGTCGCTTCGTTCCTGTTGTGACCTGTTTGTACCTCAAATTTTTGGACAATAATGGTAGTTCACACACTGACCCTCGCTCCTCTGGAATTCCCAACGTCTTACTGTCATGGAGATAAATTTGCTGGCTTGAAACTGACACTGCACACTGTGTATGAGAGGGAGAGAGAGAGAGAGTGTGTATGAGCGTGTCCCAGCCAAGTCTCCATTATGTCTGAATAGGTTTTCTCTCTTCTTACCTAGAATCTGCCTGTTTGCAAGAAACGTGTGTGTGTGTGTGTGTGTGTGTGTGTGCGTGTGCGTGTTCTCCTGCATTCTGCACCGCAGCCTTTGTCGTTCTGTGCATTCATTGACTGAAATTATGGCTGGTTTAGCAGTCAAAACTTAAGTCCATTAGGTTTTCAAATTGTCTTCATATTGCACACCTACGAGACTGAGTAGGTGGGAGGTTTTTGTGGCATTATTTCAGTCTAATTAAAACAAGATGGAGTGAATCAGAGCAATGCAAAGACGTAATTGATTTGTGTCAAAGTAACATGGTTTTATGCACTTCTTTTGCGATACAAGTAGCACAAACCTTGGTATTATTTATGCCTTTTCTTTACGCAACTATCTCATCAAACCTAATTTGCCACACAACCCAAATCTGCTTATTTCAGTAATTCGAATCAGTCTGCCCACAGGTTGCAGTACATTAATGGAGAAGGAATGAGATTCATCACCGTTTCCCCTGTGACGTACATGCCATGTATACATCTGATCTAAATCAGTTCATTCACCATGTGCAGACAGCCTCTGAGCCATCCCACTGTTAATGCCTCACCCTTCACTGATTAGTAATTACAGGGTATAGAAAATGAACTGCATGAACTGTCGATGTTTACTGTGCTTTGGTTTCCATGTAGGGAGAATAACAGCAATAATATGAGGCGTTGCTGGTTTCAGAAATATGGCAAAACATCGACGTTAATCTGCTATGCCAGGTGTCGTATTCTACAAAGAAGGCCGTGATTATTAAGAATCTCATCCTCTGTCAGATGCAGAACACGGCTTTACCACAAAAGACATAAACGAAAGCATATATATCAATTTGTCAAACTAACCACATTAAAGTATGGTTGGTTGGTGCATTGCAAATCACCAGCATCTAAATGGGAGCGTCTTGCTCCGACAGACCTTTTTATCTGTATGCAGCTGCATCTCTAACCCACACCTTAGTTTAGTAACATTGCCTGTTTAATTGCAAGTACAGCTGTGGATTCTGAAATGACTCGTGCCATAACCGCCACAGTTAGAGCGGCTGAGGGACTTATGAATGCTATGATGCTGTTTCTCGCATATCAGACCGGACATCACGAAGTCTAAAGAGAAAGGTGCGATAGGAATTTAGACTAACCAAAATGGGTATTTCCTCTTTGTGTTGTCGTGTGTGAAGTGTTGACTCTGGTGGAGATGGAGTTCGTTTACATGCCTCTGCGCAGAGCAAGGTTTCCCTCTCAAACATCTTGTCATTTTTTGCTTGTGTCCATTGGATAGAGCCAGACTGTGACCGTTCATCTAGTTCCCATAGCCCTCCTAGTCTTCCTCTTCGTCCTGTGTTTTCTCCTCCACTCTGCTCTGTCGTTATCTTCCCCCCGGGCTCCAACCATCTCAGCCTTTCTCTCAGTGCACTTTAGTCTTCATGACTCATTTGCCAGTCTACATCACTCTCTTGCGGGCCTCTTCTCTTCCTATCACATTGCTGTTCCTGATTGACATGTAACCCCCCCCCCCCCGCCCCCACTCTACTCCTTTCTCTGGTGGGCCCTGGTGGTTTTTGAACATGACTCCATTCCCAAATATTCGCAGCCACCTTATTTCATCCCTGCCATGTAGCCTGCAGCTCATTTCTTCCTGTTCCTGGACACTTTCCACTATATCTCACTTTATTTTACTGTCTCTTTCTTCAGATGTGGCCCCCGCGGAGCAGGAGAAGCTCTTCATTCAGAAGCTACGACAGTGCTGCGTTCTCTTCGACTTCCTGTCTGACCCGCTGAGCGACCTGAAATGGAAGGAAGTGAAGCGGGCGGCGCTGAGCGAAATGGTGGAGTACATCACCCACAACAGGAATGTCATCACAGAGCCCATCTACCCAGAGGTGGTGCACATGGTCAGTAGAACTGGAAGGGCTGTTGGTTTTGCGGTTAAAGCTGAAGATGTGGGTGAAACCTAGGCCAAGAATAGGGGCAAGCTGTGGCTGTGGGACAGAGATGGTTGGAGGGGAAGTAAGAAGAATAATGAGTCTCTGTCCCAGCTGATGTTTGTGATCAGGATCTGGTCAGGCTCTTTTTACGTGGGGCACATGTGTTGACTTTCTTGTAGAGTCTCTGATTATCTAATTAGTTGCCCCTGTTCTAAGAGAGAAGTAACTTGCAGCTAAAATCATAAAGTCAAAAACCAAAGATGCACTGCAGCTCAGTTACTCAGTTGTTTGGCAGCTGTTCTGATAGAAAAGTGTTTTTCAAGCTTCTGCTTCTCAGATCAGAAAAGCCTTTGTGATTTAGTTTGCTGTATATGTTGGTGAACTGAATATCGTTTTGCTTTTGGATTGTTCACAAAAAACAAGCAACTTGAAGATTTTGCCTTGTGCTCTGAGGTTTTCTTCCTCACATATAAACTTTTATGTATCTAACATTTATAGTTATGGATTGATTTGAAGAATGAAGAATCTGTATTGCCAACTAATTCAACTGTACACTTGAACAAGGTTCTCTTTCTGAGCAAAGGATTTTCCCCTGGCAGACAATGATGCATTTTACATGTCATCAAAAGCAACATTGATTTGTTTGAGATTAATTGAGATTTGAGATTTAATTGATTTATGGAAAGTACACGTAGCATCTCAACAAAACAAGATTATTATGATGACAGATGTCCTAGTTAACTTTTCATCACATTATAATGTGCACAGAAATTGTGCTTTAGATTATAAAAGATTAGAAAAAGTTTTAGAAAGACACTTCTCCCTCACCATTATTATCTTTTCATCGTGTACAATTGGTCTAATCATGGTTTATGACATTTCACAGTCTCCATTGTGGAGTTAATGCACATCTCCACAGCCTGTTCTGGGTTGAAGTGCAGCACAGACCAGACAGTCTATCTACCTTGCAGCTTGTCTGTTCAAACAAGGCTTCCAGTGTTTCAGTAGGCCACCTGCACTGTCCCATGATCGGCCCTGCAGGGAACAGCAGCCCAAAGCGGAGTCAGTTGACACTCTGAGAGAACAGAAACGCAACACACTTGGATTATTGTGGTCCAAATGCTTAGAGGCCGGTTGAAAGAACAAAGTTTACATTAACCTAAAAAGAAATCTAATTTTAGGATAGTTATTGGGACATGGGACAATTCTTAGATGTGTTTTGTTATGGGCAAAATTAACTTTGAAATTGTAAAACATCGCATTAACTAAATTGTTTCTCGTCATTAAGAATAGTTTTGCTTTATGATGCCAGCATTTAAAATGACCTTACTTCACCATAAGTGTGTCCACTGTTCAACTTCCTTACGGCACTGCAGTCACTGTTGTTCTTCAGATTAGGTGGAGACTTTTGTCCAAAGTTGTCCGTGTAGTAGAAAATTCTGCATTTACTTTGACTTTGTTGTATGCATTGATTTAAAAAAATGATCATTTTAGGGGGAAAACAAACTTCAGGTGCTCTTTTGTGGTTTGTTGTGTTTCCATTGTTGGTTCAGCCATGTGGTGTATGATGTGGTGTATATTTATTTAAGAACTGGAAACTTCTTACAGGAAGTTATGGTCTAGCGCAGGGGTAGGCACGTTCGGTCCTAGAGAGCCGCAGCCCTGCTTGTTTTCCAACCCTCCAGCTGTTCACCAAGAGCAGGAACTTCTGATTACCTGGATCAGGTGTGTGCAGCCAGTCGGAGGCTGTAAGTGCAGGGATGGTTGGAAAACAAGCAGGACTGCGGCTCCCCAGGACCGAACTCGCCTACCCCTGGTCTAGCGTGTCTGAGATTTAATGAGAAAATCCAACCGGGTAGAGGCATTGGCATTTTGTTTTTCATCCTTACGAATGGACTGAGCCGTAACGTGAGCTACGGTTCTGGGTTGTAAAAACAATAGTATATGGACCTAAATAGCATTCTGTCCAGGGGAACAAACATTCATAGTATCATTTTTCATCCCTCTTCCTCCAGTTTGCAGTGAATATGTTCAGAACATTGCCTCCGTCGTCCAACCCCACTGGAGCAGAGTTTGATCCAGAAGAAGATGAGCCAACACTTGAAGCTGCATGGCCACACCTCCAGGTTGACATTTTAATCAGTTACATCTGCAATAAACAAGAGGCTTGTGTGTGTGTATATATATATATATATATATCACACACGATGATGATGATGCACAAGAATGACACAAGATACTCTTTAAACTCTTTAATTTTTTTTACCTCGGTGATAAATATCGTCACGTGTTTAATAGGTTAACGTAATTTTCTCCCTCTTCTCTCTGTTGCAGCTCGTCTATGAATTTTTCCTTAGGTTTTTAGAATCGCCCGACTTTCAGCCTAATATAGCGAAAAAATACATCGACCAGAAATTTGTTATGCAGGTAAGTAAACAAGGATTTGGCTATTTCTTTGCTTGTATAATAGAAACCCAAATTACAGGACACAGTTTGCGCACTAGCTGTTGCTATGGTAACATTTCGCTTTTCTTGTAAATGCATTATAGCTCCTAGAACTGTTTGACAGTGAAGATCCCAGAGAGCGAGACTTCCTCAAAACTACCCTCCACAGGATTTATGGAAAGTTCCTGGGCCTGAGAGCATACATCAGAAAACAAATCAATAACATTTTCTATAGGTCAGTGCAGTTTACCCATTGCTGTGTTTATTCCTAAATATGTATTCCAAGATAAATGGTCAACACATGAAGAATTTTATGATGAAGTGTGTGTGCGTGGCCGATGATAAAGACTTGTATGATCCTTCAGGTTTATCTATGAGACGGAGCACCACAACGGCATAGCTGAACTACTGGAAATACTTGGAAGGTTTGTTGAAATAGTAATGTCCTTGTGGTTTTTATTCAGTCTTTTTTATTTCAACTTAACAACTATCACACAATGCATGAAACCTAATATCCTCTCTGGTTATTGTGATGTTTTATGTATAAAAAAAAGTGTGGGAAAGTTTCAAACTATTTTTCAATACTGTTTATTTTGTTTGTTAAACAGCATAATCAATGGATTTGCCTTACCACTAAAAGAAGAGCACAAGATTTTCCTGTTGAAGGTTTTACTGCCTCTGCACAAAGTCAAATCACTCAGTGTCTACCATCCACAGGTATGTTTGCCCGACAAAGAGATAAAAAATCACCAGAAGCTGAAATATAGGCGTAAATAATCTTTAGTTGAAATAACAAACGTGTACATTGTCAGCTGGTCGCTATTTTCTTCCACGTAAATGTTCTGCAAACAGCAGGTCCTGCTGCAAGATTCTAGTATTGCATGTGCCTTTACTTCTCTTATGTGTAAATACATAAACACTTTGACAGTTTAATGATCTGAGTTTGTTCATATGTTTTGCAGCTGGCCTACTGCGTGGTGCAGTTTTTGGAAAAGGACAGCACTCTGACTGAGCCGGTACGTCGAATAAAAATGTGGTAGAATCATTAAAATGTTTTGCTGCCTAATATTAAAAGAAAAAGATTTTTACACTTTTTGCTAACGCCGCTGTCGACTCTACCGTCATCATCTCAACAGGTGGTGATGGCTCTCTTAAAGTACTGGCCAAAGACTCACAGTCCAAAGGAGGTCATGTTCCTCAACGAGCTGGAAGAGATACTGGATGTCATTGAGCCTTCAGAGTTTGTGAAGGTGCAGGAGCCTCTCTTCAGACAGCTGGCCAAGTGTGTGTCTAGCCCACACTTCCAGGTAGCTTACCTTTACACCTCATGTGCATGTGTGGAACTCAAGTGTTTATATACTGAAGTTATACGTTTCCTGTAGGTGGCGGAGAGAGCCTTGTACTACTGGAACAACGAGTACATCATGAGTCTGATCAGCGACAACGCAGCAAAGATTTTGCCGATAATGTTTCCCGCCCTGTACCGCAACTCAAAGACCCACTGGAACAAGTAAGATATGGAGAGTTCAGTCCTCCACACAGGCTGTACAAGTGTTCCTAAAAACTCAGTATGTTCTGACATAATGTCAGCACTTTCAGAGAAATTCATTAGAATTACCTGTTGAAGCAAATTCCTTTTTTATGTGATTTTTGTCATTTTCCTTCTTCATGCAAAATAGACTTTGGAAATGAGAATAGTGTTAATAACTTTATATATTTGTGATTATTTTGCTGGTTAGCTATTTGGAAATAATTTAGTTATTTGCAGTGTCACAGGTTTTTATTTTACTTTATTTAAGTCTTTAATTTAGATCGGATGCCAAAACTGGCCTGTACAGTAGTGCTGCTTGTATTTGTAAAGATTTGACTCCTGACCGAATTGCCCATTGTGTTCACAGGACCATTCATGGCCTCATCTACAATGCTCTGAAGCTTTTCATGGAGATGAATCAGAAGCTCTTTGATGATTGCACACAGCAGTTCAGGGCTGAGAAAAACAAGTAAGCGGCAACTCGACTCAAACTCTGCCCCGTCCGTCGCTCTGAACATGTCTTTAAGATCACAGCTGATTGAGTGTTGGTTGCTTTCACATATCGGTAAAGTTGAACGTATTATTGACGGGAGGTTTGGTGCTTTGCTCAACAGAGAGAAGGCGAAGTCAAAAGAACGCGAAGAGGCTTGGGTCAAAATCGAGAACCTCGCCAAGTCGAATCCACAGGTGTGCAGTCAGGGCAATGCTTTAAACATGCCTGTTTTTTCCTTTACTACCAGTGTGTTTGCGTGTGTGTCTGTGTGTGGAAAGGTTGAAGAAGTGTTTCCTGTAGACCTGTTTTGTTTCATTTCCATCCTACTTACATTTAGGTTTCTTTAGACTGTATTTGTTCAAATTTTAACCTGGCAGTTGATGCTTTCCACGTTACCCAAATCACACTGATGGTAAAGATGGAAAGTCCTCTAAAGTGTGCTTAGTTGTGGTGATTGGTATGTCTGATATGATAGGATCCCTAAAGATATTTACCTCGAGACAAAACTATACAAAGATGGACAATTCTAAAATGAAATGGACTCCGGCAACAAACTCTAAAGCTTTCAGCCCAGTGACATGAAAGATTTCTAATCTAAGATTAAACGGTGCCATTAACCAGTCTTATTCTACATTTGGTGTAATTCTCATGAATTCAGAAACTCTGTATATCAGACATTGTTTTCTATTCCAACATCTCAACTAAAGCATATCAAGTTGATGAAGGCAACCCCTGCAGATCGGGGTTGCTTAATTTTATTCTTCCTTGCATGCAACTGAAAGTCTTTTCTCCATCCCTTTTTTTTGTTTTGTTGTTGTTTTTGTTTCCCTTCTTTTCAACATAGTTCTATATGTATGTTGATTCCTCTGACCTCAATAGTCCTGTAGCAATGGAGATGGATGTCCCTTTGATAGAAGAAGTTCAGAGGCTAAAAAAGACAGTTGAGGAGGGCGCAACTCAGGTAAACCTGACTTTCTCTCTGTTTCTTTGCATCTTTCCTCCTACAACTGCTCTATAATAACTGATTTGTCTACAAAGTCTTCTCACTGAAGACCGTTGCTCTTCATTAGTTATCACTTAATTTTTTTCTATAGAAATTATAGTCTGTTTTTTTTATTTTCATTACAAAACAACTCCAAATGTGAAAAAAAAATTTGGACTAAACATTGGAATCAAAAGCTTTTTCTGTGTTTACTTCCCTTTGCATGTTGTCTAAGTGTTTCTGGAGCCTCAATGTGATTAATATTTTGTGTTCGTGTGTGTGTACATGTAAATGATGTGGTGTGTGTGTGTGTGTAAGTAAGCAGTTATGAACAGAGGTGTCGAGTAACGAAGTACATTTACTTCATTACTTAACACCAGTTATGTAAGCAGTTATAAACAGAGGTGTCACTGTACTTAAGTAGATTTTTTAGGTATCTGTACTTGAGTATTTCTTTTTCTGACGACTTTTTACTTTACTTTTTCAACTCTACTTTTTTACTTTACTACTCCCTACATTTCTAGAGAAATATCTGTACTTTCTACTCCTTACATTTATGAAAACGTCTCGTTACTTCCATTATGAAAACAATGCGACGTAAAAAGTTGTAACAAACGGGGAAAATCTACCGCAAACAGAAAAAGTCAAAGCGACGATAAAACCATTTGTCTTCCAGCTGCAGAGAAGAACAACATAGTAGTGTAGCTACTCATTCATGAGCTCTGTTCGATTCAAACTAGTTATGATCCGATTGATCGGCCACCGATCAGTATCGGACGATTTCCGTGAAAAAGTATGTGATCGCCGCATTCCATTGCTGATCACCTGTAGCACATATTTTACGTCATACAGAGGCCCCGAATGCGGTGTAGCGTCCCCCCCTCCCACTTTTCTTCACACTGCAAAACACTACAAACCACAGACCTGTTTTATGGAAAAAGGAACCTGAAATAACTTCTAATGTGATCTGGCACTCTACTAAAAGTCTAATTAAATCAAATTTACCTGACTTCTTGGGATAGGGTGGGGGGTGGGGGTGTAATTACACACCAGCGTGGGGGGTGATATACTAAGATACTATAGATATACTAAGCTATGTCAGGTCTCATTCTGGAGCATTATAATTTAATACCACACATAACGCACCAATCTATACCTATAATAAATTAGAAAACTTACAATCCAAATGATATCTGTGATCAGCACTCATTGGTGATCGTATCAGAATCGGCAGCAAAAAACCTGATCTATATTTTCCTGTTTGACATTAGGCTTAAAGAAAAACTAGACGATTTCTGAATAACCTCTCTACACCACCACAGTGCAGGTTGTGAACAAAGGAAGAAAAGTAATTTGTTTTGTATGTCTAGAACTTGTTTATATCATTAAAGATAAATTCTTTTTTACTTTCTGTACAACATTTCAAAACCTGTACTTTTTTACTTTGACTTAAGAAAAGGATTTGTTTTATTTTTAATTTTATTCTAATCTTTCATTCAACATTAATCTACTTACTCCTACTTAAGTACAGAACGTGAGTACTTTTGACACCTCTGGTTATGAAAGTTTATAATTAGTAAGGTATAATATAATTTGACCAGTAATTTATATTAGTCATAATAATAATAATGACTAATTTTCCAGATTGTTATTGTAAGATATTGTTATGTTGACAAGTGGAATAGCACATACAACAAGGAAAGCAATTAGAAATGAAAGAAAACTTAAACAATATTTCATGACGATCACTTTAGTTTTGATAATTTAATCGAGTAATGGTTCATTTATGTTCATGTAACATTATTTGTCAATTAGAATTTGACTTGTGTAACTAAATTGTGTTTAAGCTTTGTATCATAGATACAGTCACACCAGAAATGTTTTCCATGTTGACAGGACCAGAGGATAACGACAGGAAGTGTTAGAATGAAACCTAAAACTGTCCTTACTGTCCAATCTCACAGTTGCAGCATGACCAGAGGAAAGAGCGGCCCATGGTGCGACGCAAATCTGAGTTGCCTCAGGATATCTACACCACAAAAGCCTTGGAGTCCCACCGCAGAGCTGAAGACATGTTGACCACCCATGATGGACTCTAGATCTCGCCACCTGCTGGCTCTTGGTTCTAGCCCTATCCCTTCTCCCTTTGACAGCCATGGACATCCTCTTCGCCCAGGTGCCAGAATTACACTGGCTACCCATGTTGGGCATTCCATCCCTCTTCCCGCCGTCACTTTTCCACAACTTTTAGTTGTCCTTCATTCCTGCTGCCCCTGGCCTTCCTCAGATTCCTGCTTTCTCAGGTTTTTTTTTTTTAAGAGCGAGAGCATCGTTGTCTTATTAGCCCATAGCAACATTTGTTGTGTTCTTCCATTATTTTTCCCATCAGTTCTTCTCACCTTTCTTTTTCTTTTTCCACTCTCACTGTAAATGTGGAACCTGGGAGTATGGACACCACAGCACTGGTTCATTCATTCCTTCTTGCAGATGTGCTCACAGAGGACTGGACGTGGTTACATAGCAACTGACAGATTCACTGTCTGAGGTGGTCTCGGCTTGGGTGTCTTTTCTGTCAAAGGGAACAAACACGAAACCTGTTGGTCAAAGGAAAGACAAGACTTTTGCTGTCATCTGTTGTATGTCTTCTTTATGTTTTGCTCAATCTAATGGACATCTTGTCAGTGCCAAGACTGTTGTGTTCATATTGCTTTGTTTCATGTTTTTATCTGTGACTTTAACAGGGACACCTGCCTTTGTTTTTGGTCACTTGTGTTTGGAATATTTTTTACTTTAGTACACTTAAGACCAAACTGAGGCCTGTCCTTAGCCTTGCAATGTCCAGAAAAGATGGCGAGGGAAGAGGAAGTTGTCCTGTGGACATCTGACACTTTCCGTTTTATTGTTTTGTGCCATATGCCACTCTTTTATATGCTTGCTTCCTTATGTTCATTGGCAATATTTGAAGACCAGACCATAGGGATGCTTAGATGGTTCAAACAATGGTACTTACTGTTTTTGAGTTTAAGAAATCAGAAGGAACCGGAGTGAAAGCTGCATGCTTCTGCTGCCTTTGTTGCAGTGTCTTCGGCTTGGATGTAGCAAGAAGATGAGGTGCATATAAATGTGTGAATGTGTGCACACACACTAAGATTATTGGGCATGGTTATCTTTTGTAAAGGAAATATATTTAGATTGACTTTCTGATTATGTTATATAGGAGTGAAGGCACAGGTCTGTACTGTCACACATTTGTGTGTCCGTACCTAAAAACTGCACTCGGTGTAAGCAGCTGTTACTTAAGACTTTAAAGCCTCATTATAAAGAAATAGAATTAATTTATTTTCAAAAACAAAAAGAAGTTAACAAACTGACATATAATGTTTAAGACACAAATTACTTGAGGCGAACTACCAAAAAATGGCAACATTTGAAAGGTGCGTTATGTTTGTGTTGCTACCATTTTTAATGTCACTAGTGAGGAAGTTTTGTTTGGAAATGTCTTCCAGTCAGTACCATTGTTTAAACTGAGGAGGTCTGCTAGATTTCTTCATATTTGATGTGTCGTATTTCTTTGTTCTGTCTCAGGAGGTTAGTAGCGTGGATGTCAGGTTTTGGATTCTTTTTTTTTCTGGCCATTTAGAATACCTGACGCTGAAACAGATGGGTATCAAATGGCCATAAAAATGCCAGATGCTGAAAATAAAACTGAAATTTGTGACTTGGCTTGTTAACTGTATTAATACTGTATTTGCTTGAGTGCAAAAAGATGTAAATTAAAACTACCATGTTAAACATGTACCTTTTACCTTGGAGGAATGCCATTCACCAAACTGATTTCTGTTGTCAAGGTCATTGCATTTATAAAACAGTCCTGCTTGCTGGGGGGATATGTTTTATGGATTTTTATGAGTTTGAGTCAGAGATGTTTGAGGTTTATTTTAGTGCTGAAAAACAAGTCATCCATGATAACAAAATGATTTAAAGATGATTTGGTGGCTTGTTCATTTTCTGCAGGATCTTTGCAGATCTTTTAATTTTAACATTGTTTCCAAAACATGATAACTTAAAGTGTCCTTTTGTATGTGACCTGTACTATATGATTCATTTAATATTGTATATATGATTTACCTTGTTTCATGTAGTGTTATATATCTAGATTAATTTTGTACAAATTGTCCCTCTGTACAGAATAAAAACATCATTAGCAAGTGAAAGAAGTCAATCTGGCACATACCGTCTTATTTCTCCTGTTTTGGCTGTACTTTTAGCGACATAAGGATTTAGAACATGTTCTTTGTTTTTATTAAAATCTGCAAAGTTCCCTCCATCCCCTAAATAACTGACAAATGTCCATGCCCATCCTGTGCTCCTATCACTGTCTTTAGTGGTGTACAACTATATAGAATGAATAAAGAGATTATTTGAATTTATATTTTCAAATATGCATCCATTTTGGCTTTACTTCACTGAAAGGGCACACATCTTTAATGAAATGTTAAATATGTGTGATTGCTGTTGGCACAGTGGTATTCTCCAATATTCACATACTGTTTGGGTAAACAACGTGTACATATATGTTCGTTCATATTCAGTTTACGGTATATACTACTTATGTTTAATACAATTGGGATTACATGAGTAATTGGCTATTTTGGACACAAGGGGGAGCCAGATAGCTGCAATGGCACATTTGCTAATGAAATATAAAGTGGAACAAAACATCTGCAGCACTTATTAGTGCAGACCTGGAGGCAGCATTGATACCACAGACCATCTCAAAGCATCTGATATAAGACTATGTCTCCACTTTGTATGTGGAATTAACTAATCAGAAACAAACCATCCATTTTAAACATAAGTCAAAATTGCGTGTAGACGTTAGTACATCTACATGCTGATTATTTACCGTCTGATATGCATAATTTAGTGAGACAAATTAATGTACAAAAAATGATTAACATTCTGAGACATAAGGCATCATTGGTGTCACTTAAATTATAGCCTTACACAAATTGTTTATTAAAAACATGCATACAAACTAAAAAAGCACAGCTAAAATGTTCAGTTAGCATTTTCAGATTCTCTGTCCTACAAGATGAATTTCTCACTATTTTCCTTTAGTTCACAAACTACTGCATATAATTAGTCATATAAAAAAATATATGTGTAGTATTAAACTTATTCCTCAGTTGCAGTCTTGGAACTGAAGAATATTACATTTTATATATTAAACAACCAGTTAAAGAACTGTAGACCCAGCTCAGCATTTGCAGGCATGGGATGAGAGCTGCTTGTATTTAGTGAACTTCGTGGAGAATTTATTATTCTTCTGCATTGAGCCGATTACGTTTAGGAAAGTGATCTGAGGGGGTGCAAAGCTTCTTTGTAAGGAGAGACATGGAATTAAGTTTTTCTCAGAAGTGGAGCAAAAAAAAGTGTAAATCTTTTTTTGTTACTACACGTGCTTTATGGATTACTTCCTGTTTCAGTAATGAGTGTGTGTTTCGATGTTGTTGGCCTTGTATTCCTCTAACAGTTGGCTGTAGTAGCTTATCTCCCAGTGTGGAGAGAGTATTAAATCTTGATGTTACACAAGGTGAAGGTGAAGCTGTGAGTCAAAAAGGATTGGTGAGCGGAAGGCCAATTGTAAACAAGTGTGTTTGTTTTTAGAAGAGGATAATTTGAGGGTAACCAGAAATATATTGTTTCCTAAAAACATTTCCGCAAGGTCTGTTGCTTTATCCAGCACACTGCTGATGAAAAACCCTGGAACACACTTGGCCTAAATTCCCAGTGCTGTAAACTCTCATCCCTTTTGTGCCATTAAAAGAAGGTAAGTGTTGTAGAGAGCAGACAGTTATTTTAAATGCAACACATAAAATATCAATTCACTTAAGAAGTTAATTTGAGAAGTTATAATAATTACTTTTTATATTTTTGGCTAACTTGTTTAACTTTGGCTAAATCAGCCCACAGTTTTAGTACAAAAAAAGGCAAAACATAAGAAGCCATAAACGTTATGTGAATCTAATCTAAATTAACGCTGCACCCTTTGTAGTTTAATTTAGTTTTTTTTATTAAACCAAAGGTTTACAAAGATTGTTATTGATTCTGGCTGTGCACAGGTGTGATTTATATTTTAACTTTAGTAGTAATATGGCTATTTATTTTTCAGAATCATATACGGTGCAGCTGCTTTGATGTAAAATGCTTTAGTGAGCTGTGACCTCTGTAACAATGAAGGATTATCAGAGCAATTTCTGCCTTTCTGTGTTTTGACCATGACCTGACATAAACCTGCAGCCAGAGTCTGTTTAGTCATATGACTCTGCCTGGGATACCTGATGCAGGATCACTGAAAGGTTGCTTAAAGGGAAAGAGGTGGAGGTCTGTTTGGCTCTTGTAGCTCTGCCAATGTATTTGTCACTGTTTTGACATCAAAATCTAAATGTACACGAACCCATAGTTATTTACTACACAGTTATAGGGTGGAAACATTGGACCCAACAGAACAGTGCTTTATTACAAAAGGTAAAAAAAAACTTGTCATCTTCAAATAATGTACTGTAAGATTACACTGACTGATGTACATGTAATGTGCTTGGGAAATACTGAAATTAATTCTTACTGATCCAGGTTAGAGACCAGTCTGCTCTCTCAAATCCCACAGCATCCTCTTGGCTTGCGTATCACAGTGTATTGTTGCCAAGCTGTCCTTACCTCCCCTACCTGACTCACAGGTGGCTCAGAGCCAAGACTGCTGGAAGGGAAACCTACCACCATCTGGAACATCACAGGCTGCCAGTAACAGCCATGGTTCATAGACAAAATGTTACAACCCCTCACTTGTGTGTAGACCAGAATCATGTGAGTGTTTTTCTTGGGGCCAAATTCGGCTGCAAACTGTCAGTATACTTAAACACAAAAAGTTTATACATAAGCACATGATCGAACAGGGGACAAAATGGATAACAATTTGTGGTTATGATTTTTATGTTGTGGGTTTGTTTATGACTGTTGACTGAAGTACTTACGAATTATACAAAGTACTTCAGTCCATCTTTCTCAAGCTGGGTTTCCCATGTGTTTCACTATGCTCTGGTTCCTTTCTGAGCATATAAGCAGAAAGTGAAAGGTATTTCAGGGACAACATGATCACATAAAATATGCCCCAGTTTGCTGTCCTCCCAGGACGAGCCAATAAAATGACTTTTATTGTAATCATATATACTAAGAATCTCATCATATGTTTACAAATATAATTTGAAGCAGAATCTATGTTGTTTCTATGCTACTTAATTCAAAGGTCTGTAGACCATCAATTAAATTTGCAATGAGGCCAGAAAGCCTTTAAAAAAATTATAGACATGAATACATGCAATGGTGGAGAATGGTTTTGAGTAGATACAGCTTAAACGTTTCATGCATCTTTCCCTTCCACATCTCATTCTCTGTCTGTGGGGATTGCCTTGTATGTATTTTCAGGAGAGCTGTCCCGAAGACTCATGAATCAGCTCTAAATTATTGTTGAGCAGTAAGTGCTAAACTAGTATGCCATTCATTTCAGAACTCTGTTGTGTGATTACATATTTAAATAGGGCACAAGTCCGTCTGAAAAGCTTTTTGAGATCTTGCCATTGATTAACTCTAATAACACCTGGCATGGTTACGTGCATAGTGCATCTCCCCTTTGTGGACCCTCTGATGTCATAGACACACACACTGATATATATATAGACCTGATATACATTTTTATCCTTCACCACGCAAAACTAAAATAGAAAGTATAGAACATGCACCAAAATGCATGCCTGAGTCTGAGGTTTCCAAGCTGAAGTCCTGCTGTGATCCTATAGAGGGAGGTGTTACTCTGCAGGCACAGGAGCACGAGCCTGCCACAGAGAAAAGATGGGAGACAGAGGAGGAGGGAAGCTGAGGTAAGTGGCAGCCTGAAGCTTCACAGCCAAATACCCAACTCCCTCTTATCAGTGGTCTTCTATGAAAAAGACATCAGTGAATGTCTAATGTACAAGTAAGTCTTTCTTAAGAAATTATATACCACAATGTGTAAATACTTACTAGTGAAATCCTACATTCAATATCTACACAAAAGTTGGAGCAACAACATGTACTTAACATACTTAAAATGTAAGTACTCATTGTTCAGAATATCTACTTTCTGAATAATTTCCTGTACCTCATACAGGTGGATCATAATTATTGGTGTATTCCTGTACATCACATTAATGTTACAGATGGTAATGGTGGCGCTAAATCTGTTTACTTTATGTACCATTGTGTAGCTCGTAAATATCACCCCAAGGATAAATAAAGTCAGCAGCGCTTTAAAATAGTGTCAGAGGTTCATAGAGTGAATCAGATACCTTACTTTTCAATCACACAGGAAGACTGCAACTGTAATGTTTCTGATCTACAGTTTAGTAGGAAATCAGTAGGAAACCAATGAGCAAGCTATTTAATGGGAACCAAGTTAGCAACAAAACTGCAGACCTTAGTCTAAATTTGAAATGTAAGTCATAAAAACTATCAAATAAATGTAGATTAAGTAGCATAAACAGTTTGGCTATTTTTTCCCATTCATCATATCTCATGTGTTTGTAATGTCAGTGAGGGTATAGTTGACCCAAGACTTCTGTAAACAAACCCATTAATTTCGCAGAGCTGGAGTTTTCTGTTAGTTTTAACCATGGATTGTATTTATATACAGTTCGTGGTTGGGTTTATTGTTAAATGCGCGCATGTGTACATCGCCACGCTTTTCAATATGGCGGGATATTTAAAGTTCCGGTGTGCCGCGAGCTCTTTTGCGTTGCTAGGCTACTACTTCGCGGCTAATGTGTCTTCATCCCGCTCACCTGCCAACGGTGCCACGTCGTCAGGTCATTACGTCCTCCCGCTTTCGTCATTATGGAAGTTCTAAGGTCTTTGAGCGGTAATGTTTAGTAGAACTGCGCGCCCAACATTATAGATGGGACTGAGTTTTCCTGCCCTGCTGTGGAGCCTCAATACCAGACCGCGGCGTCTTACCTGGCTGCTGCTTCACCCGAGCAAGGTAGCTATTAGCTGTTCATGCTAACATGCCCAATGTGAGTTGTTTTTATTTTGGTTAAAGTCTGTGAACTTAACTGGCAGCATCAGAAGGTAATTGTGAATTTGCATATTTCTTGAATATTGAATATTGACATTGTTGTTGCGGCCTAAACTTTTCTTAGGTATGTATTTCAGAGTTGAAATTGTTGTCTGAAGAGGATTGAGGTTAAAGGGGTTAAAATCGACTGGAAACCTTCTTACTCATTTCCTGTAAATGTTTGCTTTGCTGCGTTTGGTTTATGCTTGTTAGGTTGCGAACATATTTAGTATTCAGATGGCGTTGTCTTCAATAAAACGTAGAGCTTCAGGAAATAATATCAAGATGTTTCATACAACAAATGCCATACATTTGATGTGACTGTTTAATAAGCCAACTAAATTACTTTGACTAAACAATCTACTTGGGGAATCTAAAAACCTTTCTGGAGATTAGGTATTGTAGCATTTTTTAGCTTCTTTTTCTGCCACTGAAAGATAATCCGCACTCTCAGATGTTTCCAAGAATGCTTTAGTTTCTGCAAGGTGTATTTGGTGATGTTAGCACAGTAAGTCGTTTTTTTAGATGCTCTCCAAACTACAATCTTTAGAACCTGTTATGTTTGAGCCCTCAGGCAATTAAGTTCACATTTCTTACTGTTTTACTCAGTACTCCAGTGCATACCCTATACAAGTAAGTAATAAGGATAGGTTTCAAATCAGACTAGAACAAAATGGAGCAATTGGGATTTACCGTAATGATGGCCTAGATGTGATGCTAGAATAAGTAACTTCACATATTGCTGCTGCACTTGATCACTGTGAGCTGTTAGATTCTGGATTGAAATAATACCACTGTTGTCTTATTGAAGGCATATTCTTGTGTTGGAAATAAAATGATTTATTGTTACTTTACATGGAAATGCAGTGCTCTCCTAGATAATTTATTGACCAAAGTGGGTTAAAATTGGTAATGTCATAATAATATATCTCAAAAAAGGTATATCCTTAAACCTTTTTTGAGATAACCATGACCTGGATGACTGAGAACCTTCACAGACATAATAATATAATTTAATTATTTTACTGTAGGTTCTGTTTCTTTTATGTTTTGTCATTTTGGCATGGCACATGGTTTAGAATAAAGATGAAAGATTATTAGAATAGTCCAAAAGAAGTCCATTCAGACATTTGTTAATGTGTAGGCCTTTAAATTTGGCTGAAAACACTCTGGAACTTGCTGCAAATGGCTTGCAGACCACACTCCAGTCTGTTTGGACTTGCTGCACTACTTTGGCAGTACTGGTAGCTCTAAATGTATTGAATCATTTGAGATTGTCTATGACAACTCCATATTAAATAATGTTTTATCTAATCGTTTTAGTGTTTACATTAACAGTCACATTCATTGACAGTAACTACAGGAAGCAAAATCCTTGGCCTCCATATTGCCTTGCATAAAGATGCTGCCAATGAATTTGGGGAAAAAAGGGTCATGAAGATTAGCAGATAACCGATGTTAAGTGATATCAGCTGTTTCCCAAATTTCAGATAATTTATAGCTTACAAATAATAGTTTTTTACTAGAAAGAATATTGAGTTTTTATTCTGAGTTACAACTATCTCTAATCTTATTCCCACACAATTCTGAGCTTCATCACAAGATGGATTATTTACTTTAACACTTATAAAGCAACAGTTTACATTTTGTTAATTAAATAATTAACTGAATAACAAAAACTCTGTTGTTTTTTTCAAATAGAAATGAAAAAAACCTATCAACATATTGGCTTAAAGTTAATAGATTGAATTTAGCAGTGACAGAGAAAAACTGACTAATGATTATCTGGCATGCACTCCTCCCACATGCAAGCTGTTTTTCTGACATTTCTTCTTTTATTGCAGTCATGTCTCCTGCTGATCTCTCCATATGTTCATATGTTTGAGTTGCTGCACATGTTCTCTGATCGTTACATATCTCGCACATCCCCTCTATCACTTTCTAATCTCAGATGAAATGGTAAATTTTGAAGGGGGCTATATTTTAAAGCTACCGACTGCCACTGATTAAAAAATGTTTAAATCTATAATCATATAGAAGCCTGCAGACTTTACAAGGCATCTAGATTATGTGACAAACATCTAAAGGTGTGCAATGTTAATGCATACTGCTTCATGAATATTGCTTGAATGTGGGAGGTTAATGGCTTGAGCTTTAATTATCACGTTAATGAGAAGGCAAGGTGTGCATACTGACACCTCAGTAATGACCATGTTTGTAGAATTATATACATTCACCTCCTACATGGCGTGACATACTAACAATTTAAGTTTGGGTGTGAAAGTGGAATTGAAAACTGGAGTCATTCAACTATTTTGATGCCCTTCCGTAACCTGCAGTTTTTCCTGAAATGAGGATGTGGGTTAATTTGTGCCTTTTTTATTAGGTGCAAAAGGGCACCATTTTGTTTTATGAGCCAAATATCCTGCAGATTTGAATCAGATTGGAGGCAACTAATGATGGGAAGGATGGAAAGTTAATTCATCACCAACCAAAACTTTTTCAGTTTTGTGTATAGTTATTAAATGTTTATATACCTCTTTGAAGCAAACTTTTCAGACTGCTTTACTGTTCTATACTGTAATTGCTGGAACTTTGGCAGTAAACTCCTCTATCCGTAATAACAGAGAACATATATCTTCAGTGTTTATAAGTTGAAGTCTTGCCCCAACGCAAACAGGAACATACAGAAAGCCATTATGACCACTTAAGTATGACTGGCAGTTTATACTTTGAGCTTGTTCAGAAAAAGGCGGTATGTTACAGACAAACAAGCCTCTTGGGTGGTATAGAGACTGAGAGAATTCACAACAGCATTCCTGCTACAGCATAACATGTAGTCAGGTAATGAGCATGACTGGCAGTAAACTCCTAATAAAAGCACGTTCTTACACAGCTGTTGAATATGACGCTGTGAGCACACCTGCATAATCATTGTCTCCAGGTTTGTGCCACGTCCACACCATTATCTGGTACAGACATTGATACCTTATGTATGTTTAAACTGGGCACTCATGAAAACAGAGTCGGTGAGCATTTATATTAACAAAAGCTGCATGTGACACTGTATTTTAACTGCGATATTTGTATGTATACTTTTAGTCACCCTGGTAACATGGTTCTATGGCACTGCAATTTATGTCATTCAATTGAAAAAAAATGAAATCTGGACAGATCTGTCAGATGGCTATGGAAATTTGGAGATTGATTTTAATTTGGCAACTAGGGATTATTTTAATCACTGATCAACTTGCTGTTTTTTTTCTTTTCTATTCAGACCTTTGTAATAGACTTTGACATTTGACAAATCTTTGTATTTTAAAATGTTTGAGAAGGATTAGGCAATAAAGGTCCATTTCTGCTACATTAACATTTCCCAGGGAGGACAAAAGTCTTTGAAACAATTCAGTTCCTCTACCTGCATTTGCACAAAGACCTACATTTAGTTGTTTGTTTACATGGTACTAGCACCCCAAAAAGTCTTGAGTGGAAGTACTTTCTACAGGTCCAGGAAATATTGGGGTGGAGCCTGCAGTGCTGAAAGGAGTAAATGTGAAGAAATTCCTGCTTTTAAGGAGAGTTTGACGCATGCTGAAGCTTTGAAATAAGATAAGTCTAAATAAGGTGGTGGTGCCCTTACTAGAGCTGAGTGGTATGGCAAATAATATGATTGGTTGCAGCCTGGTAGCTCAGTGGGTTAAGGTATAACGCTGGGATGCAGAAGGTTGCAGGTTCGATTCCCAGCTGTGACACCCCATACCAGGTGTGTCCTTCAGGAGGACACCCAGCCATCCGGGCGTGGTCTATAGCTGCCTTCTGCTCCCCCTAAGGGCGGATGGGTTAACTGCAAAGGAACACATTTCACTGCGTGTTGTACACTGTGTAACTGTGTATGTGACAAATAAAATTGGAATTTGAATTTGAACTATATAGGAAATATGTATAGTTTATAATAATAATTAAGCAATATTAATAATTGAACAAGTTTAGTTGACATGAGAAACTGCTTTTACACTGCACATTCAAGGTGGATTTATTGGTGTTGAGAACAAAAGGTACCATACGTATGTGGGAGGTCTGTGCTGACCCTCATTTTAAGCCACCTGGAGAGGCAGAGTCAGATTCAAGGTGGCCTCAGGTACTATAGAGGTGTGAAATGTTGGTAATGACGTTATTCCTGAGTGACTCTTCCACATATGCAGGAGACAAAAACAGCACTTACAACCTGTCTTAGGTTTACGTAGGCTCAGTTGTCATGTTAATAATTATGGTTACATTCTGCTTTGTTTGACTAATATGTTAAGACTTCACTAAGGAACTGTAGAGACTCTCAAATGACCAGAATGATTTGCATGTGCTATATTAATTGCTATACATTATGATGGATGACACGTGTGGGGTGGCTTTTTAAAGTCAATATGGTGAAGCTTCTGTATAAAAATGCTAAGGATACATCCTATGGTATGTGTTATGGTCACTCATCATGATTGCAGCAAAAATACACAGCTAAAAAAAAACTAAGGGAACACCTGGATCTTGATGAGTTGATGATGATGAACCCTTGGCGGCAACAACTGCAATCAAGCAATCACTGTGGAGGAATTTTGGCCCACTCTTCTTTGCAGAATTGTTTTAATTCAGCCACGAGCATGAAGTTTGAGTGAGTTTTAGGCCCAGTCATCCCAGTCAGATTTCACCAACAGTTTTTGATCTTACATTGGTTCTGTACACCTTTTATATATAAAAAGACCAGGGCTCCAGACTAACTGTCCTCACTGACTTCACTGGTGCTCCTTACTGGAAAACTTTAGACCCAACCCATAATACTCAGGCAACATACAGCCCCCTACAGAGGGGCTAATTCATTTTACACTTAAAGATCACAAAATACAAGATGAACTTGAGCATTTCAGTGTTTGTTACACAGGTGTGTCCTGTGAAATTAAGTAGAAGATTTCTGTATTGTGGTTTGGGCAGCTGCACAATACGGCATGGCATGTCTGCACAGATTCTTGCTTTTTTTTTTTTCTCCGACTTTCTGGTTGGTTAGTGGCCATGCTGTTATCTGTGTTAATAATGGCAGTTTTTGAGTAGGTAGTTTTAGATGGCAGCTGTGCAATTTGTTTGAAGTGCAATATTGTGGTAAGCTAGTTCTGTTCTGTGTTTGTCTTTATTACTTCATTTTGATTTGCTTTACATATGGGGTGTAGCTAAGGTTTAGTTCGACTGCAGCACCACAGAAGCCACTGGACTGATTTAGGAGCAAAAACTCTTTTTAGTCTTTTTAAATCTAAGGAAAAATGTATGCAAAGCATTGCAGAAACATTGGTTGCAGCCGGTGGTGTGTGCTAACCATTGACGATTGGAAGACTGAAGGTAAACAAATAATAATTTTGACAGTAAAATTTTATTTAGATTCAGTCATACAGTCATCTGCTAAAAACTAGTGTGTTTCAGTCACATTTTAGAAAAAGTTCACATGGTTAATACTAATGATGGGATGATGGAGTCTTGAGAGGTTTATATTTGTTACATGCATGTTTGCAAGTTTGAACTAGCAAACATTATCATAATTTAGCATGATCATAATTTTCCACTATTAAGGCAGGTGCGTAAGTTTGGGCATCGTTGTCATTTCATTGATTCCCAAACCTTTAGAACTAATTATTAAAACTCATATGGGTTTGGTAAGCTCAGTGACCCCTGACCTCCATACACAGGTGAATCCAATTATGCAAAAAGTATTTAAGGGTGGCAATTGTTTCCCTTCTCTTTGAATATTCTCTGAAGAGTAGCAACATGGGGGTCTCAAAACAACTCTCAAATGACTTGAAAACAAAGACTGTTCACCATCATGGTTTAGGGGAAGGATACATAAAGCTGTCTCAGAGATTTCAGCTGCCTGTTTCCACAGTTAGGAACATAGGAACATATTGAGAAAATGGAAGACCACAGGCACAGTTCAAGTTAAGGCTCGAAGTGGCAGACCAAGAAAAATCTCAGATAAACAGAAGCGACGACTGGTGAGAACAGTCAGAGTCACACAGACCGGCACCAAAGACCAACAACGTCATCCTGCTGAAGCAGGAGTCACTGTGTTCGTTCAACTATTCGGCGGTCATAATGGCACTGTAGGAGTGATGCAAGCCTTTTTTTCCGCCCACAGCACAAACAGAGCCGCTTGAGGTATGCTAAAGCACATTTGGACAAGCCAGCTTCAATTTGGTATAAATTGCTGCGGACTGATGAAACTAAAATAGTTATTTAGGCATAACAAAGCGCATTATGCATGGAGGAAAAAAAAGACGGTATTCCAAGAAAAACACCTGCTACCTAAAATATGTTGGTGGTTCCATCATGCTCTGGGGCTGTGTGGCCAGTGCAGGGACTGGGAATCTTGTCAAGGTTGAGGGTCGCATGGATTCCACTCAATATCAGCAGATTCTGGAGACCAATGTCTAGGATTTAGTGACAAAGCTGAAGCTGCGCCGGGAGTTGGATCTTTCAACAAGACAACACTGCTCAGGGCATGGGGCATTCATGCAGAGGAACAAGTACAACGTTCTGGAATGGCCATCTCAGTTAATTGTGACTTTTTTAAGCACTTGATAGCTTGAAACTCTAGTAATAAATAAAAAAAATATTTTTTTAAGATTTATTAGAGCGTTAAGTGATTGTCAGTCACAACCAGGGCTGCACGATTAATCTAATTGCGATGTCAGTCTGTGCGATAAAAAGAACATAAAATATTGTGATTTAAAGTATTAGTACATGGATTAAAGCGATGAACTATTGTCATTCACTTGATGTTTACCATCTGACTAATGTGAGTCAGGCTGCTCAGTTTGTTAGCTTTAAAACATTTGTATAAGATATTTTTTGTAACCCATTCACCCTACTGATGGCCAGGTGCCTGTGTCCACTTATTTAGCTTGACAGTCTTTATAATGTTGGTTCTGGTAAATACCTGACGCTACCGCTTTTCTCTCTGGTCAAATATGACGTTTCAAGCAGCAGCTTTTCACTTCAGACAGCTCGTCAACATAGTTCACAGTTAAACATTTTCGTTTTTCAGTTTGACATGTCCAGGTGAGCACGTGTGGGAACAGAGATCGAGTTGGGCTACGGTGAACTGTGTAAACACAGGTATACGGTGTGTATTTACTTGTTCAATCGGAACAGCACATTTTCACCTTTGCTTCTACCTAACCCTCTGTTGTGTGATAAATGCATGACAGTTTTCTCTGCCTTTGTTGATCAGTGTGCAGCTATATATGGAAGAGGATTAGGGCCACTGTGTAACTAATATTTATTATTATTATTATTATTATTATTATTATTACATTATTATTAACTAATATTAATTCTTTCTTTTTTTTTCTCACAATTTGTTTTAACTCGGAGTTTGGAGAAAAAAAGTCAGAACTAAACAATTTTTTTCATTTTCATGGTGGCCCTAATCCTCTTACATAGATGTAACATCGCTCTCAGGGGAGCTAACTTTATTTTTTACTTTCATCATCATCATCATAGGTAGAAGCCAAGTGCGGCTTTATTAAAGCTACTTTTATTAACGCTCCTCCAAATCCAAACTTTTCAGTAAACTTGTTTACTGTAATTTTACAAGCAGCTGTCCCTTATGAGAAGAGACGATAGGCTATGACCTGGTAGCTTAATGGGTTAAGTGCCAGCATGGGATGCAGAAGGTCGCAGGTTCAAAACCCCGTCTGACTCCTACACCAGGTGTGTCCCTGAGCCAGACACTCAGCGCTAGCTCCCTGTAAGTCGCTTTGGATAAAAGCGTCTGCCAAGAAAAGTAAAGTTAAGAGATCGCAATGACAATATTGATCACAATAATCATGATATGTAGTTTTTCCCAAATCGTGCAGCCCTAGTCACAGCATGGTATTATAGATTCATAAATGCAAAATCTTTTAAATCAATTATTACCATAAATACTTAAAAGAAGAATTCAAAATAAGTTCATAGCAGCAACGCCTGCTCTATGCAATGAAGCTATCACCAGAGCAGCAGGGGTTTAGAACAGACATTCTCTCTAATTGTAAATCAACCTCTTGCTGCTTAGCTTGCTCAGATTGCTCACACTGGTCTGTCTTTCTCTCTCTCTCTCTGTCTCTCTCTCCCTGTCCCACATCTACCCACGGCCAAATACTTTGGTTCGTCCAAGTTAAATCTGCACTGGGTAAACAATTACTACCATAGGGGTGCAGTTTAAACCAGGATTCTGAAAAGATTGGTTCTTTGTAACCAACAAGTGTCCTTCTTGTGTGAGGATGGACGCTTGAAATGTTTATCTAACATTTAAAATGTATAACCTTGCTTTGCATAATTCTAAGTTTGAATCTGTACTTCCTAAAACAATTTAATATCGGTCCATTTATTACTTAAATGTAACAAGATCTGACATCTTTCTATTAGCCTACACTGTAATGCTAATAACTGTAATAAAACAAAACATATATACGGTAGTTACAGTAGATTGACACTTTGCTGTCCCTGTATACCACAACTGAGCCAATATATGTAATTTGTTACTTGGGTGATACTGCTTGTCATACCTCAGCTTTCATTCTTAAGTGACACTGTGTTTATGGTACACATGTGAGGTCTCGCACTAGCAGAAAGTTTAGGTTACATAATTTACATTATTTTAGGATAAGAGTGCTCTACCATTCTGAAAATATACGTGGGAAAACATGGTGGGTTGTGCTGCTGGTTTGAACAATAATCTATTTAGGATAACCTGTAGATTCTATGGCTGTTTCTGTTTGATATCCTGAAGCTGTGGCTGTGTTGTGACACAGTTACACGGTGATATAGTACAGTAGTTAATCCCAGGAGTCTGCATAACCTAAAATGACCCATGAAATCAGGGCTCTAAACAAGCTTGGCTAAACAATTAAGTCAAAACCAAAGCACTGACATTCAACCAGCCACACACGCTGGTTGTGGGACATGTCCTTAAACTCACCAGGAAATCCTAGAGTTCCTACAGGATTGCACGTGCGTTCACATAACCTTCCCCTTTGCCTTTCCAGTTGTCTAAACCACACCCTGAGGTGAAATGAGTCCAAAGGAGTGTAGGGGGCTCTGTATTGTGGTGCCTGGGCTTAGGAAGGATTTAAACACTACTACTTAGCAGCTCTTAACCTCACTGACCCTTTTGGGAGTAATCCAAATCCTGTTGTGCTAGAGAATTACATTAAGCTCTTGCTTTGAACCCAGGTCCTTGCACATGGACTGGGGCATTTATTGTAGGTTTATCAGCTCCCAGCTTCCTAACCTGTAGGTTAGCTACTAGATGGATAACACACAATGCCATATGACCTACTGAGATTAAACTGGGGTTAATTGGCGGAGGTGGCCCCCATGTACAATATTTGTTTATATATTGCCATTAGCAATCACTAAAATGATAACTCTAGAAAAACAAAATTAAACATGTAGAAAACCAATTTGTGCACATCAAAGGCTGTGATTTGGCTGGATGCCGCATTGTTTCTGTGTCTTATTTCTGCATATCTCTGTCCTGTGACTTGCACACAACCTAAACAGTTAACTTCAAATTTTATGAAGTCATCCAATAAACATCCTGGTCTCACCTCATTCAGATTTGTCTGAAACAAACTGCAGCCTGTGCTGCAGGTGCTGGAAGTGTTTTGTTTACTTTTCCCTTTTTTTTTTGGACTTGAAGCTCAAATCTATTCAGTCCCACCAACAGCCGACTGATGACCAGGCTGGAATTTATTTGTGGATATAATGTTTATTATGTCAATGTAATCGGGTCACAAATTGTTCTGTATCCAACATAGTTGTTAACAAGTATCAAACATAGTTGAGACATTAATTTGTATAATAGATTATTAGTAAAATAAAAATGGGTTTTTGACCCATTGTGCCTATTTTTTCCACATACCAGGAAAATCTAATGTAGACTCATTTTCAGAATGCAGAGAAATGCAGAAATAAAAGCTAGATGAATTAACTCAATTAACAAATATTATATAAAACAATTAACCTTGAGCATTTTATGTGTCAGTTTCATGAATTGTATTTAGACCACTTAAACTAATTTCAGCAATGCAGTGACATAATAAAAACTGTAAACAAGTTAGATTGAACTGTAATATCATGACCTCTTTAGGGCATACTTGACTGCGAAGCAACCAGTGCATTAAACCAGAACCAGTGTCATTTCAGTGAACTTGAATGAGTCACAGTATTGTCAGACATTCTTTGATTATTTCAGTAAGTATCTTGACTTGTTCCAAGTCTCTACTGGAAATGCATCACTTCTACTGTGTAAGTTGAGACGTATGATACAACAGCAAATCGCAAAAGTATGCTTTTAAAAAACCTCTCTTTCATATTTGCAAATCCTAACAATTTCCTTTAATCAATATAAGCAGTTGGTCCTTAGTTAGGTCTTTATGAGAAATTTGGTGTAAGTAATTTACAAAGTAGGTCAAAGACACTCATGTCAAACAAGTCACAAGAACATGAAAGAAAGATGCTTTTTCAATAACAAATTATTGCCAATGTCTGTAAACTTTTCTATTTACTAGGTCAGTGTATTCTTGGCTCATGTTGAAAATGAATTTGCATACTTTTTGTATTCACTCTTTCTACCATCTGACACCATCTAACACATACTGGGAAGCTTTAAATGCATTCACACAAGTATTTTTGCAGCAGCATATGTTTGGCAGTGTTGTTTTCTAAACTCACCTCACAAAAGAAAATCTGGACATTTTTGGGTGAAAGGCTAATGTGGAAATCAACCATGGGCTCTCATTCACTTGGGCTCTGTGCTGGTTATTTCAAGGACAAGCTGTTGGGCTGACATTCAAACGTTCTTTTTCTGGCAAAGAAAAGCTGTTTTAGGTTAACAGCCCCCTACGTTCTTGGAGACATCCATACTGCAGGCTATAGAAAGAGGCCCTCACTACATAGTTTATGGAAACCTCAGGGAATAGTTCACAGTAAATGCAAAAGACATAAGAGAACAGACAATTTTCCGTGTCAATTTGTATCTAGTTTCAAGTTTTGGGAGGGCATAAATTAAAATGCTTAGTTTTTGAGAGCATAATCAGATAAGTGAAATTTAAGTAGAGACATTAATGTCTATAAGCCAGTTAACAAAAATACTTGCCCGCACACATGCAGGGCACGTAGGAACCCTCCATATGTTCTGCTTCTCATTACGCTCACTTACATGCTTCTCATTATGTCCAGGCTGTCCTTTCCCCAGGCCTATAGCCTTTTAGCCATTTATATGTCAACAGAATTACCACGGAGACGCTTCTCTGTCTCAGATGAATGTTTTTGCCTTCTTTACCCCCTTGTTCAGCTTTGGTACTCCATATGTGATCGTTCTCTGATACTTGTAGAGCTGTAAAGGTCCCCCTATGGCTCCTCCATAGTCATTGTAAACTTAAATGCATTACAGAACTTAATCAAAAATATAGTATTTTTGGCTTATGTATTGCTGCTTATAGATGGCAAATATGTTTTAATATCAGAGGTGGGGTGCCTTTTATATGGTTGAAATTCACACTTGCCCACTCCCCCTTCCAAAATACTGTGGCTAATCTCAAGGCAGCAAGTGTGCAAGTCTGTCCTCATCTGAACTTTGGGTGGATAAAACGGCAAATACACAGCTGAGTCCTGCTGCTGTGTAGCCTCTCTTCATGTCTCTCCCTCTCTCACCCTCCCTCTCTCTGTCTCTCTTTGTACAGCATTAACTTGCTTTGCACCATTGCCTCCTGCCTGCTCACAGCATGGCAAGTAAGATCTGAGAAGCGACTGAGTCAAGTTGGACTCATATCAGGTCTAGATATGTGAGAGGAATGTCATTTGGAAATCATAGCACAGGGATATGAGACATGGCCAATCAAAAGATAGACATGTAGATTCACACACACATTTACTCACCCACACTGTATAAACAGTAGGCAAAGCTATCCGGTCATCTTACTCCTAATGAAAAGTGCACTGATGACATGGATATAAAAAAAGGGGCTTTATTTCCGTGGAAACCAGAGCAACGCAAGGAGCAGGAAAACCAAAAATACTGCATTGCGTCATGGCGTTAAATCCCAGTGACTTGTGTTGGCATGGCCACAGCTATCATCACTTAGCCCCTGAATAAAATACCAAAAAAGGATGATGATGCTGATAACCAACCAAAGTAATTTAGTTTGAAGCTTCATAAGCTACAAGCAAAATCAAATCAAATTAAATCACTAAATGTACAGTAACTCTTAAAACAAGAAAGGCTTCAGTATTTAATACTTTACTATAAGTCACCGCTTCTGTCCTTAACAGTCCTATACTATCCAATAGCACTGATGCACTGTAGTTTGAATTCTCAGTTGTCATACAAAGTAATGATTTTAAGGTAAGTGAATTTCACACTACTGAGTATTGTGGGGCACAGTTATAATAGTCCAAATGTCATCGCTAATGCTGCATTCCCACTTTATTAGCAGTTTAGGAAGAACATGAAACCAGCATGTTTGTTTCATTTGACTGCCCGTTGGCCTGTAAATTACATTAACATATAATGAAGTTAATATTCTGCTTATCTTGGGACGCCTAACGTAATTACAGACAAGATTCTGTTTAGAGACAACTTTTTCTGTGTTTAGACCAGAGTTTGTGCCCAATGTTTCGGGGATCGAGACAACCTGGCAGTAGTGCAGAAATATTCCCTTCAGAATATGTTTGAGTGAGATTCGAATGGCTAACCACTCAGAAGTCCAATAATTTCTGCTAATTAATTGTAACAGTAGAATAACACTGGAATATCTGGGCACGGAGAACAGTAGCAGGGCATGAGTATTCTTCTTATTTAATTTTTATCTTTCAAACGGAGAACAAAGTTGCATATTTATTTCAACTAAGTGCTATGAATGCCTAAACCTAACCATAGAAAAATTTAATAATTGTGTAGTTATTTTACAAATTAGATATTGAACTGAAAGAATGGACATCTTGGTGAAAAAGACTGAGCATACAGTTTCTGAATTTTACCCTTTAATTGAACATTTTCCTTTATACTTGTAATGAATAGAGTGCCACAAAATAAGGCCCAATACTATGTAAATATGGTGGTCATAATGGCCAGAGCATTGGACACTGCATACATATTTAACATCTATCTGCTTTCCATGAGAGGCAGATTATGTTTTGCAAAGGCAACAGAAGTGATGAATAGTACTTTGTTGCTACAGCAGTATTTTTAACTACAACTCCCTTGATATGGATGAAAAAATGTAAGATCTGAAGTCAAAACCAAAAAATCATAAAAAAACATTTCTTCATTCGTTGTTGCAAATGTAAGAAACACATTGTAGAGATTGCATTGAATTACACCTGGCAGACTCTGGCTACAATCAGTGTGAGACCACCTCTGGAGGTCTGGCAGAATCGCTGGTCACACATTTGATTCAGACTTAAATAGCTATTTAATACAGGTGTAACCGTAGTCATGTTTCTGTTTTCCTTCTCTCATCTTTGGCTTAATTCACCCTTTCTGGGCATAGTTTGCTATAATGAATGTATTATGGTATACGGTGTTATTCTTCAGCTTTAAAAGCCTGTTGCAAAAATATGTTTTGAAGGTGCTATACTATCTGTGTTTCACATCATTTATATGAGTAGAGTTGGAAACTTGCAACACTCAATCAACTTTTGATAAAAAAACATATAGGGATATACTGTATTCCTTAACAGTAAATATTATCACAAACTATGAAATACATAGAGGATTTGGAGGTTGAAACTTAAAACCTTCTTGCTCCAAAAGACGAATCAAGACAGAAGACAGAAGTTTGATTCCCCCTAATGGAAATTCACTAAGTGCTTAGTGGTCTGTATTTTAGACTTCTTAGTTTGCATCTTTCCTTATGACCCTTATTTTTTCCTTCCAGACAGCTTTAACACATTGGCTGGTACGTAGGTGGGTGTTTACTCCTTAAAAAAACCTCTCACCTCCCCCACAAACACATTAAATATGGAATCACAAATTAAAAGTGGACTTGTGTTGACTCCTTATGTAACCAGACTGTCAGGATGTGATGATTTGAAAAAAAATGTTTCTTAGAACTGTGTAGGAGGCAGAGGACAATGACAACTGCTTTTGCCAGTTTTTCCCCTCATTCTGTCTCATGTAAGTCATATCGTTGAGTGAAGTTTTGTTGGAGAGATGCAGCTAATAAAATACTCGAGGTCGTTGAGGCAATGAACTGTCTGGTTTCTTTTGTGAAAACAAACTAACATTGTCGCCAGAAATTGATAATGAATGTGTTTAGGGATTATAGACAGAAAGCTTACAGGTGTGAATTACTGGAAAGGGCAACATTTCTTCAACGTGCTTCCTACATTTATCTTACAATTTCAATCTAAAAGCTTGCAAGATGACAAGACATACCAAGCCCAAGCTGACCTCGGTTTATGTAACATGGACATTAGGTTATATATTTGTGGACCAACTAAGCCCCCTTAGAAATTGATTTTGCAGTTTTTGTGACTCTTTTGAAACAAGAACAAGGGGGAGTTTCACTGTGTTAAATAGAAACACCTAGAATGTGCTTTTAACGGATAGGACTGATGGGGAAATACAGTACAAGCTAAATCAGCAGTTTACAAACATGTCATTAACATATACTTTAGATCCAACATAGAAAAACAATTTTTAGATAATGGTGAATTAGGAAAAAAGACCTTAGACTAATTAATATGTAGACAAAGTTCCTCTCGACCACTAGCAAAGGCAAGTTAGACATTCCTTTGTGGAGCATTGCATATTCACTCTATGGTACAAAAGTGTTTGTTAAAGTGGAGGATATGTCCTGTAAATGCCATGCCATGAGGCAGATTGACAAACCAATGTAGCTTTGTAATGTAATGGATGAGAGTCAGATGAGAACGTGGTGCTCGGTCCCATGACTGAAATAGTAACCTACAAAATTTTCTTTTTGATTGTTATGACCACTATTGCAAAGGGACTGGAGGAAAAAAAGCTTTAGTTCAGAATTTAAAGGGACATTGATTAGTCTGTCAGTCAATAATTTATTTAAATTGAAATATTTTAAAATACTTATAATTGATGTATGCGATTAAATTAGAAAGACCTGATGAAGTAAGTCATACAATATTTTCTTCTGATTACATGCATATTTTTAACTATGAATAATGTTATTTCCTTATCAAGAGCCACTTTGGATTTTGTAAGCTATGTTGGCTCCTTCCCTTATTGCCCATAGAAAATCTTTTTGTAGACGCTGTTTCTTTTCCAGTTATCTTTTCTTTCAAAGCATCTGTTAAACACGGGTTCTCATAACTTCCCTTTTATTGCTTCAAGGTCCTAATGCAAAACACCTTACCCTTTGTATTATTGGTATTTTACGTACTTACTTTATTGGCAACTTGTTTATACTAACAATGTGATTCACCACTGCCCAGGGTCTTTGTTAGGTCTTTTTAAAACAAGACTTACTTAGATGGTATTGTATAGCCTTTTATTAATTGATGGCAAATATACATGCAGCTTTGAATTATTTGGCTGCAAGAAGGCCAGAAAGCATTTCAAGATGTGTTGTTTACACGAGACTCAAGTCAATCTGTGGGGATACGAATCTTTCAGCTATCCATAGTCATGCACAGAGAGTCTGAATGGTTTGTCTCTACTTAATGTCTCTATACAACCAAGCGTCACTAATTTGATTTAGGTTGCATTGACAAAGTAACTCTTTTAACAGTTATGTTAGCACCACCTTTATGAATGTGGATTGATGGCCATACAGTCATTTTAGATTGCATGTACAGTGAGAACACTATAAAATGCTTACTCTAACAGTGCCTGCTTATTTTGAAATATTGCTAAAATAATGCCCCTGCTCTCTAAAGATTAACATTGGTATCTGTCGATCACTACAAAATACTTGACTCTGCAAAGTTTTGACGTCCTGTGCCATGTGTTCTCCGCTGCCTTAAATTGGTAGCCAGTCAGCCATGTTTATCATCTACAAGATATATTTGCAATATATCTTTAATGTCGCTGAGTGTTTTGATGTTTCTGGATCTTGTGATGCCCCCCACCACTCCTTTTATTAGAGTTGTCAGGAGATTATAGACACCTAATTATGGCTGCAGATGAAAGGGGGAACAGAGCAAACTGATGGCACAGACCAGGGCAGCATTTTCATTCCTTTGAAATGGGAGTGTGATGCCAGGATTCACCAGGGGGTCTTACGAAGCCAAGGCAATAATGAACAGGAGAGGAGGGTTACGGGGGAGGAAGGAGGTGTGTAGTTGCAGATTGTTGAGAGAACAGAGAAAATAATGAAAATAAGATAGATGAAGGGAAATGGAGAAATAAAATACTTTCTCCACTTACAATTGCAGATGACACTAAAGGAATTGTCAATCAGTAGTATATCATGTGTCTTTAAATCTTTAAATGCATAATTTTAAATCCCTTATATTATATATTTTGATTTTTGTGAATTTTAACAAATGCAAACCTAAGGGTCAGAAAATCTATTAGCAGCTGAACTCACTGCTGTTTTTATGTACCAAACATAAAACACAAAAGTAAATCCTAGATGTACGTGTGCAGTCTTTTTAATTAAAACTCACCGTTTCCTATTCTTCCATATCTCAATTTTTTGTACATTGAGCCTTTTGGACAGCATGAGTTCTATTTGTTTTTGTAAAAATAAAAAGGTAAGATAACAGTCAAGTTACTAAACATTAAACACAGAAGTCTTGGATTTATGGCAAATGCAGCATGGAAACTGAATACTGTGAGCGACGGATGCTGAAGAACGCTGGAAGAAATGCTCTTTGCAGCCTCCATCTGCCACCCAAAAACACAATATAAGACGGGACACATTTTAGTAAAGAAACTCAAACATCATTATATTTGCAATTATGCTAGATTTATACAATCACTTAAAATCCAGTGTTCTGCACCTTTTAGTTCATACAAAGGACAAACTTTAAAATTGTTGCTATTGATATATGGTTTAACCACTGAATTTCATCTTCCACCCAATAAAACCTATGACAAAAATATACTCATTTAAAGTATTGTCTGCATTTCAGTAAATAGGCATAGCTGCAATTTTCTAACCACAGATAAAGCGAAACCTACACAGGGAATTGTGTTTTACCAAGTTCTTTTGTTAATGTTTTCCCTTAGTTTATTAACCTACTCTGCCCTTGGCAGTAGCTGAGGTCCTTAGCCACTGAAGCATTTTGCTTCATCTTCCTGTCCAGCATCACAAATACTGCCAGTTGATGTTTGTCCCGCTGCTTTAGTGGCATCTCAGGGCAGAAAAAAGCATCTTATTGAGTACACAATAAGCTTATGTTGACAGCAGTGTTTGATTCTTCTCATAAGGACATGGGTTTTGTTTAAAATATAAACCTTTTGACTTTTTACACATGCAGAAATTTAAGAAATTGTGATTTAAAGAAGCACACTTCTCTTCTTATGGTATACATTACTTCACCGATTGCCTCATCTACAGATTAGTTTATAAATCTTTTTGCATTGCAGGAGAATATCTGATAAATAGTTCAGTCAATGTCGAGGTTTACCAGCTGCTCTAAATTCCTTATAAAAGTTACAGCTCGCAAATTGACCTAAACCTCACATAGTATATCAGTAAAGAAAGTTGTTCATGGAAGACGCTTAAGAGTGTGTGTGTGTGTGTGTGTGTGTGTGTGTGTGTGTGTGTGTGTGTGTGTGAGAGAGGGAGAGTTAGAGGAGGGAAGTGTGTCAGAGGTTTTACACAGACTCTCTCTTACC
>JAUMHF010000014.1:7972715-8027715 GCA_032359275.1 Microctenopoma steveboyesi | reverse complement strand
ATGACCAGGGTCCTCTAATGTAAACAAAGAATTCATTTTAATCCAAACCATGTTGTTTCTCTTTATCAAACCATATCTTTTTTATATCTAACCCTAACTACATCTATAGTTGTGCAACATAATTAAGATGTTTGTTTTTGTCAATAGTGTCGTCCCCAAATCAGAACACTAGTTGTGGAAGCTGTAGACAAACAACATATTTGGTTTTACTGTGGAGGACTTTGAATGTGGTGCTACTAAAATGGAATCGCAGTACACCAATGTGCTGTGTACTTTAAATCTCATTGAGGTTTGACCATTAGTGTTATAATATAGTGAAAACTTTGGGATGCAGGTAGAACTGGTGTACTTTGGGTTCTGTGATTAGGTGAAGGTATGTGGAGAAGAATGAGGTTGTGTTAAGAGAGCAGCTCTTCAAACAAGCAATCAACAGAGACTGTTTTCAACATTCTTTGAAAGTTTTACGAGCCCTCAGACATCAGCCAGGACACGTTTAAAAGTAATCTGGCCCCTTTCACAGAAAAAAAATAAACCTGACATATCTGACCACAGAAGATGATGTTTTGTTTCTCTGGACCCCAAAAGTTACTCATTCTGATTCATATGTTCATATCCTGAGGTGTTATATGAGCCCTGTGTCTGCAGAGCACTTCTATCCCCTGACACCAGTAGACGGCGAGGTTCGTCGTTTGTGTGCGTGCACTTGTTTTTTATTACTTGGGTTGACAGCACCTAAAGATTATATGACCACAGGAAAAATGTGTTCGAGAAAATTCTGAATTTCATACATTTTCACTTGAAGTTAAGAACATGACATTTTGTCTGAATGTTGTTTTCCTAATGTATTCCCTCTTTTCCTTTTTTTCCAGATAATTCCTGGATTTTTCACAACCCATGTTATAAAAATTATTTTATGTGTGTATATTTTTTTCCTCACTTTATTTGGAATGTTTGTGCCTGCATGGACATTGATGTTCTCCACGTCTCAGTCTGAACTTGTTTTAAGGAGAACGTGAGCTGCTTATGGTTCTCATGTGAGCTTACTTTGGTCTGTGGTAAAGTGGTGAAATAACCTATACACTAAGTAGTCAGTCAACATCTGCTGAAACGTGCACCAGAAGCTTTTTTTTCACATATGATGGAATATCTAAACGATTTCATCTGATCACACAGCATCGGCAGCATGTGAATTTAAAGGTTTTTTTTTTTAACAACCCCATTGTAAAAATTATGACTTATTTTAACGCACTGCTGTTACAATCCAGTTCTGCACCCTTGGCTTCTGGCTCCGACTCAAAGCTGTGCAGTTGACAGAAGGTAATCCCCACCATGTGAGGCCTCGGCCCCAGTTTGGAGGCGGGGTATGATTCATTCAAATCTGCCGGTGATATAAAAAGAGGGGAAGTTGCAAGTATCCCAACTTAAACCCACAAGATCGTGACACAGCAAAGTGGTATTCGGGTTGTTATCCTGGTGATAATGAATACAGTAAAAGCAATGAAAAATGCACTAGTCTGTCTCGCCCTGCTGCCCCGTTTTCTGGTGGCAGCTGTCATGTTTTGGCTGCTTGACTTTCTATGCATAAGGAAACGGGTTTTCTTCAGACTGGAGCAGGAGTGTGATGCCGTCGATCCCCCCCTCTGCATATCGGACTCCAATCGCCTCTTCAGCCTGGAGTCCCTGAGAGCAGTGTGGCACGGTCATAAACTTGACTTCCTGAAAGCAGCGCATCTCGGCCACGGAGCGCCCAACACTGAAGTTGTTCAGCTGGGGGATCAGCGGCACAGCCGGATACTCGATTACGCGAAAGAGAAGAGACCGCTCATCCTCAACTTTGGCAGCTGCACCTGACCACCGTTCATGGCGCGTCTCAAGGCTTTCCAGGGAGTTGTGCAGCAGAACGCAGACATAGCGGAGTCTGTGGTGGTGTACATCGAGGAAGCGCACCCGTCAGACGGCTGGACGAGCACTGACGCGTCTTATCAGATCCCCAAACACCAGTGTCTGGAGGACCGGCTCAACGCAGCGCAGCTGATGCACCTGGAGGTGCCCGGCTGCCTGGTGGTGGTGGACAGCATGGAAAACTCCTCCAGCGCTGCGTACGGAGCTTATTTCGACAGACTTTATATACTGCAGGAGGGAAAGATAGTTTACCAGGGCGGCAGAGGACCCGAGGGCTATCGCATCTCAGAGCTCAGAGACTGGCTGGATCACTACAGACAAGTGCAGGGAAAATCCAGCGATCTAGTTATTCATGTGTAGAGACATTTTGCATCTTTTTAGAGCTGCTATGTGAAAACAAACACAAACCATGCTGCAATTTCCAGTATTATATCTCCTGTTAGATACTAATTGAGTCTATTTAATTTTTAATGTTGGATCAAAGTAATTTGTTTAACACAGTAGGCTCTTTAATTTTATATGGACAAACATACATCCTGTTACGGTTCCGCCCACGAAATGGTTTGTTTAGACCTGGTTCGTGAACAAAACTACTTTGGATGTCAAAAGCTCCGTGTTTATTCATTGTCTTTGTCTAACTGCGCCATTAACGAATGAGTCAGGATTCTGAGTAATATGCATCACTGTGTTCGTCAGTATTGTTGTGATGTTCGGTTTTTAAATGGGCTGAATCCAGAGAACCGATACTGATGTTTTTCATACTGGAGATAACAGTGACGGCGCTGCTCTCTGCCCTGCGTGGCGCGGATGATTTGTAAATATTGTTCCGTTTTATGGATATATTTTTCATACAATAAAAATGCTCTGATCTTCTTACAGGCCTGTTTGAATTATTAATTATTGTTAGCATGCAGGTGTGTTTTCTCTGCATGCTGTGTATAGATGTGTGTATGTGTAGGTTTTACAGTCATTTGTTCTCTTATACTAAGGAAACAAAAGGATGAATGTTCAATTTCCTGCACAAGAAAATGCAGCAGCTCTCCTAGATTCCTTAAAAAAAATACCTGCTTGAAGTGCAGTGACTAAAATTGGTGTGGAAAAGCATAAGATCTCACTAAATATCTGCTTTGGTTCGAGTCATGGAGATCAGTTATTTCTTTAGTTTGTTGCAGAATCTTGGTGAGTCACAATATACATGGAATTTACAGTCAAAGTGTAAAGCAAAAAAATAAATAACAAAGTTATCTGTGAAGGTTCTCAGTCATCCAGGTCATAGTTATCTCAAAAAGTTTTATCCAAAGCAAACCGAACAACAAGTCTAGTTGCTTTGGATAAAACCTTTTTGAAATAACAAAGTTCACGCTTTTTTATTTGGCACTATTGATCATTTTGCAAACACATTCAGAGTCTGCAACCATGATCAGGAGCAGGCTTGTGCCCAATTAGTGGTAAATCAGCTTTAAAATGATATAGTAGTTCTTGATGTTTGGCTGAAACTGGCGTGAGGCAACCAGGCTTTCTTCCACACAGCCCCCTTCTAAGCCTCTGACCTACTACGATTAAAAATCCTATTATACACTGAGACATGTGCATCTGTAAAGGGCTAAACACACAAATGTTTAAAAAAAAACCATTATTGATTCCTTTCAGGAAATTGTTGTTTGGACAGCTGCTGGACCAGAGTCGGCGCTATTACAGGGTTTCAGTGTTTTTCAGTGTCAAACCTCGGACATATAGCTTCGTGGGGACTGAGAATCGAACTGCTCACCCTTGGCTCGGAAACTGACTGCTCTACCCACAGAGCTCGCCGCACCTAATTTTCAGGAATTATTACATGTCTCTGCATCCCTGCAAGTCTGTACATCTGATCTTCTTCCTTCCTTTTTGAGTATTAATCTGTAATATGTAACAACTCTGAAACAAATTAGATTTAGGTTTTCCAATAGATATCACTTGAAGCTCAAAACGAGGGGCGATAATGAAACTGAATAAAGTGAGACAAAACTCATTAAGGGTCATTAAAACAGGATTTCTCTTCAAATCTGAGACGTGGCAGCAACATATGTCACGTCCTTCTAATTTTCAGTTGCAGGTGGAGAGACCTCAGCTTCTGCATCCTGTACACATGTGTACACTTGTTAGTCCTCATCACAAGTCATTATATAGGAAGATATGTAGAATAATGTTGTTAAGTAACAGCGATAGAAATTTACGACTTTACGTATAGGTGCAGGAAGTCGACGGCTTCCTTGACAATTTTTTTTCTTCTAAAATGAAGATATTTGCAGCACCTGTGCCATAAAGCAGTGCATCCCAACCTCGGTGTCGGGACCTCCCAAGGTGTAAAGAGCGTAAATAAACGAATCAATCCCTCAACCTACAAAAAGTTATTCAGTAAAGTTTACATTATTAATAAGAAATTAACGATCCAAAATACCAAATATTGAATCTTTAGTTTGCTCAGATGTGAGACTTTGCACTTCTCCCACTTATATAGGTTAACATGAGAAATTTCATAGTTAGTTACAATTCTGCACAAAAAGTCTTTCTTGCAGATTAATACAGTACATTTATCCCTTCTGGCCTCCAATAGAAAATCAGCGAATCACCTTGGTCGATCTTATCAAATTACAGATACTACTGGCCACAAGTAGACATTTCTACTTGTCATGATAATCCAAAAGTTAAAGAACCACGGCAACAAAAAAAGAGAATACGTTCAAGGCCATTAGAGAATGTGTTCTTGGTCAGACTGCAGAGGTTTACAGTGACCTTACTTTACTGCTCATCTGGAACATATTTAACACAGAAACACACCGCATTTCTGTTGAGTTGACAGCTGACAGAGGGGTACCTGCCTAAATTAAATATAACTTGCAGTGTATCCAGTGTTCACCCATGAAAAGCAACCTGACTGGAATTCTTCAAATCTGGATTCTTTCCATGTGCAATTTTCCATGGATGTTGGGTCTCATCTGTCAGCGGAGAGTCAGACAGGAACAAAGGGTTAAGGGTCTCCGGCTGGGGGGAGAGATTTAACTTTTGCTGTACTGTTTTGTTTTATGACTTGGAGGGAGAGAAATGGGTCTGCTGAGGTGGGTTTATTTCAGCTTCTCTGGTCAGCTTTGAAGGTGAGGGCCCCTCTTTCCCCAGGGTCATAACTCCACAAATGAATGTCTGGTGGTGGGGAGCCAGGGGCCTCAACACACAAAGGTTTCCAGTGAGACCTGTGTGATTCAGGTTCAACATGTTCAAAACGAGCCTCTTTGTGGCTCAGGAGACACATTTCAAAACTCAGAAGGCCACTTTTAACACTGTGGACATTTTTCCGGCATATAGACAGAAATTGTTGTTGTAACATATGGAAGTTTTTTAGAATTAGTTTGTCTCAATTAGCCAGGGTTAGTGACATTTAGTGCCAAGTTGCAGCATCAAGAAAAGATTGCAGTCCCTGCCGATCATAAGTAACCTACATGCTGTTTAACACTAACTCCTTGAACTTGTACAACTACTAGCAGTCATGCAAAGCTGTTGAACTCTCATAGATTTTTAAAGGTAGTTTTGTAGGTCAGAGACATGCAGTAACACAGCAGGCATCCCTGAGATTTTCCAAACTTCAGTGGGAAATTGTTGGATAAAGCATGGGGGGAAAACTCAAGATTGTCACTTAGATGGTGAGCTGAAAAAGCATTGCAGCGAAGTGGAAAATGATCTGTAATGTGGGACAAGAAGCCCTCATCTGTGACTTCTGTGATAGTTTGTATTGTTGCTCAGATGAAGTGCAGTCACATAGAAACTGGGAAGCATTAGTTTCCAATTTATTGTTATATTGTTCTTTTAACATGTTTGTTTTAATAGTACTAAAATTAAAAATATCTAAATTCAATATATAACTAAAATTTGTGTAACGCTAATGATGTATATCACGTCATAGTCATTTCCTGGCAACATCCTGTTTCCTCTTTTTCTTATAGACGATGACACCTTGTGGCCATACTGTGTGACTACATGTTTTTTACAAAGCTGTATGGAGTATTATAAGAAAACAAACGGTGTACTACTACCTGCTTCCTGCGTCTTGACAAAATGTACTTCTAACTTTGTGTTTGTTAATGTTCAGTCATAAACTTGAATAAAATGTAAGCCTCTCCCACTCAGGCATTGTGAAAACTGCCCAAGCCCTTATGGTCTCTTGCTTAGATTACTGCAATTTAATTTATTTCGGCCTTTTCACAAAGTATATCACACGCCTCCATTTCATTTCAAATGCTGTTGTAAGATTATGGAGTAATTCAAACAGAAGGGAACACACATCTCCCATTCTTTCCTTTCTTCATTGATTACCAGTTAGATTTAAAATGTCAAAATCTTATTGTTTTCTCAGCCATAAATGGTCAGAGATCTATTGGTCCCCTATCACTCTAAGTGCTCTTTACGTTCCTCTGACAGAAATTTACTAAATTCAATTCATCTTTATTTATATAGCACCAAATCATAACAAAAGTAATTTTAGGGCACTTTACATAGCAAGGTTTAGGACCTTGCAATAATATAAGTGTGTATATATAAACAAAATAATGCAGAAAACCCAACAGTCCCACTTGAGCAAGCACTAGGTGACAGAAGAAACCTCCAGCAGAACCAGGCTCAGGGTGGGCGGCCATCTGCCTCGACCGGTTGGGGTTAGTGGACAGAGGAGAGAGAAAGGAACAGCAGGTAACAGAGATCATAACAAGGAGCAGCAGACAAAGCACTGGGCAGGTTGGTAGGTCCAGCGGCTACAAGGTGAAATTACACAACTCCAAGGTCAAAGACGCCTGCAGAAAGGTACAGAGAGAAAGAGAGACGAAGCACAACAAGGGGAGGGAGGACACAATGTTAACAGCATGTAATAATGTCATGATAACAGAGGAGGAGAGGAGCTCAGAGTGTCAAGAAAGTCCCCTAGCAGACAAAATCTATAGCAGCTTAACTAAGAGATGGTTCAGAGTCACCAGATCCATCTCTAACTATAGTTTTAAGTCTAGTCTTAAAGGTAGGCGTATATAGTGATGATACATGGTAAACTTTAGGTCATAAGCATTTCTTTGCATAAACATCTTGATGGGTGCAGTAAATGGTATTCAACTGGTGCCATAAGGTGGAGCCAGAGACCTGCAAGTGTAGCACCTTCAGTGACCGTGGAGGAACGTGGGTAGAATCTTTGCTATATTCCAGGTGATAATCAGTGTTAAGCACCACCGAGCAGGTGATCAGATTCTTCACTGATGTCAGAGAGGTAGGCGGTGGTGCATACAGTATGTTAATCAGCTGGGTTTCACACTGGAGCACCCGATGTATTAGCCTAGTCAAGCATCCAGTCCAGTTTTAACCTGCATGTACTGTCAACATGTCAATTGGGTGGTTTTTAAATTGTGAAGAAAATTGATGAAATACACTTGTGACAGTAAATGAAAGTCATCTCTGGGTATAAAGATACAGTATGTATCTCTAACAACAACTTAGTCAACGCTGTTTTTGTATATTTTATTAAAAGCAATACATAGGCAAGTAGACATCTGATCAAACACAACAAAAAATCCCAGACTGTAACAAATACTGGCAAGTACTGAACGGTAAATGTCACGCAGTAAAATCTCTACTTTTTAAGATTTATGCACAATGCAATACGAAACCTGAAATGTAAATCTGTTATTTTATGCACAGAATAACCTGTCTAAAACAATGATAAAGAAAGCCAACCAGAACAATGGCATTTCATAAACTACTGAACAGGGGCTGATTTAATAAGCGCCAACTTAAAATGTCAGTGAGATAACGGCATACAATGAATTTGGAAATCTCATGTGGAATATCTTCACTGGGTGACAGGTATGTGTCTTTATTTAGTATTTTCTAAATCACATTTCTCTCCATCCGTAGTGGGTGGCCATCTCAGATATGAGGCAGATCAATAACACTTAGCAGGTGTTAGAGTATTGATTTCAGGCCTCATAGATACGTGGTGCATTGTGAAATTCCAGTACTGGCAGGAAGAAACTGTTAAAAAAATCTCTACTAATGTCATGGATACAGATAGAAACATCCAGTGATACATCAGAGAGAGAGTTAGATAGTATTATCTACCAAATTATCTTTATATAGAATATTACGTTAATATGAAAACAATGCTATTCTGTACAGTTTTGACCTGCAGGAAGTTATTACACATACTGTACATACTCATTTTAGTGCCTGTATGGTGACGGTTAGGTAGCACGTGACTTTATTAGTTTTAATATTTATCATTATCTCAAATATTTTGAAAAAAAAAACCCCAGCAAATCTTGCCAATTTTCCTTCAGCAATAACTTAAAATAATCATTATAATCAAAATAACTATACTTGGTTCAATTTTGGTAAATTTAGCCCACTTTTAATTATGTGTTGCTAATTCTGCCACAAATCTTTTACCAATGTCAATGTGTTTTTTTGTTAAAACCTCATTTTAATACATTTTAATGTTTAGATCGTAGTTTAAAAAGACATTTACAATCCGAGGTCATGTTTGTCTACCTAGTCCAGGAGACTATACATTCAAATATTTTTGAAACTTTCTATCCTTAACTGTACAACAGTCATGGTATTTCATCCATCCTTCCCGCTATTTTTAGACATTCATACCACACTCCCCACAGAGGGGCAAGGAAAGGGAGGAGATGATATAATCAGATGGAGGTGTAGTGTCTCCCAAAGCTGGTGAGTCTAATCTTCTCCGGCAGGATGATGTTTACTGAGTGCTCCAGCTTTTCCTGGGTAGCGCCGCCGGCTTCTCTCAGCAGGTGTTCCCTTTGCTGCTGTACAAGCTGGCTGTACTTGGCGTTAGCCAGCCACGTCTCACAGCGGCCAAAAAACACAATACCTGTGGTGCCCAGGATGACGAGACAGGTGAGCAGGGCCAGCATCCCAAAACACACAAGCTGTCCATGGGTGACAAGGATGCCGGGAGAGTGGACTGTCTCTTTCAGGGTAATCTTGAGCAAATCTCTCTCAGGGGGTCTGAGGAGCTTGTGGAAAGCGTGAGCCGGAAGGGAGTAATGTTGTGGAGTCAGAGCGAACACTCTGTGGGCCACAGGCCTGGCACTCACCAGCTTGGACCTGGCCTTAAATCTGTCCTGCAGGGAACATGTTGGACCAGTAAACCATTTCTGGCAAATGCACCGGAATGTTCCATCAGGTTGACCAACACACGTGCCCCCGTTGGCACAGGGCTCGCCGGCGCAGGACGAGAGCGTGCCGGTGTCATTACAGGTGAAGCCGGTGAAGCGTTGCGGACAGACGCACGTGAAGGCCAGACCGTGGTTTGTACAGTTGCCACCATTGAGGCAGGGGTTAGGCTGGCAGCTGTCAACACTGATCTCACAGAAGTTGCCGGAAAATCCAGTAGGGCATAAGCAAGAAGAGGAGGATGCTGAGCCATTCGTATCCAGACATGTGCCTCCATTCTGACAAGGAGATCTAGAGGACAGAGCGGTACAATGTGAACACACGGTGGTGAAGAAGAGGCCAGCTGCTGGCTCTTCCTACAACATATATTATCCTGTGGTTATAAAGCAATTATCCATAAAGAAACCATCAGATGTGTTTAATGATATTTACACAGCGATTCCAAAAGGCCATCATATGTGAAGGAGTGTCCTGAAGCTGCAGAATATCCAAACATTCCTTTCATGTGGCAATTTAATATTTGTTTAGCTAAGGAAACATCTTCAATGTTTAGTTAAAGTAGGTCTAACAGTAATTGCACCAAAAGCCACTGTTAATTATTGTGTGAGTTTATTTTAGATATCAGCTCTCAGGGGTGGCGATGGCACTGAAAGCGTTTCATTTGTCACGACAGAAAAACAGTGCTGCTAGGTGGTGCAAAATCAGTTTGTTAGGTCTATTCAGATCTAGTATTAAGAAACACAAGCCACAGGCTGCGTCGCTGCTGTAAACATTCACATCAAACTTTTTTTACTATGCAGTAAAAGGAAATCCAACTAACACGGTTCACAAAACCCGATTTTAGACATTTTTGAAAAAGTATTCAAAATCAAATGATGTGGGAGGAGATACAGACTCATTCAAAAAAATTCTTTTGATAAGGCACTCCAAATGATGATTGTGTGAAATTAGTTCTAAAGCTCTGAGTGTTCGCGGGATCACAGGGAAATGAAGACGCCAGGGTTTTCCCAGGGCTCTTTCTAGTGTTGACACTATGAAATTGCTTGTTTTGATCGAAAAAGAATCCATCGCCTAGAAATGTTCTGTTTACTATACAGTATGAAAAGACAGAAACAGCTACTTCGAGGCTGAGAAGCTGAAACCAGAGAATGACTGGAATTTAATCCTTAAAGTCTCAGAGAAAATGCTGTGGTTTTCATTCAAAGTTTAAAATCTGTACCATCAATGTGATTTCAAATGACTTTTGGCTTTGTGTCAGCACTATAATCTCCCTGCATCCACATGTACAACAAACAGTATCTGCTCAGTGATCACAGCCTAAAATCAGCGCTAAAAACATTGCAATGTCTCTTTCGGTATCTTGTGTAATTACACAATTCCTTAACACTATGTCTCTGTGACCGTAAAGAATAATAGCTCTGGCATATTTTTTCGACGACTCTGGTGACTCGGAGGACCTGATTAATGTAATTCCACCTAGGCCTCTTAATGGAGACGAATTCCTCTGGCATACAAATGAAGCCCCTTCTCACTGCATTGTGAAAATTTAAAAACTGGAATCATTATTTATTCTAGTGAGACAGAACTGTCATTTCACTGACACTAACCTGTGGGCTATTCGATTTTAGACGTTATTGAAGTCAATAACTAGGCTGCCTGACAGAACAAACACTGTGAGGAGACTGCAGGGCTGTGTCAGCTAACTGCATCCCCAGAGAGTCTTTACTATTCAGCTGATGGACAGTAGGAGGTTTCATCATGAATCAGTCCTCTCTGTAACCCAGCACTGGAAGAGGCATAATACGCTGTTTCTACCAGAATACCTGGCTCAACTTTTGCCTCATCTTCCCAAATGAGGACAAAAATGATGGTGCATACTTCTCATCAGTCAGATATTTACAGAAATGTCTCATCCAGTGACTTTAACAGTGGTGAATGAGTTTTACTTGGTTCCAGATTTTCCAGTTAAACATTGTTTGCATCTCTCTAATTTCTCTGACGCATCATATACAGTAGTAAAGCCTGCAGTAACCTTACACAGTACTTTATGTGGTATCGGGGACTGAAGGTCAGCGGAGGGAAATTCCTGGTGAATACATAAAGGCAATGTTGTATTTCCCAAAGTCGTGGGAGACATCCTGTCTGATTATATCGTTAAACTACCGTACATCCTGGAAAGCAGAGACAGATCAGTCGTGACCTCCAAACAGCTTTTCAAACATGCCCGTGTTTTCAAAGGATGGAGCCTTTTGAATTTGTACTCAGCTAACGCTGTTTACATGTCGACTAGAGAGGAGCACAACAACACGGCTGCTTCTGAATTTATGACTAGAGGAAGTTGGGGAAGTGGTTTTCTAAAATTCCTTTCACATCAGAGGGTTTGTGTTTGAAAAGCATGTGCCTGCCAGGGTTTTTGGTTGTTTTCCTTTGGCAACGTGAACCCAACAATATCACACTACTGTATGGGAGCATTGTTTGCTTCTGGTACAAAGCCTCAGAGCTGCCGTTGCCATTTTCCTTAATGTTTTATGGATCAACGTAAATTGCAAATCGGTCGGTCCTCATTCTCTTATTGATCTTACAATATTGGTATCATCAATATTTTAGATCCCAAATGACAATGTGTGACAAGATGAAAGGGGGCTACACCTGCGTCTGAAGCTTTCTAGTGCGTTTTACTTAAATGGTTTTAAGAATACTGTTTAACTTCAGCATTTTCCCTGTGTCATTTTCATCTGCAGCTTCAGCTTTCAGCAGCAAAAACCCGCTTGCTGGTTACCAGAGAACAGAGAGAAGAGTTAGAAGCTACCTGATTTTTCCACCAGGAGTTGGTAGACACCAAAAACAGAGTTTGATTTCTCCAAATGAATGCTAATTTTTTTATGTTTGAAATGATTACATTAATTAGGGAAAAATTATAGAAAATTATGAATAGATGAGAAGTAATTGTACAAGTAACGGACTCGTGTCAGTCTAGACCTAAATCCAATCAGGTATTTCTTGCTCGACCGTACCTTCCAATTCAGCTGAATTAAAACAGTTTTGCAAAAAAGAGTCAAAAGACTAATCACAAAGGCTCAATCGCAGTTGCTACCACCAGCTTTAGGGGACAATTGTTTTTTCACATAGGGCCAGCTCGGTTTGGACATCTTACTTTTCTGGATAAGTGAAATCATTATTTAAAAACTGCATTTATGTATATACTCAGGTTATCTGGGTGTAAGATTGAAATTTGTTTGATAACAAATATGCAAAAAAACAGAACATATATTTTTTTACAGCCCTGTGACTATACGTTAGCCACAGACTGGATGTTTTCAGCTGACAGACTTTTATCATCATCCACGTGATAAACAAATATAGAGACAAGGCTGTATGTATAACACTGCTTTATTCATCTACACAAAATATGAACTATATTTAAAAGTGCTGTTACCCTTTTGTGATGCAATCTCCTCCCTTTAGGTCGCAGTTTTCTCCAGCGTAGCCTTGGGGGCAAATGCACAGGTATCCCCCCTCTCCGGTCTCTATGCAGGTGGCATTACCAGCACAAGGTCTGGATGAGCACAGACGAGTATCTGTGGGGGGGAGGTAGAAAAGTATGCTGTTTTTAGATCTCTATCTCCTCTCGCTGTGCGTTTTTTGTCTCTCAGCCTGTTTTTTTTCCTCTTGTTCCCTTTGTTCCCACTTTCTCACTCTCACATTCCCCACCGCAGCGTGTTGTCACCAAGAACAAAACTAATCACATAACCAACCGAGTTACACGAGTGAGCAGCTCATATGCTTCAGCAGAATAAGATATGTACTGTAGGAGCTGATAAGGAGGTCAAACAGAGCCAGAAGCTAAACATTTTTTCCCTTGCTGGCAGGACATAAAGTAATTTTTATGCAATAATGTTCATTGTAGATACTATAGTACAGGAGTATTACTGAAGTGCCTAATTAAATAGGGACGTCTACTGAAATGGAAATGTGACCTTTAGAAACATTTCACATTTAGAATTTTTACAGCCACACGTAATTAAAACTTTAGAATATGTATCTTGCTCAGTGGCCCAAAAGCAGATGATGACAGTTAACAGTGAAGGCTTTTGCCGTTATTTTTGAGGTTTGTGAATTCACCGTCGACCCAGATTTCTCCATCATTATTTTCTTGCTGCAGTCGGATGTTTTCTAGTCTAACTTTGTCATTTCACGATATTCTCCAGACTCCAGCTTTAACCTGCGTGTCCCCGAGGTTCTGGGATTCGCGCTAACCCTCCAGTGTGTCTGCGAACGTTAGGATGCACACAGAAATACAAGTGACCTGCAAGGTTAGAGAGGCTCACCTTGGTCGCACAGGCTGCCCACCCAGCCCTCCTTGCAGAGACACTGCCATGCCTTCTCACACGTACCGCGCAGACAGCCGGGGAAGGGCACGCACTGGTCACAGTTGTCTCCTTGCCACCCTGGTTTACACCTGACAGAGGGGGGAAGGGAGCAGTGCTGAACTATTAATATCACCCAGCTTTGCAGTCACTGTCCCTCATTGTGTTGTTTATGTCGTGGTTGTTTTTATTTAAGAGAAAGATTAAAGTTATCCTTGATTATTCCATGATCTGTCATCCTTCTAACACTAACAGTCGTCTTAGCTTTGCCAGAAAACATTTCAGACCATGCATGCTTTGTAACCAGAGGCTTTTGAGCTGTCTGTTAGGATCACAATGCTTTCTGCTGTTGAAACAAAGGACTGCTTTGGCAGCTGACTTAACACAATGCAAGCAGCACACAAATCTAGAAAAGAACAGAGGGATCCAGTTGGCTGGATTGTGATTTCATTTATCTAAGGGAAGCACAGTTACAGATCCAGCGATTTATGGAAATGCAGGTAACAGAATCTTACAGCTTGTGGTTTATCATCGGTCGTTTTAGTACCTGCACTTCCCTGGCTTCTCACAAAACCCATTCTCTGTGTTGCACCCTGCTTTGCATTCCCAACCTTTAAAACAGAAAGAAAGAGACAGCGGCGGGTTTCATATCAATAATAATAATAATAAATAACCACAATAAAATACCCTTTCATTCTACTTTCTTACCACAGGCTGAGCCTTTTGTGTCAGTCATGTGTGTGTGGACACATTTACCTTTTGTGATGCCGGTCACCACGAGAATTAGGACAACAGCTGTGAGATGCATCGTTATGTAGAGCTAGACCCGCGGTGTCCTGCAGAAACAGAAAGCGTGTGAAGAAGCCCTGCTTCTAAAATGCGCAACATTCCCAAAAAGTTGATGTGTGTAAGAAGACAGAAGCTCACAAGGAGCATTCAGAGCGACGGCTTTTTCTCACGGAGCTCTGAGATTTAGAGTTGAATATACTACAGGTACGTTAGAAAGGTCATTCCGATACTTCACTGTAACACTGAGCTTATTGTTTGAAATATTCCTTATGCTTTAATGGGGTAGGACAGAAGCGGCGCACCTGAACCACACGCGCGTCCTCCTAAAGGGAATCCGCTGCGAACAAGCACGGAAAAAAGACACAAAGAAGCCATTACATAAAGAAATACTATTGTTTCTTCTCTGAAACCTCGTTAACTTGGATTATCTGTCTTACCTATGTCGCGCGCGCGAGCTGTTTCCATGTGGCTTCTCTCATATTTCATTTTGGCTCCTTCTGATTTTCTCTTCTTTTAATTCACGCGACGTTCCCTTCACTGAAGATGATACCACAGGTGTATCAGCTCTCCGGCAGCTGGAAGGTGGAGCTGATGGATTTGGGGGGGGGGGGGGACTGCTGCATCGTGCAGCGTCCCAGTGCAACACGCTCCTCCCACCTCGGAGCGAGAGTGTGTGCACTGGTCTGATCCTCAGCGGAGAGATACTGGTGTGAAGACCAATGGGTGCCTGTAGTGTTAGAAGGAAATGTCCTCACAGTACAACTGAATCAGCCCTTTCAGCCTTATCTTAATATATGTCATCATAATCTTGTATTATTATTATTATTAATCATAAAAATCAAAGCAGCTCGTTACTGTTATAGCTGCAAATTACTTTATTCTAAAGTAATATACACAACTGGATTGTATTGAGCCTCTAATAACACAGGAGGGAGAAATTCAGACACACTGCTCTGCCCATCTTAAAATTAAATTGAATGTCTTTCCTTACACTGCGCCCACCTGCTATACATAATAATGCCTCGTTCTATTCTTAGTCCACTTATTGCCGTCCACAGTCTCCTCTTATCCTTCCCTTGGCTTGGGAGCGGTGTTTTCCTTCCCATGGAGCATGGCTTAGTTTGAGAGCCTAGTTATGAGTTTCACTTCCCCCAGACATTAGTAGGTTGGCAGTAAAGATGCTGTTAATGGTGCCCAAGAAATCATCAGGGGAAATCTGCTCCCTCCTCTGTCTTTCCAAACCTCCCTTTAATTTATCTCTTTACATGCTGTGTCTGAAATGCAACCTGTGTCCATACACATGCGCGGAAGTCAAGATGTGTCCAGGCTGGTGTCTGATAAATGACAGCACAGACCACTTTTAGATATTCCAGTATGTGTCTCTGCTTATAGATTTGTGTACCATGTCGCCTGAAGCAGATATTTCTGGGTAGAACATGTGTGTGTGGGCTTGTGGGTTAGACAGCAAGAGCACATACATATTTAAATGCAAATAAGTAGCAACAAACCGGCATCAGACAGCGTAGCAGAGCACCCCTGTCTGTGCATCTAAAGTAAGCGTGCACACACTGTCAGCAAACAGATGTGATTGGAGTAGAGATGGATATATCTCAGGTTTGATATAAGTTCAGTCTCTGTTTAACTTGGCTCACATGTTCATTTATATTTCAAGACTCCAGAGATGGTGCTCACAGTTGGGTGTAACATTACAGCAGATGTGATGGGATTCCCCCACAGACAGGTTAAAAACAATCATCTACATTACTCATTTTAAATGAAGCTGGTGTGTGTGTGTGTGTGTGTGTGTGTGTGAGTCAGCCATCGATTATTTTTTTCTTCCAGGACAGATCTCACCTGGTATTTGATTTTTTTTCCTCCCTGTTCCAGTCAAGTGTGCCTCAGGTTTAAATTGGACATTATGGATTGGGTGTGCGTGTATTCTTTTTTTTGTCTGACAGAATGAGGTAAAATTTGGTTCCCATAGAGAAATGATGTACGCATGTACACATCCTAAATAATACATACATGCTGTGTATTTAGGCCTCGATGTGTCTATTAGAGCGGAAGCTATTTAATTGATTCAGATGTTCAGGGATTTTTTGAGTAACGATACTGGAAGTTGACAGTGGCTGCAGCTCAAACATCAGGGAATATCACCATGATTATAGGATCAACCCCCTGGGGACCATGATTATCTACATTAAACCTAATAATCCAACCCATAACTAAAATATGTTGGTGTTTATATTATATATAGTCTATTTAAAAATATTTTGATCAATTACAAATAATCAAACATGAACATTATCTGGTTGTGTACTCACAGATATATCAAACTGTAGATCAGACATAAACAAGCTATTTGAATATCTCCATGTGTGTGTGTCACCTGATCTCTTTAACACATCAGTGTTATTTCCAATCTGTGTGAAGGTTACTCCCACACTGAACTCTTCCTCCTCTCCAGATAGACGAGGAAACATTACAAGGCATTGAGATGCAGTGAGATCTGCTTATTACTGGTGTAGATAATTTCATCTCAAGTTCACTAGAGATCAGAAATAATTTCATCTGAATTCTCAGCACGCAGGCACACACTCAAGTCTGATTAAAGAAATCCCCATTCAGCCTGCACATACCAGCCATGCTGCAAATTTTGATACAGATCATCATTCAAACCCTCAGCAGGAAATTAATCTCGAGTACTGAATTCTAAACACAATTAGCTTGATAATAATGTGTAGTTTGCCTCTTCAGTTCGTCTCTGTTTAGTGGTTTTCAGGTGGATCATTAGACAGGAGACCATGCCAGGAGCAGCCCAATGGGACTTCCTTACCGGCGTTATAATTATACATGGCAGTAAATCATTCTGCAATTAATAATCATCACATAAAAAACGTAATAGTTTACAAATAGTAGTCTATTAGTAGTATATTTTTTTACTTTCTGGGTACCTACCAACAGTACAGGGGAAAAGCCTTGAAGGAGAGGACCTACATTTATTTTATTTTTTATTTATTTTTATCAATTATTCAGTGCTTATGAAGATATTGCTTCATTTCATACGTCAGTATGTTATTTGGAATAAAAAAAATACTTTCTCACACATTTAAAATATGCAGAATTGACTTATGCTCCTAAAAGCTCATCACACTGTAATTGTTTTTGATCTGCTGATATGCTTTGTTTCTTGACCTACGTGATCCAACATGATGTCACTTTTCCTCTGTATTTTTGTTTTCTTATTTTGATGTTGGCCTAATTAAGCCTAGTTCTTGGCACCATTACCTTTTTTTTTTACTGCTGCCTAATGTTAACCTACAATCTGCATTAATTGACAAATTTATCAAGCAGCAGAATAATTAATGAGAAACTATTGTGATCATTGATTGATTGATTAGTTTTTTTTTTTTTTTGAAGTCAGTCATGCGTAAATATAGAATCCTGTGTGTCCTTCCTGTCTGGCCTTTTTTTATATTAAATGCTGTATGCACACTTGCATGCAGACTTCTGCATACAAGCAGTAATTGGTTACGAACATGCGCCTGTCTTTAGGGATGAGTGGCTTCATTCATTCATTCAATTCAATTGCACAATGAGGTGATATGTGAAAGATAAAGTGGCGCTGTCACTTCCTCAACAATTTGTCTCCTCATTTCTTTCTTTTCCTCATTGTGAGTTCTATTACATGAACTTTAAGAGCTGGGGTACCTGAGATTACCAGATAGGATGCAAGAGTCATTGTAGCTCCTTCAATTAAACCCTTTGTTAAACAACAAATGCTACATTACTCACCCCCCCCCCCCCCCCTCCAGGAGGTTGCTTTTAGCACCAAACAAAGATGACAGCATACACACTACAGTGCAGGTGAAGTTAAATAATACATCAGTCTCTTTATTCTCAGCAAGCAAAAGAGGGAAAAAAATCCTTCTCTTTATACCACAAGTGCTCTTGCAGAAATCTGGGATGCTGGCTGGAAACGGAGAACACGTTTCTCCCTTTCAAAATATACCAATTATATGGGAGGTGGAGCAGAGATGATCATTCATCCGCAGACCAGCAGCTTACCATGAGTTTACCTGGCACCATCCTAAGGGCTAAAACTGCACCGTAGCTTCAGCCTCTGGGGGGTTGGCAGGACTTAAAGCACCTTCAGCTCTGGCTCTGATGTTTGTGCAAAATCTCTGCATTGAGTAGTTTTTAAATGACAAAGTATTACCAGCCTCATTTCAGATTTCCTACGTGAATTAGTAATTGGATCCCTGTCAGCAGATGGTGTCAGTAGGATTGGTAAAATTAGAAAATTGGTTCAATTTTTCAAAGCCAAACGTGTTTAATAATTGCATATAAATCTCAGAGTTACATACAGTCACTCTTCTTCTCTTCTCACCCAAATTTCTTTCACAGTGTTCCTGCAGGACACACTGTGCATAGCTCATTGTATTGTCTTGCATTGGTGTTACATCAACTTGGAAGTTTATTCTGGGCAGAAATAGTGGAATTAGTCTATTTCTTTTAGCTTTATTCATGTGTTTTTTAAGTCTCACTAGGATTACACAGTTTGGGAAACAGACTCTTTGATTTTCTTCTGCAACACTTCTCTGGCCATTTACCCGTAAAAGAAGCCTCACACTTCAAACACAACTACATGGTTTGCAGGCTTTTAGGCATCGTCCAATGCAGAGTAAATGAAAAGGAGCGTTTCATCGATCGGTGTTGTGTCACTTTATAAATTCTGTGGCAGGTAAAAGCATCAACATGATGTGCCCGAAGCAGGAGATGCAGACACCACTGCTGCGTGCGCTACCGACTGTTTAACCTCAGGCAATCTCCACTACAATCTTTGTCTTCAACATTAACATAATAGTCTGTTGCTAGTGGGAGAACATTTCATCATTGCCAAAATCTTAAAGCTAATGAATTTTATTATATTTATTGCAAAATAAGAATTACAATACTGATCCCTGTTTGAAAATCGATGTCAGGCCTTTGTGACAACACAAACAGCAGTTACCTGGTATATAAAACAATGCATCACAGGTGTGAACTGCACGAGGCAGAACCTGAATGATGATACAGTATTTGTGGAATTTGCCATCTGCTCAGATGCAAGAGATGTTGACTTAATTTTATTAATGGTGATGGTGTGGTCATTATCTCCATAGCAACTGTGGTCTCTCATTGTGAGGAAGGCACGAAGGTTATAAAGGAAGCAGATGGACAAGACTGATAGTCTAAAGAAAATGGGGGGTAGTTGGAGAGAAAGATCGAGGCAGGAGAGAGATGACGGAGATTGAGGGGAAATGGAAAATATAGAAGATTGGCTTTGCCTAATGCTACCTTCACCTGATGCCACTTACTTGCATGTAGTTACCATGGGAGCGAGAGGATGCTGCTGTCTTCTGGGTGTGTGCACCTTACTAAGGGCTTGCATCATCAAGCTATGACAAATAGATCATCTTTTCAACCTGAATGGAGAAAAATGTGTGAGACTCAAAAAGTGGCGGGATGTTATTAAATCACATAAGATAACTGGTGCTGTGCTTTACTACAAATTGTTTTCCTGTTAGCTGTGATTTACTGCTTCATTGGCTCCAGGTAATGAACTAAAACGAAAATCTTCATCGATTTAAGAAACCGTTCTACATGGCAGGTGTATGAAAGAACTAATTTTACTTTATGCTTTCAGACATGTGAAATTTTTGTGTGTATGGGTTTTGTTCAGTGCATTTCCGTATGTGGTCTTTATGGGCATGTCCATGCAAATATGCATCATTGGTATAGTACTCCGTAATGTTGCAAGACCTATGTAGAAAGTACGACAGTTAAATAGCCGAGGGGCTTGAGAGTGCTGAAAGCCAGCCACTAAACGAGCAAACGAATACCAGAACCGACAGACAGCACAAGTAATTAGCCCACACACTGGCACATGTCCAGAACATGTCTTCTATGTATTAGTTTTCCCCAGGCACAAATTAAATGCAACCCTTCACCCCAAACAACAATGATATTACATTTTGCAATTTATGGACCTGATAGGTGGAGTCAGTTATTTGTCACTGAATATATTAAAAATGTTCACACAACTGAAAGCAACTTAACTTTTTCTCTCTTATTACATCTGGCATCCCGTTAGCTTTCTTTTACGAATTCAAAGCCAGTTTAGATGCTTTGGAGCAGCTTTGCTGCTACTGTTGTATGCATATGTTTGCATCCGGACATAAGAGATTAATGACGTTAGAGGCTCTGTCTGTTCTCACCTACTCCTCGTCTGCTACTTGTATTCATTACCAGCCTGCAGGGTGTTCAAAGACAAAGCACAGTGGGAGGAAAGCAGACTGACAAAGAGAAAACGATATCAGGGAGCCAGCAATGACACCGATCACTCATCCAAACTGTTCGCTCCTGTTTTCCTGCATGACTCATCTTGAATCATCTCACACTGTCTCTCAGACAGACTATAAAAGTCACTGTTATGTGTTTTGTGTTGTATGTCAGTCATCGCAGTGAGATAAACGCTTGTGTGTTTAAGTGACACCTCTTTTCTTAGCCAGAGGTAACATCATCCATTAGGCCACCTGCCGCTGTTGAAACAACAGGCATCTGAAATAAACAAGTCATAGTTAGTGATGGTTTAGGTCAGTCATTTTTTATGGAGTTGTTTGAGCTCTAACTGTTGTTGCCAAAACGTAGAATCTGTTATCAGTATTTTACTGGCTCTTTGTAGAAATTGACTATAATTTATCAGCGGGGGTTCACAAGTGTTGCCCATCACGTCCTAAGAGATGGGGCTGGGCAGGCTGTGTGACATTACGGGAAATTCTTTCCGCTGTGTGCAGCTTTCATTCATACTGACATCCTACATCTTATGTCTGTGGCTGTCTTCGAGCTAAAAGATTAAACTAAGACGAGAAGAAACAGCATCTCGACTCTGAGCTTTAAAGATGTAATCGCCAGCCTTTTTACAGCAGAGATCCAAGCGTCTCCAGGTTGATTGCTAAGCTAAACGAACAGTATCAGTCCTCACATCTAACTCGAAGCAAAAACACTTCCCAAAATGTCAAACTAGTTGCATACCTGTTGCATAATATTGTGTTCTACTTTATTAAAATAATAATTATTTAAAATAATCTGTTGCACAACTTGCAGGTCCTTTTTTGTAGGTGTACTTTTGTAAGGGGGGGCAATGCATATCTACGATTGTAAACTTCTCTATGCTACCAGAGTTGCCATTTACTGTTAGAGAGTAAGTTATAAATAACAATTATTTGTCTTGATTATTAATTATTAGTATGAACTCCTGATTATCTGCTGCTGCTTTAAACCTGTTGTAAATCTGCTTTCTTTGCTGTGATGAGCTGTAATGGGGGATGAATCCAACAGAGGAGGGTATTCCACTTCTCTCTAATTGAATTTCACCTTTCAACAGAAACCTGTGGCTGCTAGCTCAAGGTTCAGTTGGAGATATTGCCTCTCAGATTCAGATTTTATTTGTCACATGCACGCATACACAGTACGATATGCTGTGAAATGCCTAGACGACCAACAACGACCTTAGAAATGTTAAAAACAAAAGAACACAAAACAATACAAAAGAACAATAAAATGACAGGAAATACAATAAGTAGAATACGGAATACAGTAAGTAAGGTGACGAGGAAAGTAGCTAATGCTATTGTGGATATGGTGTTGTGATGTGGTGGATGGATTAGTGAACGTCTGGGAGGTGTGCAGTGTGCATGTCCATGTAGGTGCCATAGTGTGTGATCCATAATGTTCATAAAGTCAGCAAGTTATTGGACAATGTCCATGAGGTCCGGGGTGTGTGTAGCTGTGCGTGTGTGCCCAGATGAGGAGGTCTGTGCAGTCCATTCCAGGGGTGGCTGAGGTCCTTTGCGGTCTTCTTGCCCTCAGTCACCCACTTGGAAGGAAAATCTATGCGATGAGATGAGAGTATCAAAAGATGGGAATTATCAAATATAGAAATAACCAAATGAGATGACAAGAAATATTGAAATGACCAGATGTGCAAGTGTGTATAGATGACCACAAATGATGTCTTCAATGTAAGATGTGTATGGTGCAAGTGTGCATGAATGTTATAAGTGTGCAATGTAGGCTATCCTTGAATGTCCCGGGTGTGTGCAGTTGTGCATAAGTGCACAGATGCTTGTGACCATGGGTGTGATGTGATGTGCAGGGATGCAGAGTGATGGTCCTGATCAGCGGTCTGGTTGAGAGACAGTATCGCCTGTGGGAAGAAGCTCCTCCTCAGTCTCTCTGCGTTGGCTTTCAGAGAGCAGAAACGTTTTCCTGACCGCAGCAGAGAGAACAGACCGTTGCTACAGGCAAATGTGCTTGCTATCAGTCACTTCACATCTTTGCTATGAATGGAATGAATTATTCACATGTACAGCCAAAGCTGACAGGAGACCAGCGTGAGAGATGATAAACTCCTTCACTTTGGTCAAGTATGTGGATTCTTCAGAATAGCACATTTGCCTTTAGCATGTTTTTCTTGGACATTTTTCGAGTTTATTGGGTCCAACAACATACTGATTGAGATGTCCAGTTCACATAGTTTTGCACCAAAGCAACACTGGTTCACTGGCTTTTAAAGATCATGTCATTACCTTCCTGAACTTTTCCATCAATTTCTGCCTCACGCTGGCTGGAAGCAGTTAATGAAAGTGTCAGTGCTCTTCCAGCTGTAACCAACATGATGCACCTAATTTCTGTTCCCCATCTCCCATAATGAAACACGACAGCCATTCTGCTAGCTGCCGCTTTTTTATTTTAATAAATATGATTCAAATAAAAGGACAATGCATCTGAAAATTCATTTTTCAAATCACTTTGTGCTTGAGATACTTAGTGCTATAAATAACAAGACGCTTGAAGTTAAGATAATTTATTTATCGTTTTATTTTAGTTTTTAAGAGAATTTTTTTTTCATGGAGGAAAAAAAACTTAATTACAAATGTGAAAGCTGAACTGAACTGAAAGGAGCAGACAGAGATGCAGTTTGACTCTATTCTACCTATTCTGTGTTGCCACTTGTGGTCTTTCTCATTTTCTTTTACCACCAATTTCATCAACTGTGCTGAGAAAAAAAAAGAGAGAGAGGACCAAAAATAGACCTGATGAATAGGCTGCTGAAAAAAAACGAGGTGTTAAGGTACAGGAGGAAGAGGTTGTTCTGTAACGCTGCACAGGGAAGTGATGAAAAAATAGGGGAATGAAAAGGAGCGGATGAATGGAGAGAGAGGCAGAAAAGACGGCGCACAGATATGCCGCTCATTTTATGGAGTGGAGTGTGGTCAGACACTTTGTATTGCAGTGGATAAAAAAGACAAAAAAAAAACAATTTTGGCAACAGTGCAGAGCAAGAAAAACTCACTCAATTGTGTGACAGAAAAACCACCATTGCACTTCTTGCTGCAACTATGATGACTTCATTCCTGCCAAAATACATTTTCTCAAAGGATGTTGGGCAGTTTTGGGGCAGAACGGGTCTCTGGGCGTTAGCAGCTCTGAAGCTAGGGATTCCTGCAGGAAGGTACAGAGAGAGTGGGGAAAGAGAAAGGAGCACAACCGCAGGAAAAAGTAGACACACAGTAAATGACATGCAATGTTGGCATATGAGCTCTAACTATAGGCTTTTTCCAAAAAGGAAGTCTTTAGCCTAATCTTTACTATGATTTACTCTAAATCCTGACTGGAAATCTTCCTACAGATTGTTCCTGTGAAGACGATCACATAATTTCTTTGCAACTGCTTTTTCAGCATTTCAGAGATAAAGGGCAAATTGGATATTGATCTATAAGAGGTTTAACTACAGCGACATTAAAGTAGGTGGTTTTGCTGAATATTATTTAATGAACTCTGCATGATCTACAGGATGGACGTATTTCAGGAAGACTGATGTCTTACAAACAAATAGGACTAGAACGACTGTCACTTTCTGGAACCACTTTATCTGTAGTAAATGAGATTGGACAGACGGTATACTATCAGAAATAAAACAGCTGTTTGACTTTTCTAGTTTGAATCAGAGAGACTAATAGTGGGGCTCTCAAAATAATTCTAACCATGTTCAGGTATGAAGTTGATCTAATAGGAACAGGAAACAGGGATTTAGATGAGGGAGAGCTGATGTTTGAATTTAAAAGTCTACCATTACAGAATGACATCATTAAAGCCAATTAATACATTTCTTAATTGAATTTCACTATGACATTTTGGCTTTTAAGCTTTCGCATGTTTTGTTTGATTTGAATGTGATCTTAGAGTTTTTTTGGCTTCAGTCTTACACAGTCTTACACTTCACTGCTACAGGTGACTTTTACTGGACATCATTTTGGAAAATCTCAATTTGAAATGCAAGCCTTTAATTTAACAAATCCCAAATGGCTCATCGGCTCATTTATGAATAGCCTGGAGGTGTGTTGAACTAACTGAGCAAAAACTCATGTAAAGTGGAGTCCTCAAATCATTTCTAAATCCTTTACAGAGTTGACCACAGCCCACAGCAGTGACACAGGTAGGATCATTCTCGCTAACCCCAGCTGAAACCAGTGATGAGATGCTACACACTGTGATGAATGTGAATGACGAGAGAGCTCAGCGACAAAGTGGAAAATGCTAATGATCTTTACTGAGCATCGCCTCCTTTCATGTTGTGACAAGAATGAAAAGGCTGGTTTGATTGACATATAACCTAATTATAATTGTTGTAAAGTTGAAAACGTTTCACTTTGTTGCTTAGGAACGGCAAGCGTTGTGTTGCCAAGAACGCCTCGTCAACTCTAAGAACTGTGTAAGGAGGCAGAGATAATTGTGCTGGTTTTAACAAGTGAAAGCAAAAGTTGTTGATCACAAATCTTAAACATTGTGTGTTCAGCTCAGACATGACGGTTTCTTCCTTGAAAGTGTTTAGGAAGCAGACGGTCACCTGTGTATCGCTGTTCCAGTGTGACGACGTGTGATGTGTCAGAGGAGAGAGATGATCTTCGTCCCCTTCTCCAGCTGGAAGCAAGTGGAATTAAACTCACTGTGTCTGTTTTCTGCTTTTCCCCACGCTGCACTAAAGCTGGTGATTGTGTGATTATGTGTGGAGGAGAAAAGCCCAGGCAGAAAATAAATAAGAACTCTAATTAGCCCATGGGACAGTGAAACATCTGATGAGTCTTTGCTGTTTTTTGATCATGTAAAAAAAATCCGGCAAGACTAACGATAGCAGGCACTTTTCATTTTATTTTGAGCTTAATATTTCGCAGGTAAAGCTAATTAATGATTCATATTAGGGGACAGATTATTAGTGAAATGTTTCCAGTGAAACTGTATCTACAATCATCACATTGTATGTTCACTGTAAAAAATACTACACTCGAGCTTCACAGACACTAGGCAGCTTTGGCACAGAATCAGCCAGCAAATGGATTCACACCATAACTGTGTTAAAACAATGCAATGCATGAATAAAAGCTTGATCGTGGCTTTACAGAGACACTGCTTTGCCGCTGTAGCGCTGCACCTCGGGAGAATTGAAGGCACGGAGAGATGTGGAATGAATAACTTCATTCTTCATGGATGTTTCTCCTGTTTCCGTCCTGATGATTCAGTGATGTCGAGGGTCCAGTAATGTTCTCTCGGGCTTCGGCTTCTTGTAGAGCTCTTAAGGTTTATCCATTCGTGCCTGTGCATTGATCATTTGCGCATGCAAGCACGCGGAATCAAATAGTTCAGACCCGTGAGGAAACGGCTGCCTGTAAATTGATCTTTGCCTGTCACATTTTCATCAGAAAACACAGGAGGCAAGAATGGATGACACCGTCAGAAGACTGACCAGGGGTCTCGCTATTAAAATATATATACTAATATTCATCTGGAGTTGAAAAACAGCTGTATTTGGTGAGAGTCACTAGAGAAACAGGGGTTCTGTGATCCACTGATGTGCCACAGAGAAGTGTAGCATAGAAACAGCTGACGCATGTTTCTATGCCACAGAGAAGTGAGGTACACAGTGAGGGCAGCTCTCCTGAGCTTTCAGCTGTCCCTCTAATACAATAGTTGTTCCTTCTTACTGTTTTTCATTTCATACTCTTACATTTCTTCACCAATGCAGCAGGGACTGTCGAGCTGTAGTAGTAACGCTGGTTTCTATGAGTAATGCCACCTCCTGGCTCATCATACGGGATCAACGGCCTCTTCAAAGGACCCTACAGCCCCGAGGAGTCAATGTTACTTGTTCCCTGATTCATCAAAGCTTTAGTATTTGCTCCAAGCCTTTTTGAAGCAATGGGTTCTATTTCACCAGAGTGCAGGGCGAGATTGATGATTGGCAGCAAATTCCACCAACCGACATGGTTCTGCAAGCTCAAATCTTAAAGTTGGAATTCCGTGTGATGCAGGTCAACAGCTAAAGGATAGTTTGACATCTTGGAAAATCTGTGTTCATTGTGCCCCAGCTGACACTACGGAAAGGCCAGACACCAGCATTGGGGATACTTATAACCCTCATTTTTGTCTGATGCCACTGTATCCCTCCTGGAAAGGCAGGATGATTTTTCTAGTCTCTCATCTCTGGACACAATTTATTGTTCACCACTCAACCCCTACCTGCTGGTAAAACCAAGAAAAGAAGATCTGTAGACGAAGGGTATGATCGTTCCCTGGAGCCGGTCTGGGTGGATCTGCTCAACCTAGTGTTGATGCTCCCCCGGCTCAACCATCAGAGCTCTCGATTCAACAGGAAGAAAGATATTAGCTTATATTCTTTCACAGCAGATACAAAGATTCATGTTGAGATTAGATTTTTTTTTCATCTGGTTTTATCAACTGTCCAAAGTGTAAGTTTGTTCATTGACCTTAAGGCAGCCAGTTGGTTGAATAGTTGAGGACACAGTGTTTCAGTGTAGAACATACACGCAGAATTTCTAAATCCCCCACAATGGGGAAAATAATGTGGAAATTTCTCATCGGTAAGCAACAGAAAAAAAACTGAACCTGCTCACTTTAAAAGCGCTGAGTCAGCATAACCTAAAGCTGTATTTATACATTCAGAGTCCTGCAGAAGTTACAGCAGCGCTTTGCTAGCTTCAAGAGGCACCATTTATGGATAAGCACCTGCAAGGAAAATTGAAGCTGCTCATCTAAATTAGTCTAGTGTTTACAACAGCTTTTTATAGAACAGCTGTCAAAATTGGACATGCAATTTTCATAAAATCCCCGGCGAGATAATTACACAGGTGTCCCCATGTAAATGTTTCCATTAGCTTTATGTTATGTTTCACCACCCAGTTTTTAATAAGTGTTAATGATAGGTGAGTGGATGGTAGTGTTATGAATAGACACATTAATGTAGACTTAGTGTTATTAATTTGAATATACTTGTTCTCTTTGTTTGTGTGCAAAATAAACCAGAGCAATGAGTATTTACAACTTGCAATGAGTTATATTTAAAAATGTTGATTTTTAAACTTTTCTACCTTAATATCTAAACCTTAAACTCTTAATGTGATGCGTGAAATAGCACAGTATATTGTAAGTTTATCATTAGTGGCCAGCTTATGATTTATGGGCAAAACATAAATTGCATAACCCAATAGTGGGAGACAAAAGTACATTTAAATACAGATACTTTAGGTGTTTATTTTTTGGTGTAACTTGAAACCAACTTGGAGGGTTAAAGTTTACTCAGACTTAAAAAGCTGCTTGAATGAGTAGTGAGACATTTCAACATAACAAGAAACAAGTCCATTTGCAGTGAGTCAGCTTCATCAACTTGCCTCTCAGAGAATCCCAACATATTTCCGGTATCACTTTTTATTCCAGAAATGCATACATAATCTGTGCAATTACAATTTATGGACTTTTTATTTTTATTTTAGATGCACCTCTGTATGCACAGTGGGTACAGCATATACCTCCTTTTTTCAGACAGAGATAATTGGTCCCTCTGTGGCTGCATGCCAGTCGTCATACTATATATGCACAGAGAGGCTCAGCTGTAGCCATGGTAACTAAGAGATTCATCGATACCCCAATTTTATTTGAGCGAACATGCATCGATAAAACAGTAAAGCTATTAGAGCCCTCTGTGTCTCCGTGTATCTGCACTCCCTTGAAAACTCTCCAACCCATTGAGCCTTTTTTCTATTAACCTTGAAAATTTCACTCTTAGTCGGTGCACTGGATAAATTCAATTTACAGATGGAAACTGAGGTCGCATATTGATATAATTGGTTTGACTCTTAACTATTCAGGTTGTACAACCTGTGAAACCGGAAGGTCACTGTTGAAAGAAATTGCCATCTTGTTGTTGTAGCTGAAACTGTATGGAGGTGAGAAGCTGTCACATGGTTTTATGAACCAAAACTTTGTCTGACTGGAATTTTTTTCTCATGCAGATCATTTGTGTATTAGGTATTTTTATAAATGAGGCCACAGTACTTGTTTGTTTCTGCAGATCTGGGAACATATTCCTAAAAACAACTCTGTGATATATAGTCAGACTGAATCTGAATTTCTTTTCCTGTGTGAATCTCCCTCATACAATATATTAATAAACAATTACAACTTGCTCTACTGAACCAAATATGTCATACTGCCTCACATGCAGACCACTTACCACTATTGAAGCAGCATAGAGTAGGGTGAGAAAGAATGTGTGAGTTCCATTTGCTGTTATACATCACATTTATCCTCCCACTGTGCTCCTCTAAAATATCAACACTCGTATACCCATGGTCGCATGCACACATACGCCTTCACACCAAAAGTAGCACAGAGCCCGTGCATATTTAACATCTACACTGTACTTTCCAAAATATCACTGCACTGCAGATAAATCCTCTATGTGTGCACACACCTGCAGGCATGTGAGCTATAAGGGCTCCTCTGAATTCTTTGTTTTAGTAATGGGTAAATCAAACACCATGTGTTTGGTTGTCCTGCACTCAGGCAGGTCTCATCAGACAACATAGCCATCCTGCAGGAGTACTTAACACACAAAGAAACACATATATCAAGAAGACTTTAGGGTAACTCTGGCCACCTATTTACTAAATGTAAAAAATACACCGGATTAAAAAAGGATGAACATAAAACAAGTACACAATCTCAAGAACCAACAAAATAGGCGATACACGCCAAACAAACCTTAATGTGTGTGAAACTATACAGCCAATATTTAGGAAACAAAACATCTATTAACCTAATTATCAAGTTTGTCTGGGAAGTGAGAAGCAAAAATCTCAAATAGATCATAGAAGCAGTCTATATGTTTTTCAATATACCTCTAAAAAAAGCTACTGGCCACACAACCCTAATAGAAAACATTTAAATGCTTCTTACTGACCTCAAATTACCTTTCTGAGGAAAACCAACCTGGACTTCAGCTGTCTATTAAGATAAATTATTTTCTGACTACTACAATTTCCCATGTAATAATAATAGCATTTTACTGTTTGTGGCCACTGGAGAGCGCTGTTGCATACATAAATATTGGAGGCGTGTAATCACACTGTCAAATAAAGATGGTAAATACAGAGTGTGAGCATGCGTCAGGACACGCATGTCACTCAGCATGTGCATTCATGTGTCTGCAGTATGTTTTCATTCTGACCTGTAACGTCATACCCAAAGTTCTCGGTGCACTGTGGCGTTTGTTAGCGTACATTTGCTTCAATTTGCTGCTACTTGCTGTCTTTTTTACCTTAAATGATATGACATGCACCGCCACAGGGCTCCCATTCACATGGAAATAAAGAAAATATCACGCGTCATGGCTGTCAGACTTCGTCTCCTTGGTCGGGACAGTGCTGCTGACATCTCCTATACGTGTCTATTTTATTGCTGTGGCATTTAGAGGTAAAGTTATACAGATCTCTTTGGCACATAGCTGCAGAGAAAAAGATAGATCTGGATCATATTCACTGTTTCCATGGCAACGTCAGTGTTGACACCAAGGGGAAGTGGGGGTCTGCCATTTGTTTTAGTGCTCATTAATAAGAAGAGAAGAAAGCGGCAGCTGAGTCCTGAATGGACGTGGCGAACATTACGTTAAAGCTGAGTGTGTGAGTGAGTCGTGCTACACTCACAGTGAACCGTTTTTCTTCATCCCGCTGAGTTAAGCAGCTGGAATCGCAAGTATTAATGTGCACAGGTCGCTGTGGGTCCTAATGGAGATTACTGTAGGTCTGTGTGGACACAAAGCCACAGCAAAGCTGTCTCCGTAGCTCTCTCTCTTGGTTTTAGCTGAAAAATAAACCTAACTAATGGTTTCACAAGGCTAGGAAAACACTTGACACGAAATATATGCGGATACCACTGTGTCACATCCAAACAGTTTTGCACATCAAAATGTATGATGCATGCGGTTGTAGGCAACAAGGCTACAATGTGCAGAAATACCCAAATACTATTTCCCAAGTTGTGAATCAAAAGCATTAGCAAGATGTCAAAGCATTATCTCCGAAGCGCTCATCAGGCAAACGCTTGAAGGGATCAAATGAGGCGTCTGATCTTTTTGTTTCAGTTGTGGAAGCTTTGGGGAATCAGGATGTACTCAGGGGATATGATGAGTTTGCAGAGATCTTATTAGCAGAAACCAGTGTGTATTATTGAAAGGGCTGGGGGTGCTTGTGTTGCTGCATCTGATTAAATATAATTATCCTGTTGAATTTGATTTGAGTTTTGACAACTGGATCCTCTTATCGTCAGAGGAATTCAGCAGAAATTCCGTACTGAACTGTTTCAAATGCTTACGGTGAAGCCATGGCTACTTGGTGACGTGATACAAATATATACAGAGCTACTTAAGAATAATTTCATCTCCGTTTCATATGATCATCATCTGTTTTGTCAGGCAAATCTACAGGCAATGTTTCCATGTTAACCATCTTAATTTATGTTAACAGTTGCAAATTAGTACGAGGCCTAAATACAGATGTGGATGTGTGGTTGTCTTTCTTTTGCGACTGAATAGGAGTGAATTCTTATCTTCTGGTCTGCAGTTTAACATTTTCTCCCAACGTTTCATGGATTTTATTGGATGCTTGTAACCATGGGGCAAAAAATCAGAAGCCATCCACAGCCCCAATCATACTGCAGAAGGTATAGTTTCTGTATGGTGTGAAGGAATGCAATGTATTGCCAGGAGCTTCTCTGCATAATGGTGATGGATGACTACCTCTTGGCTTATAAGCAAATTGTAATTCAAGCTTCCACTAGTAGAATTTTAGATCTGATTACCCCCAAAGCCCCTCAGAGGTAGTGTCTAACACTTGTATCTACTTAGCAGCTCAACATGTTATGAGTCACTGTCTAATAGAGAATAACGACCAAGTTGTTTTCACCAGGTTAATGGCCTCCAAAGTTTACTTAAGTCTTTCCCTGGATCCTGTTTCTTCTTCTTCACTCTGCATGCCTCTTCCTTCAAAGGTTTTTTTTACATTTCATTACAGATGCTATAGCTTCAACTGGTGTTTTTTCAGTAGTTCCACCATCTGCCATTTAGACTAGCCACTATGCAGCGAGCCAGTTCTTTCCTCTTTCCTCTTTTTGTCCTCATCAGTCCTGTGCAGCTTATAGGAAATCTTATTCAGGGAGTATATGAATACAAGAAAAGCAGAAAGTGAGAATAAACGAGTGTTATTTAGATGCTTCCTTTTACTTTATTGGTTTCAGGTCTTCTGGGAAGGCTTCCAGGGAAGCATTTGTGAGGTCAGGCACTGATGTTGGACAAAGAAGCCTGGCTCCCAGTCTCCACTCTTATTCGTCCCAAAGGTGTTTTATCAAGTTGAGGTGACGGTACTGTGCAGGCCACTCAAGGTTCTCGGTCATCCGTGTCCTTGCTTTGTCCAAAGGATTTAGTGGTGATGTGGATCAGTCCTTTCAAAATAAATCTCAAACACTACAGGCCAAATAGCTATTAAATGTTTTACAGCCAATTTTGGAATCTCTCATTATACCTTAAAGAGTGTTTAACTCTGCCTAATCATCCAATTTCTTCGTATGTTTGTACATTATATAACATATAACTGATGTATTAGATATAAACAAGTTATTTTAGATTCATTTAGAGTTACTATAAATACTATACAAAGTTTGTAGTGGTTGCAGCATGCGTTGATATCTACCACTTTCTTTAGCGTTTCACTTAAGCGTTTGATACCGTTTCTGTTCTCTGATGTTACGTTTATACTAGTGTGAGGTTACACATAGTTAGCTGACTTCTTTCTTAATGCCAACAGAAGGAATTCCAAATCTTATTGAGTATTAAATGGGTTTACAAACATGTCCGTATCATTTAATATTAATCTATGTTGTTGCAAACTTAAAGCACACTAACTATTCACCAACTAACACAGCTCCTTCATTAACTTAAATGTCTTCTAGACTACGGTATCTCCATATATAGATGTGAAAATATGGTGTAGACTTTAATGTTGATCTTTTCATTATTGCTCCATTTATAGAAGCTGGCTTTCACCTTTGCAACGATTAGTTGCTCCGTAGTTATGTAAGCCTGTTTAGGATGCTGTTGACATCATGCTGCCTCAGCTAATGTGTGGTCACATTGACACGTACGGCACAGTGGAAAAAAGCCACGAGAAGATCTGTATGTTCTCCCTAATCTTTTACCTATTGTCTTTTTTTCTGCTCTGCTCTTTAAGCCTGCAGACTTTACTCTCTAATGCACTGCAGATAAATCAGATGATAATGGCAACCCTAGTGTTTTGATTGTTAAAAATCATCTCAGAGTAATATATGTTTGGTCACTTATTCACTTCTCAGACTATTATGAGCTTTAAATATAATGTTAGTTAATAATTTCTACAAGATATGTTTGGTTAAGCTTTTAGGGTCTAAACATCAAAACAAAAGATTTGCTGTTATGCTGTTTCTATATTCTACATTTTGAGTATTGACAATTTGATTGTTTTAAGACTCCCAAATTTCTTAATTGTGTAACCCCTGGGAGTTGGGATATGTTTTTGGAAAAAGATTGCTGCATTATGCGTATCTTTTCAGCTGAAGAGCTGATTCTTCTGATGGGAGCGTCGTATTTAAAGGCCAGGTGTCTGGGCAAGGTAACATATGTTGGGGAGGCTTCTCTTCACCCAACCAAGAGGCAACAGATGCTGCCTCTGCACCAGCACATCTCTATTTCCATAGAGACGTTCCGTCTTAAGATAAGATAAACTGTAAGAGTGGCATATTAGTGTGTCTTGTGGGACACGTTAAACGTAATTAACATGGTGGTGTTCATCTCTGCAGCACAGCATAACAAACTACTAAAACCACCATGTGTTTCCAGTCAATCTGTAGGCACTTTGCTTTCCCGCTGTCCACAAATCAGATTTCATGTCAGAGGGCTTTGGTCAATATCTGTGACCTGGATCTCCAACTGCTTTGCAACATCATTCATGTCAATACACAAATTCATTACAGATGATGCCCGGAGACAAAACACAGGCTTTAATCTATAGTGTTATTTAAAAAAGGAAAAACTAAGATTGATGGCAGTTTATGAATAGTAATGAAAGTTGGTTGGTTGATATCTAAATGTCTATCAGACTAACACAACTAACACATCTCATTGTGTACATAGCTAGAGCGCTGAAAGTGTGTCACATTGCAACAGCTTGAGTGCCCTGTTGGTGGCTGGGAGAACTAGGGCAGACAAATGAGATTGGGGAAGGCAAGAGGACAGAAAACCATTGGAAATCAGTTCTGCTGAGCCTGACATGGTTCACTTGTGCGTGTTCATTTCAGATGATGGTCTTAGACTCGAATCTGTACAGAAAGGATCACCAAAGGCTGCGCAAAGTAGGGGAAAGAAGGTGATTGACATGGATACTCTGCGGCGCCAACCAAGATCTGGAATAGCCTCCACTCGGCAGGAACGTGGTTCCTGCTCTTCCACTGCATCCTGCCCAGTCTTCTCTGGACCATACAGTGACCATGAAGAAGAACCTCGGCTGCGCCGCCAATCCTCTCCTTTGCTCAAAGGCTCTCTTTCTACTCTCAACAATTCTTCCAGTTCAAACCCCATGGGTTCCCTTTCTAACATCCAGGCGTCTGTTCCCTGCCTCACAGGGTCTCTGTCTGGCTTCCAGAGCTCTTTACCCAACCTGAGGGGGTCAATCTCTCGGTTGAAGAGACGATCATTGGGCAGCCTGGACAACGCAAGTCCCAGTCCCAGTGAGTGGAGTAACTGCCCCAGTCTACAGAGTGGCAGCTCAAGTGATGATGATGGCAGCTGGGACACAAATAGCTGGAGTTCAGGGGCCACCTGCCTTCAACGGTCCCCTGTTAAGCAACGTAGCGCAGAAGAGTTAGAAGAAACAGCTGGCACCCCTCACCAGGCATCCACTACTAAGGTGGTTGAGCCGGAAGTTATTTATCAGAATCTTATCTACTCACATTGCGCTGGTAAACCTGAAAGCAAAGGAGATTGTGCTCCAGAGAGGGCTTCCACGGTATTAAAGAAAGACGCAGGCACTCGGAGTGTTTCCTCATCTTGCATAAGCAAGAACACTACAGTACAGTACGATGCAGTATCATCCCATCAGCAAGATGAGAAGACCGAAGACAGGCGCAGATTCTCACAGTTCCTGAACGAGGTGACCTGCAGGGTTCTCAAATCAAACAATGGTTCTCCTCAGCAGCCATCCACTGTCCGACACCGCCACCCATCTCCTCCACCTCCACCACCATCAACCCCATCTCACCCACAACCAACAACTGCAGTACATTCAACACCGATAAACCCACCACCACCTCCGTCTGCATCAGCAACAAACCTTTGGTACAGCCCAAGCAGCTCAAACCTCCAGACGATCAAGGAGCATGAATCAAAGGAGAATGAATCAAAGGACCTTCCTCGCCCCATCCACCAGTGGAGCAAGACATTACCCAGCTGTAAAATCTTGGAGCCTGGGGATGTATTGAGGAAAATGAAAGGTGAAAGCCATGTGTACCAAGAGCATGACATGGAGATATGTACAAAGCTTCAAACACAGCCTTCCACTAGAAGGCTTTATCTTGAGACCGACATTGACACAGTGAGGCGACTTGATGAACTGGTAGCTAATGGCACACCGGGGACAGAGACAAGTGAGAAAGAACTGGACAAGGGTGTGGAGAGAGGAAAGGAGAGGGAAAACAGGATTCTGTGGGAGAGGAATGGAGTTTTGGGGATCGAGAAAAGCAAGGAGATGGAGCGAAAAGTGAGGCCGTGGGAGAGAGATAAAAGTGGGGAGAAAGGCAGTGGAAAAGATAAAGGGAAAGAGAAGCACTGCTGGGAAAAAGACGGAGGCAAGGAAAGGGGGAGGGACAAGGTCAAGAAACTAGTGCTTAGCAGTTGTGAACCTCCACCTCCTCAATCAGTTTCCAGTGGACGGAGTAACCCCTGCCCAGTCTTCAGCTGGCCAGAGGGATTTCCCAGAATGTCTTACAGGTCTTCCTCACTCCCCAGACCTGTTATTACCGTGAGTACGCCAGTATTTAAAGAGTTGATTCCCCTAAAATACAAGAAACATATATATATTTACCTCTAGTTTGGGTTGTGTCAAAAAATACGATGTAACAAAAAAAAAAATGTAACAAATAAAACTGAAATTATCTAATTAATAATGAGCATTGACCTCATGACTACTCACTAACTTATTCGTTGTAGTTAAAAGAAAAGGGTGTGTGCTTGATTTATTTTCTTATATATTTTTTTAATTTACATTTCTTTGTGGAGATCTGTTTTAGACAAAGTCTGAAACTTCTGACAATTTAGCAAAAGAAGAATTTTTCACAATTCTCAGAATCTGTGTCAGTTTATGTATGGTACTAAGCGCATAGATTGCTTTCCCCCTTTACACTGATTTAGCAGAACTTTCATAGTCACTGAGACACAATTAATAGTTTGGTGTTTCTTAAAATCTACATTTGAACATTTATACCAGATTTTAAACAGTTAGGTGATGAGTGGAGAGCTCATACCACAGTTGGATTTGACATAATCAAGCTGAGAACTGCAGATACACATCACATGTAGAGATTTTATCACATCCCATCAAACTGAGTCATTGTAAATATAATTATAATAAGTTATATCAGAGAGGAACATACGCTGTGTGTGGTTTCATGTCACCTCATCATGCAGTAAGAGTTGATGTAATAAATGTATTACCAAGGCATCTGATGAATTACGTGATCTTCATTCAAGGCTTTGATATCAGGTATTGCATCATACTCCTCCTTGTTTGCAGAATATTGCCCCTCACAGCTGTATTAGAGGTCAGCCATTCATGTTCGGTGTTTAGCTTAATTGCACCTGACACATCACCCACTTGCCTTACAAAACGGAATCTGCAAACATCCTTATTCATTAGCATGTTGTGAGCGAGGAGTCTGAAGGTATGTGTGTGGTACAAGTACAGAAATGCAGCGCTGTGCAAATTGATCTTATCACAGTAATTGTGGATTTTCAAAGCCAGCGTGTTCTCATGGGAGTGCTATAGTAAAGGTCTATCTTACTTCTCATTTAAATGCATTAGCATCGCTCTGCCCTCCAAACAACCAACAGAGTGAGAACATATTCATTTCCCCATATTTACTGCTTATTTACTCAGATCCTACAAGTTAGGTTTGAAACAAATTTCACTATCCTGCTTGGCTGCCTGTGTGGAGTTGGTAATATATTATTATTTAAACACTGTTTGTCATCTTTATTGTGCGTGTGTGTGTGCATGTGTGCGTGTGTGTGTGTGTGTGTGTGCATTTGAGCCTCAGGCTTAGAAATGCTTCACAGCACTATGGCCTTGTACGTCCTGCCACTGTCACTGTCATTGTTACTGTTAATGTGGATCTTGACCAGTGTGCAACAGCGCGCAGGCAGGGAGATGTTTGGGATGTAGCTTTCTGATTAGAATCTATTCAGCAGGAGCCAGCTCCCTAGCAACTGTTCAACTGATGAGTGGGTGTATATAATTAAAGGAATATGTTTGGTATCAAGAGAGAAAACTGCTGCATGGCAGCTTTTCAGGAGAGCGGGTGAATGGACAGACAAAGAGGGTGATAGTTTTTATTGGAAAACCACAAACCTTCACCTGTGAGGAAAATAAACAGTGATAGTAACTGGTTTATGTGTTTCCAATAAAAAGTATAAAAGTGTTATATTATTTATTGTGTAATAATTTTGTTTTTAACATACATGTATGTTGATGTTGCCTTTAAACAAACAGGAGTACTCTTTTAAACCACCGGAGGTCAGCAAAACAAGATTTTTAGCTGCCGTGTGTATGTGTGTGTGTGTGGATGTGTATATTTTTTCTTTTTTTCTTTTAACTTATTATCTGTATTGAGAATAAGCATTTTAATATATGTATTGTAACAATCACTGATGTAAGCCGGCAACACAGAATGAATAATATAGATTTTGCGTGGTGTTGGTCCCTGCAGTAAACAGCCTGTCAATCAATTAGGACGTGATAACAGCAAAAATATTTAGAATTCTGGTTCGTGGCTGACACTTAACATTCACATTGCAGATCGAGCCTTTTTAAAGTAGCCTTCAGTTGAAGACTAACATTTTAGACTTCAGTCACTGAATGTACATGCATGGTAGCTGCAGTTTCATTATCATTCAGTGATGCCTTCCAGGAATGCCGATCCCCCACCTCCTCTTTGCTCTCTCTAAGCTTGCCCTCCCCGCATGCAGGTTTGCTGGGAAGGAGGAATGGACGGAGGGGGATTACTGAGCATTGTCTCATTCAGTAGTTGTATGAGTCATCCTGCTGTATCATTCCCACTGTTTGTAACACCCACACAACACCAGGAAGCACAGTATACCCATGCTCACAATCACTGCTCTTTCACAAATGTACCTGTGACCATTTATTACACCTTGCTGAATCATTCACTGTAAAACCATGGCTCAGACAACATCTGTTTCTGTCGGCGTTATTATAAACATAAATATGCGAGTGGTTTATCACTGTAGTCTTAGTAAAAAAATTTGACTGTTTTGAACCTTGGCTACACATATTCTCTGCCATGTTGACTGTGGTAGAGGGATTAAATTATTTAATTGGTTCTGCACCAAAGAGCTGGGGCTAAGTGAAAATGTAAATGCTCTTGTGAAATTCCTGTTTCCATACATAATGTATGTGTAACAAACATGTGCAAAGGATCTTTCATCAGGAGGCTACACATATGACGTGACGATGGATCATAATTTAATGGCCCGGGGTCTCACTTCCAACTTGTATGATGATCATATTGATCGTATGATCATATTGTATGTCAGCATAGTGAATTTGTTTTCTTGCCACGAAATAGATGAGAAGGTCGATACCACACTCACACATTGCAGTTTTCCTCTACAAGATATTTTGTTACCCTTGAAAAGAGCAGGGCCACTTGTTTCCCCACATTTTTCCCCTCTGTGTTATGCTAAGCTAACCTGGTGTTAGCTTTATATTTTTTCAGTGAAGATTTATTTTCACATTTACCTTAAGACAAGAAAGCCAAGGGGTATATTCCCCAAAATGTGGAGATGTTTAGTTTTTTTTATAGACTTTCAAATATCTTTTGATTTGCCATCATTCATCTTTTCTGTTTCCCTCCACTCCTTTGAACATCTACATTGTGTAAGTCTGTATCTCACTCTTTGGCACTTTCTGCAGCACACTGCATTTTTCCTTACTCCTAATCTGTCATCCACTTTCACGTAATGCTCTCAATACCAATGCCAAGAGTGAGAAATAATGGATATATTTGTTTGTCGAGACATAGCCACTCTGAGAGCTCGTTAAGCACCAGATAAGAGGCTCTCCGCTGCATGCGGTGACAGCAGAGGTGCCTGATAAATCTGCTTGATGAATAAATCTAATCCTTTCACCCTCTCTTCTTCTCTTCCTACCAGGAATCTGATGGAGAGATGCAGCATGACACAAGGTTAGCCACTTCAACGTTTACCTCCTCTCCCTCCGGCAGTGATACCACCATGCCTCTCTCTCTCTCCCTCTCTCTCTCTCTCTCTCTCTCTCTCTCTCTCTCTTTTCTTCTTCTCTTCATCACTCCCATAACTCCTCCTCCCATACACCTCCCCCTGCTCCATTCAATTCTCAGCTCCCTCTCTCACTTTCTCTCTCTCCCCCTCTCTCCCCCTGCCTGCCTGCTTCTCTCCAGTCAGAATTAGAGGAGTCCTTTTCTAAATGCATGCCACTATGAGGGTATGCACAGGCATATGAATATTGTGATCTTATCTGCTGAAAATGAGGCGAAAGGCATATAAACGGTAAGGCAAGAGAGAGGAGAAGTGCATGCCTGGTGTTTCTAGGTGTTTTGAGACAAGTGTGTGTAGGTGCTTTGCCACACTTATGAAAATAATGAGTGTTGTGAGTGATCTCCTGCAGCTGTTGTGCCGTTCTGTCCATGTGTTGCATAGTCTGAGAGCTTTGACAAAAGCGTTGGGGAGACTGCCGTGAATTCAACAGTACCATATGTTTGGAGAATATGAATAACTGTTGTGCAATGTGTTCAAGTAAACTGAAGGGTTTTTTTTTGCTATTGTAACTGCCCTGGTATCTGCAGTGACAGCGAAGTGAAACTACTGATGACTATTTCATTCCCCTATTTTTTTGCCTAGTTGATTCAGCTGTCACTTGGATTTTATCGGCATGGGAATAATAAGGCGCCAAATGTTTTTTTACAGCCCCCAGTTAACTGTTATATTCCTTCACTGGACAGGATGATACCACAGAGAGGCAATTATGGCTGAACAAGCACATCATGAGGAAAAAGTTGTTCTCATTACAACTCCTCACCTTTCATAGAAGAATAGGAAAAGAGCTACATGGATAATGTTATATGAGTTGAGAAGCTTGATTTTTATATTTTAGGAATCTCGTTCCATATGTTGGCTTTAGGTGACTCTATAATCTGCACGATGGATCATAACATCTTCAAGTTAATTGCTTTCACCTCCAGTCACCAGCCTTCAGCAAATAAGGATGATTCCTGCTTCATTTTGCATAATTAAAGTAAACAGCACCTCAGATAAGGTGCTGTCCGGAGGGAGACATTGGGCCTTTGAAGTAAGTTTCAAACTTCTTGTACATTGGAAAGAGCTTTAATTAACCTGGAAGAAAACAACAGGAAAGTTAACAGTGTGGGCTAACCCTTTTGGCATGATAGCCTGTAATAGAAATAAAATGCTATCCAGTATATTTTACGCCACTATTCTGAATTAAATGGGAGGCTGATACATGCACATATTTTATGTATCAAATATTCCTTGTCAAAAATATGTCTTAGCAATTTGACAACTCCCAGCAGCACATCATGTACTGGTCCTCCTCAATTTTATGAAATGATTTGTGTCATATATAATAAGCCAAAGCTCATCACTGAAGGCTTTTTTCTTCTTTACTTACTACGACTGATTAAATACCAACAAAACAGATTCTATACATTCATTGTTTTTGTGTGCAGTGTATAGTGACTAATATGAATAATAAATGATGTAAAAAGTATATTAGCAGAATATTGGCTAAATAAAAATCAGTTTAGGTCAAATGAATGTAGGTACAATAATTGAAAATTTGCATTTTCTCACATTCGATCTCATATTTTACTTATTTTTTAATTTTTAGTTTGTGATCTTTTGCTGTAATTTCTTTAAATTATTATTCTGTTCTTTGTCGGGTGATTTGTTGAGTGTGCTCCCCGGTAACAGTGGAAATGCTGAACTTTCCATTGACTGTAATAGAAAATGTAACTGTCAAACTGAATTTGAAAGCTGAAATGGTGATGCCTGAAGGAGTGCATTACAGTATGTACTTTAAAATGCTCACTGTGCCCCTTAAGTCAAAAGTTTCTTACTGACGGGCTTCATTTTTTTAGATATAGAAAACGTTTTTACTGCCTCATCTGAAGGTTGTGAAGGAATCCAGCGCCTTTACATCAGTCCAGTCATAGCTGCTGAATTTAGCTTTGGATAAACCAAGGACAGAAAAGTGATTAAAATAGTACCAACAGCCAGCTCAACAAAAAGCAGTGACTGTATTGGCTTAACTTGATTTGCTATGACTTTTAATTAGGTCTCTTCAAATGTTTAATGTTACCTTCATCAGCTGTATCTACCAATGATTCCCTTGTTCTCCAGTACCATTGCCTGGGAGACACCACTAACCCACTCTGCTTCACTCGGACTTTGAGGAATATGCCTAAAGAGGCTTTGTTTCTTCATCTCGTGGCTTTCTAAGCTTGGCACGTAGCATCTAAAAGCAGGTGTTATAAGAAGGCTCCCTTAAGGTTAGCCCTGGGCAGTTTACCACCCGCCCGCTCTCTCCTCATCCTTTTGTCTAATTATTTCCAAGACAGTGAGATCAGGGATTTATTCAGGAGCGATTGGTGAGGGTGGACTACGGATACTTTTGGAAGTTGTTGATCAGGAATCTGTCTCGGGGCATACCCAAGGGTTTGGCTTTGTCTTTGAGCATGCATATGTTTCCATATTGTCTGACTTCGACCGCTGTGAAGTGCTCGTCTAAGTCTTAAGACGCCTCTCTTTGACTTCCCAACTCACCACTCTCATCTCTCCCTGGACTATGGGAGATACGCCTGTCTGCCACATATCATTTATACAGCTCCTTCAAAGCCACCGGCGCAGGGAGCTGAGCAACATAAGCCTCTGGAGCAAACATACAGTAGATCTCAAGTGTCATATCAACATAAAGTATATGGTCTGTATGTCAAAGGATGTGGATGTGCTGCATTTTAATGTCACATATGAAATCCATGAGCTAAGTGCTCCAAAACTCTTGCAGTCTCTACTCAGACTTTTTTTTAGCGCTGATTAATTTTTATCTTTGTTCTTGGAGCTCATTAATGCATTAGCCTCAGTCCTGATCTCTTTGGTTCAGTGACTGCTCCTAATATATCCAGTCATAATTTGTTCAGCCTCCGCTGTGTTGGACAGCGAGAAACATGTTGTTTCTCCAGACGAGGCTTTTTTTTTTGTCAAACGCACACAAACAAAAAACACATAGCATGCTTACAAGCTACGTGTTAAAACAAACTGCAGATATTGCAGCAGTTACACCTCAATAAATAGTTCAGGGCACCCCAGTGGGTCGTGCGTTACTAGTGTATGTTCAACCTACATGCTCACAATCTCACAAACCCCTGCTCACCTCCTGCAGTGAGTTCCAGATGTCCAATCTGGGCTGTGACGATAAAGAGAAAAAGCTTGAAGGTGAAAAGTACAACATACATGCTCTGCAAGGGGGGGTGGGGGTGTGGGTTCTCTTAATTATGTATCAATCAGACGTTTTTATTATCTGTTGTTTTATAGATTAGAAGTTGTAGAAGTAGAAATTACAAAAAGTATGTAAACATTGCATTACCCAGGTTGACACAAACACAATGCCAAAAAAATATTGCTGTTGTATAAATAATTAAGGCAACTTTATTTCTATAGCACGTTTCAAACATGTTTTCATTTTTCAAAGCATTAAAAACATCAGGTGATAAAAACAACAAACACTAATCAAAGTGAAACAAACCCATTCATACATCCATTATCCTAATCAATTTTCCTGTAAATGGTCATAATGATTAAACAAAAATAAATGAAAAATTTAATGTAGCACAAAATACAAACACTTGAAAATATACATAGATCAGAAACACAGCTGTAACATCGTTACAGTGCCATAATATTAATAAATCAGCTGAGGAAATAAAAGTGTGGCAGCAAAACCAATCAATCAAAGGCACAAGAAAAGTGTTTTCAATTAATCTTTGAGTGGTATTGGAAGATGGTTTGGCATCAAACATCATCATTACGATGTTGCAGCATAGTAACTAAAAGCAGCTTCAGCCTGTTCTCTTCTGCCCCAAGGTTCAACCAGCTGACTGAATCCTAAAGACCTCAACGGGTTTTATATGTCTGTGAAATGTATTATGGACCCATGTCAGTGAGTGATTTATGAGCTAGCAGCAGCTTATTCTGTGCATAACGGGTATGCAGTGTGAACATGTAAAACAGGAGTACTGAGTTCGGTTCTCCTAGTTTTTGTTAGAACTCTTTCTGCAGGCTGGTGAAAAGAGAAACCTACTGAAGATAAAACCATGCCTGGATTTTACTAAATCTTCATCAGACATGAGATCTCTAAGTCGAACTGCTGTGTGGAAAGGGTAAAAAAAAGCAGCTTTAGTTATGTTTGATGTGAATAAGCTGCATGTTAAAACCTAAAAAGTGATGATGTATTCGTGTATGATAATGCATTACGATTCCCCTCCAGAGCCAGGTCACCAGAGAGGCTAGAAAACAGAGCACATTTTACAGTTTAAGCATTAACTAAAAACAAAATGAAAAACATAAAATATAAAGTACTACATCTTGTAAACATAATTACAGTCACTATACTACTAGAACATCTGGAGTGCTTACTACACAGTATAAAGCTGTCTACACAGTGTTTGGGTTTGCAACGCCACGACCTGTTATCTGCGAAGCTGGGAGCGCAGATACTGTATGTCACGACTGTGTTGTCGTGGCAACCTCAGTGAGGACTGAACACATTCTCTTTCACGTTTTTTTTAACAATGAAGAAGTAAAGAAATCTTAACTCACACTGTAGGTATAACACACACACACACACACACACAGGAGGAGTAATACAGAATCTGGAATAATAGTTTGGGCAATTTAGAGTCACCAGTCAACTTCACTGCATGTCTTTGGACTGTGGCAGGAAACTGCACAAGCCCAGGTCATTCTAGCTGTGAGGTCATAGTGCTCACCGCCACACCACCGTGCTGCAACCTGCAGTGTCTCCAGTGAAGTAAAAAGGAAACACACTAAAACTTAAGCCATAGTTTTAAAGCAATTGTATACTACATAGCTGCATTGAGTATGGCGTCCTTGGCAGGATACCACAGGGGAAGCTCCAGCTGAACATCATTGCCTGCATGACGTTTGCCAGAGAAAGCCTTTAAACCCCATAATGCTACTGAGAAAATGTTTTGTGGACACATAAAACAAAGCTTGGCGAAGACCACAGGAGTGTAAAAGAGGCTGCGGCATACTGCCACACCAACAGCACCATGTATAGTGAGTGTGTCCAGTACAGACGCAGATGATTCGAAATGTTTTTGTGTCATTAGATGTGTGCCATTGACTTCATGTTCATGTTTCATGGCCAGTTGATGCCGATAATCAGGTAATTCACAGTCTTTTTCTTACTGCTATATAAACTTTGGGAATCATTCCTTTAGTACGTTACCTCTTTCCCTCCGATTGTTGTTGCTTGTTTGAAGGGTTATGAAAAGGTGAAGAGCCCGGTGAAGTGCTGGCCTGCAGCACTGTGTCGCTCTGAAGCGATAATATTCTCTTCTTATGTCAGGAGAAGCAAAAAGGAAGAGGGACAGAGGAGACAATTGTTATTGCAATACAGCAGCAGTGTAAAGCACAAAATCTGTATGAATGAATCCCACATTACTTTGGGCTAATGTAAAAAGTCAAATGTCAATCAAGAAGACTGAAATTGTCGAACACTTAAAATCATCTGCATTAGTCTACAGCAGGAAAAATTACTACTCACTTCTTTATGTCCTTTGTGTAAATGTAACATTCGAGGGAAGCAATTCGTTCAGTTGCACCCAAATTTTCCATGGTTCAACTCTGGACTCGTGATGTTTAATTTTACTCTGTCCTTTTCAAATTCATTAGAGTGAATGAGGAATAAGGTAAAGCTCGGAGGAATTCTGACAAACCTTGTTAAAAAGCAGAATGCGAATTTACAGCCACCTCTCCAGGGCATGCAAACCTTTTTCGAAAATACTTCCGGTAGATATATTTTATATTTTCATATTAACTGTTAAGCTTCTTTGACAGCAAAATATAAATTTAGTGTTGTAGCTGAAGGCCAATATGCACAATCACTGTAACAAGAGGGAAAGGATCTGAAAATGACACCTGAATCTTGCCCAACATGTACAGTTAAATATGAGACCCAAATAAATCATAAATGGTGAAGCAGGGAAGGTTGATGAGCACAGCAGGGGGAACTATTCATTATCAGGTTGTTTATCTCCAGGAGCTTTCTGTGTCAATAAACAGCACAATGCTATTAAGGCCCAGTGGTGAATTCAAACTGATCTGGGTCTTTGGTCCTGAACTCAGTTTGACATCACCCGTAACATGCAGTCGTCTCACCTACTACTGCATGCACTGTTCTTGACTTATAGTCATAGAATTAAACAGTCAATCAGTGGTTAGGGTTAGGGTTAGGGCACAACCTAAACTGACATTTAGTATAAAAAGTTGCAGTACTTTGAGATTTATTAGTTTCAACGTCAATGAGTTCTTCCTCTTTTCCACTTAAGGTTGAAATTCTTTTAATATGGAGATAGATATTAAAGGAGAGATAAACAGTGTAGGGAGCACGTCTGAATTGCAGTTCTTGTCTTCAGGCAGCAAATTGTGTAGACTAGTCATCATCATTGCTCTGGTGACTTAATCCACAGAGCTGTTTTTCTGGCCGCTGGTAGTGGAGGATGCACAAGAGACTTTCTGGATTTCTGGAGTCTTGCATCAGAGGAAGGAGCCAACACATGGCTTCCAAGTAACGCTCCAACTACTGTGGTACATCATGTCAAGGGAACAAACTCTGAGAGTTATGAAATATTTTTGATAATTATCATCCCTTATTCTGTCACGTTTGGTGTACAGGCTGGTGTTTTGAGATATATGGATAAGATCAGCACACATCCACGCCGTGTCTCGCAGTACGACTGAACAAATGAGATTCAATGCATTTATAGTGCTGACAAAAGGGTTTTATTTATGTCAAATAAAGCCAGGTTAGCTTTGTTGTACACTTGCTATTTGTTGCAGATGTAAGAATCTGCAAGAAAATAAGAAAAAATAGACTATTAGTATTAGAATATTACATTGAGCACTTGGGGAGAGTGGTTTTGGTAGTTTGGCCACACTGTCCACTTGTTTACAACTCTTTTCCCATTAGATTTCTTTTTAGAGATGGTGCCCTATTTTCCAAACTTCCACAAACACATTAGTCATTATAACCCTCAGAAACAATGATCAATACAACAAAATACCTACAGAGGTACCTTCTAAGTTGCAGCACAGAAGTGCATTGTTTACTTTAGATGTGGTGCTTATGTCTGAGTGCTGCTCACCTAATTGTAGACTTCAGCCGGGATGGTCATTAAAGTTTAATGTCCCATTTGGTCACTCTGAATAGTATATCTGCTAGGCTGTAGCTACCTTGCTCACCTCCCATGGACCATTGGTAGTAAATCAACCTGCAGGCACCATAAGATCTCCCCATTGTAGGTGCAAGATGGATGCTGGCTGGTGATGACCTTTAGTAGGTTTTGCATTAAGTTTTTTTCTGCAATGGAGTCACTTGCTATGAGAGCTATTGTCATGAAAGAGAAAAACTATACAGGCAGAGTGTGAAGTGTAAACTGCCTGAAGTAGACTCTAGTCTGCAGCATTATTACAACCATTTGTTACTCTCCCCGTAGTGTGCATTGTCTGATCATTATGACAGGTTGTAAGAGAAGTAGTTCAGGTAAACAGGGTTTGCTCGTGTTGCTGTAGACTCATCCTAATGTTTATGAGGGATCTCAGAAGAGTTGAGAAAAGGAGAACTTGTCCTTCACTGTTTGATTGTTTTATTTTTCTGTGGCAGTGTAGAAACAGCAGTAAGCCTGTCATGGGGTTCTCTGAGGACTTACGATTTCTCCTTGCCAAGTAACACCTGAGGCACAGAGATCTGCTGTTTCCCTTCGGGTTAGAGAGGTGTTGTGATACAGTGAGGGTACAATACTTCATACACACATACAACACACAGGTGTGTGTGCATGTCAGAATGGATTCTATACAACAGTACCATCCTCTTTCTCTCTGTCTCTGTTACTTACAGATATGAATATAGCTATAGGGAACATTAAAAATGTTTCAGTCCAGAAACTGCAATTGATTCATGAACCATTGTTAAAGGGAGATTAAAAATAATAAGTAATGGTGCCAATAAAATGGCAGCAGCAACAAAACATTGATTTTAGTTAGTTGTTGAACTGCTACCCTGCCACTCTGTGAGGACTGATAAAGGTTTTGCTACTGGCAACCCATGTCTATTAGCATCCATGCTTACTTAGCCTTTAAAGACAGAACATGGTGCTTTTCAAAAGGCAACAGTGTTTGAACCCCATTTACAGTCACTGTTTATTGGTGGAGATAAACTGCATTGTCCCTCATAATTTACTGTTCTACTAAGCTATATCTTTCATCGTGGCACATTATGCAGTGTACATCACAACCATATGTCATTTTTCTAAACAACAGACCTTTAACTTGACTTAAATAGACGGAAATATCATATCTCTAGCCGACAACCATGTTTTAGGTTGTTTTAGGTTTAAAACAACACTGCTGCTGGTTCATTCATTTGTATTTCAAGCTTAAATTTGCTCATAAACATTTGAAATATAGGGGTGAGTTTTGGAAGTCGATCCTTGGGCCCAAGAGACCCTAATCCATGTGAATCCATGTGACCAAATCTCAGTTGTGTGGCGATATGGATGCTTCTTTTGTTGTGGTGAGAGGGAGCGAGAGGCCTCCCACAGTAGACCATGGTGGTGAGAGCGTAATGCTGTGGGGCTGTTTTGCTTCTTTAGGTATAAGGGACCTTGTTCAGTACTTGGGATCACGAAAAAAGAAGATTATGTTGACATTTCGAAGGATAATGTAAAGAAATATCTTAGGTTAATGTTAGCACATCCAAGTTGAAAGATATTTGCCAACATATTCAGAATTGTTATTTGGTCTTTTGTTTTTTCTTGTTTCAGTTTAGGATATGAATGGTTTATCTTAATCAAGCTTAGTGGCGATTTTGTCTGTGTTATTTGGAAAATTAAACTATAAACCTTTTTGGTTATGGTCTTTTCCTTAGAAAAGTTAAGGTTTCTTTTGATTTTGTAAAGGGAGAGTATTTTATGTCCTTTTTATAAAAAGTAACATCATGTTGCATGCTTGTGTTGCAATGAATCAGCAAGACTGTCTGAATGCAGCTGCATGAAGAGAAACAGAGACTTGGTGAGGTGTATTTTGCCATTTAATGCTGGCCAGGGGAAGGTAATTAAGTAATTAAGCAGGATGGTTTAAGCCCCAGTATCAAAAAGCTATGACAAAGAATGAGAAATGGCAACAAACACACACTTGTCTGACCGAATAACCTCTTCGGTCAGCTGGTCAGTAATTCTCTAGCCTGTAGGCACCTCTAGTTTGGGGTTGCTGCACTCGACTGTCTGCAGCAGGAAAGAGAAGTAAAAAAATGAAAAGAGTGTTTGAGTGATAAAATATTTATCTGCCTTCAGTGTTGTACAAAAGATTTCTCTGACTGTGTTTGTTACATTTTAGAAATTCGTATGAGCTTGCATCATGGATTATGTATGAGAAATGGATTAAAATATCTTTAAACACTGATCGTTTAATAGGACGTGCAAAGTTAAATTGGAGGTGCAATAATGTGTTGCAAACTGTACTATCCAAGTTTGTTTACTGAAAATACCTAATTGATCCCTTGGCTCTGCTCTGTCAAAGCAAACTGGCTCATTTTCTGAATCCAAACAATCTCTGTTTTTCTCAAGGGTCAACAGAACTAAATGTGCTGCTAAATCTATGGAACTTCAAAGCTGTTTTTCTCTGCTCTCTTGCCAGGGTCATCACAGATAGCCAACTCCTATCTGTCTCCCCAGGCAAGACTTAGAGCTTTGACTGTTGGTCTGTGGTTAGCGTTCAAACTTGCACCGACCAGCAGCAGAGGAGGCAACAACTACACACACAAGAGCTGAGGTAGAGAGAAAAATATGAAAAAAATATATATTGGCAAAACTGCCCTCAAAACCCAAAGAAATGGTTGCAAACATCAGAAAAGAAGGTAAGAAAAGAGTCAGTCTGTGGTGTGTTTTGACCTCATTATTGAGGAATCAGTTTCATCAATATAGACTAATGGAGATGGCTTCTAATTGGGAGGATGTGACCATTAAAAAGCTGTAGCATCCATAATGCAGCATCTATTCATTCCCACCATTCATCTTCATATCTTGTTTTGTATTAGCTGATGTCTGCATCCAAATGTTGCGCTGAATTTCACCAACAACAGTTTTATACATCTGAACTCCTCCAAAGTGAGCTTAACAGCAATCAATAGTTGTGCTCAGACTTAAATACAATTGTGTGATACATTTTCACATGTACCATCCAAGCTGATGTCTACATGTACGAATGTACTTATGTACAATAGTTCTGTGATTTTACAACATGACTTATAGATGTTCACCAGGTAGAGTGGGCACAAGTTGCAATGCATAACCTCCTGACCTCTTCTACAGCTGGTGGGATATAAAAAAAGAATGAATAACAGCTCATTCATCTGCCTGGAACGCCTGGGTAGTATCTGGCTACAGCACAGGTCGAATGGTGTCTCCTGCAAACAAGCTGGTTTGTTTGTGTAGCTTTAGTTACTGCAGTGTAAGCATATTTTGACCGGCACAACTTGCCCCGCTTACTGTTGATTAAATTGTTTCAGCAACCACACATGTAATTTTCCATTTGTGATTTGGCATGTTAAACAAGCAAAATTGATGTTAGAGAGCTTTAGAAGCGTTTGCAGGTTAATTTGGGACCAGCTTTTTCCTGCTTGATGGAGGTTAATTAGATGAGATCTTCCACCAAGTATTCAAATTAATAGTAGTCCATTGTCCTCGCCCATGCATTGACACAAGCCTTTTGTGGACACAGTTTTCTACTTCTTTTGTGCCAGCTTTCTGATTGAGGCTCTGGGCCCAGATGAACTTGGAGGAGCTCGTGTGATGCCTGCTGGTTGGCAGCATTGAGCCATTGAAACTCTCCATCAGCCAAATATCCATCAGTCTGGCAAAATGCTAAATCTCCGAGAGATGCACAATGCCCTGGCTTTCCATCTCTAGCCTTTCATTACTACACCCATTCCCTCAGTCAGCCCTGTTGTTGCGTTTCCATCGCTCTCACTCAAACCTGCATCCTGTTTGATACGATGTTGTTACTGGTGATGTGATGTTGACACTGTATCGCTCTCCTGCTCCTTCGGTCTTTCATGGTGAAAGACAGAAGGAGCAGGAGAGCTTTGAAAGCTTACTCACACACAAAGCTGCGGTTCATTCTATATTTTCACCTTTTCTTTTATGAATCACCAATGGTCTGTGTCTGGGGGCGAAAATCCTTTCATATTCTTTCACATATTTGATAGGGGGCTTGTGTAATGGAATTCACCATTAGACCAATGGGAGTTCCTGTCCAAGCTCTGCTCGCTCCTTGTGAATGGGAAATAATTCTTATTCCTCCCCCATCCATCTCCTCCTCCCATTGGCCTTGGGACCTCTCTTACTCCAGCTGCACTTCATCCCCTTCTCTCCCTCTCACACAAACATATAACATATATATTTATATATATTTGTGCTCTATTGCCTTTCTCTGACTCTCTTTTCTCTCTGCTAAGCTCCACAAATCTGACGACCTTTGACAGTAGCGAAAGCACGCCTGCGTTGTGATTGTGTTGTCTTGAATCCTGTTCTCTCTGCCGCCTGTTCAGCTCTTTCCACGACCACAAGGAGGACCTACGTAAGCGTCTGTCGTACACCACCCACAAACTAGAGATGGTGGAAACGGAGTTCGACTCTACTCGGCAGTATCTTGAGACAGAGCTGCGCCGGGCCCAGGAGGAACTGGATAAATTCACAGAGAAGCTTCGCAGGTGCGTGTGCACATATGTGTAACTTCGTTATGAACGTGAAACATTTGCAGTAGTAAAAACTAAGAAGGACTAAGATGTTTAACATATGCTCACTTTCTCATTTTTATTTTACTGTCTCACCTCTGCAGCCTTTCCTTCAATCTGACACACAGCTCACAGAGTCACACCTTTGACAAAATTCATCAATTAGGTGCATTGTAATTGTTTTGTAATTTGTTTCATGCAACAATGCTGCTCACCAAACAGTTTTACCTTCATGGGATGGTAGGGACAATGGCATGTATTTGTTCATACTTCAGCAACATGTGCTCTTTATATAAAAACTCTGACAACTATGTAATAAATCCTAATATAATATTTAAATAGGGAGGTGAATCTGTAGCCTAGTAACAAGGAGATGAGTGGCCTTCGAGCTCTGAGTTTTCATTTAACTTCAAAATTCTATGCAAATTCTGCAAAGCTTCTGGTCAGACAGAATCGAGTATTTTGTCTGTGCTAGTGGTATAAATAAATAAATGTGATAAATATGCTGCTTAATGAAACTTCAGACTTATCTCTGCACAAAAAACTCGCCTTGGAAAGCAAACAGTATGACCGTGTTTGTGTGTGCCCGGCGGAGTTTCAGGGCTGGATGTGCAAACATGCCATCCATTTTTTTGTTACTATCACCATAACCCATTTCCTCTCCCTAATATTAACCATCTGAGCTAGTTGATTACAATAATTCCTGCCTGACATAGATTTTGTAAAAGAAAAGCTTTATTTATTTATGCTCCTGTTAAATTAAATAATAGGACTGCTCAGTGTTGCCATTTTTTTTTATTTATGCTGCTTCTTTATCTTCTCAAATCTCTTTTAGCTCTTAGTTTTATGTTTTGTGTCTCCGCTGGCTTATCAGTCTGCTTAATGGAGCCCCGCTGTAAATGTTGGGCCTATCAACACTCTCTAAGGCTTAGAGAACCAAGCAGTGTGAAAATATGACACTGAAGGTGACATGATAAAAGACACCAGAAACAAGTTAACAAATGGAGTCATGGTCTTGTTCCATTAAGCTCCCTAATGCGTTAGACGTCCAGTGAGGAGAGAAATAAAAGAAGAGAGTGCAGCATTTCATCGGGAGATACTAAAGCAAGAGGGAATTTTAGCAGAAAACGCATTAAAGCTTGAAGTGTGTAGTGTAAAGTGTTCAGCTGCACAGTCGGCGCTACTCGTCTGCTTCTGCATGTTTACTGATCATAAAATCATAAAATATTTAAGAACTTTTTCATGATTGCATATTTTTTCTTACTGTCTACGTCTGTAGCATTAAAACACAACATCAGCATTTTTTCCCACTGTGTTTTAGCTCTACAGACTTGGCCTGAGTGATCTTTAAATCTGTGTCGGTACTTAAACTTTCCTGCAAATCCCCTCTGAGATCCACCATCAGTCCACTCATCTTGTAATTTATTGATTGCTCTGTGCAGATTACCTTTGTGTTCGTCAGTTCATGGCCAGTGAAACACTCATCGTATGTTGGTAAAACTAATTTTAGCACACCATAATCATTTTCTTTTAGGATCCAGAGTAGCTATGCAGCTCTTCAGAGGATCAACCAGGATTTGGAGGACAAGATGCACAGAACGGTAAGGAGCCCCTGCTAAAGCATTTGCAGCCTTAACCTTGCATTACTGAGTCTTGCTGTTGTCAGATTCTCTTTTAATCCAGCAACCTTTACTTGACATGTGTTCTTTTCCAACACCACCATAATTTATGTTTGAGCATTTCTTTTCTTTTATACATGAAAACGGCCATGGCAGGGCACGGATTCAGGGTTAGAAGGTGATTTTTCCTGCTAATAGTTTTTTTTTCAATCTTTTCACTCTTGTATAGTAAACAACTTTAATCTTTTCTTTTATTTGGTGTCGTCAGCAGTGAGGATTTACAGCATATTTATACATCTGTGCACTAAGTTTGAGAAAGAGAGCACGTGTTTTAATTGTATTATGTCTATTTAATCCTGTAGTTTCATAAGCTTATGACTATAAATAATATAATGTACTAAACCACCCATTCGTACATTTAATAGGAAAAGGCGTCTATTACTTGTAGAAGCTGACTTACAACATTCTTCCCTCTCTTTGATCACTGTGGCTGTTGGTATTGATAGTAAAAAGAAAAGGACAGTGGTGTCGGTAATTACATGTAATATGCTAGTTATTGTACAAAAACATCACAAAAAGTTTCTTTAACTCTGCCCTCTAAGTTTATTATCTTTAAAGTTAAAGCCAAGAGAAAATAGCCATGTTGGAATTAAGTTTATAAAAGCACAGCAAGCACTTTTTTTTTCAATATGCTGGGAAATCTGAAAATGCTGTGCAGTATGTGCATCACCTAACAATAGGAGTATTTTTGCCCACTGTGCATATAGAATCTTTCTTCTCATGCTTCTACAACAGCCCAGTGTGGTGGATATTTCTAAATATTATAAACCCAAAACATCTCCTTGGTCTGAAACAGATTTGGAGCAATTCTAGAAAACAGTGAAGACAACATTCTTCAATTGGTATCTGTCAGAAACATGGAAATGAAACCAATGATTCCATTATGAGTGTAGCGTTTCGCTTCAGCCCACCAGTAGCAGGAGCCTTGGAGGTTATAGTTCAGTGAGGCTCCGATAACAAATATAAAACAGAAGAGGAAGAAAGGAAGAGGGACAAACACGCAAGCTTCATATCATCATACACAGACCTCATGGCAAATGGCAGGATGATAAACTATGGTGAGTGCCAGATCAGTTAGGAGTGATAAACACATTTACTGTCTCTGCTCTCTCTCGCTCTCTCTCTCTCCCTCTCTCTCTCTCTCTCTCTCCCTCTCTCTCTCTGCTTCTTGTCTGAGAAATGAGAAATCTACTGTAATCGATTTGAACACACCTGTTTAGCAGCAGAACCTCTCTCATCTCTCTCAAAGCAATTACACGATCAAAGACGGGGAGCGCAATCAATGTCCAAAATAATTGGTCCTACCTGCCGTGCAACCCTGTTAGAAAACTATTATAGCTAACTGCTGTTCTGGTCACCTCGGCAGTAGCTGTCCAATCGTATCAGGTTGAGAGGTTCCCGGAGCGTTTTCACACTCCCGCCCTCAGCTTTAGGATTTATCCGCCAGAATCAGTGCAGAAGATGTGCCGGCTCTGCAGCGAGCTCTGTCCTTATAAAGTACGGTATCTTGATTAAAGTGGATTATAATCTCATCAGAGGTTTGATCCATTGGGCTTGTCTGCCCACCACACACGCCCAAATGGAGGAAGACTGTGGTAAGAGTAGAAGACAGTTGCAAATATTTGCCACTGTCTACTATAACAGTGAGATAAAATACAACTACCATACACACCTCAATTTAGAGTCCCCAATAAACCTAACGGTCAATTCTTTGGAAGGTGGGAAAAAGCTGGAGTACCCGGAGACTGCAGACACAGAGAGAACATGCAAGCTACACACAGCCAAACCAGGAAATGAACCCGGGTCCTACTAGCTGTACCACTGCACATGCCACCTGATTGCAACCATATGCAGACTCAATACAATACAATGTCCAGGAAAAGGAAAATCATCATCGTAGTGAGCATTTATGTCGATATGGTATTTGAATGCTGTCTGGACGAACTTAATGTAATAAAAAAAAAACACAGAGAATGAGCATCCACTTTTTTCAAATGCATACAATCCTTAGATACAAAAGCAAAATAGATTATTAGGGATGACAGAGATGCTATGTGTCAAGTTAGTAATCTATTAAATAATGACTTTCACCCATCTCTGTAAGATACCACTACGATTAATTAGGTGAAGTGACCCTTTAACGTGAACAGACACTACTGTGTGAATACCAGCAAACTCATCCATGGCAGATAAT